>WBNH01011188.1:162347-192379 GCA_013401255.1 Urocolius indicus | reverse complement strand
TTTTTTCTTACTCCTGTCCTTTCCAGAAATTCCAATTTGTAAATGAAAATACACAAATTATATATGATTAACTTTTCTTATTTTCACAACTTGTGCAGAGAAGTTAGCCTTTAAATATGACAAGTCTATTTGTTCATTTATTTATTTTTAAATTCTAATTAGAGAAAGGAAAAGGGTGTCAAGAGTCTTTAGTGATTCACATTTTAACAGCCAGATTATAATTTATTAATTCCCAACTTATAAAATTTTCACAACTTCTTTCCACAGGAGTCCAAAAGCGACTCAAATTTATTTATTGTTTCTACGTAGGGTGTCATTAAATATTTGTTATCTCCTAAAGTTTGTTGGGAAACGGGATTATTTTCCACATGAAATCACATCGATGCTAATGGGAAAAGCATTAGATGTTGACCCAGTAAATTAAACTGTAAAATATGAGGCTCATTGTTATTATTGCATACAGACACTTTTTCTGTGTTCCTTATTAAAACCATCTTAATAAAACTCGTTGTATTTTGGTCATGTTTTAAAATAATTATGCAAGAATATAAAACACATGAGTATATAAAGGGAACAAGTTCCACTTGAATGTGTTCGATTTAACTTTTTTAAAGAATTTTCCAATTGATCTCCTTTGACATTTAGATAGATCACCTACCAAGATTAAAAAAAAACCCCACACTGAGTTACTTGTGCTTTTCTTAAAGCTTCCTAAGATACTGCTTCTACTATATTTTTCAACAAAACTGAAAAAGACAAGTCTGGATATATGAGGAGTATTTCTGCAAATTCTCTTTCTTATTGGTTTTTGGTTTATTATGTATATTTTTTTTCTCAATAAGAAGGAAAGATTACTCTTACCTGGAGAAGCACTGAGGAAACTCCTTCTCCTGTGATTACTTTATGGATCTCCACTCCACAATTTGCCACCTTGGACATCACTCTAATTCACAGAAGTCTCACTGGGACAAGGTAAAACTTAATATTCTGAACCTAGAAGTAGGATTCCTAATGTTGTCTGCAACATCCACTTGCTAGCTGGGCTTCCTGTGGTTTTCCTGTGTCATCAGTGGAGATAAAGTCAGTATAGAAACTTGAGTTTAGTGGATGATTCATCTGACCAAGCTTAGGATGATAGAGATCATTAACTCTGAGCTAGGTTTAAAGAGTCCAAGATCTGGCTCAGACTGTTTGTGTTTGCAGATGTTACTGGTCACATGTGAAATCAGAATACACCTTCCATGTTGCTACTGTTTTGTCTATTTGATGAGTAGTGAGGAGTTGAGGGCTTTAGCTCCTCTGCCTTCTGATGAAAAAAGCCCCAAACAAATAAAATGTTTTACACCAAAGAAGGCTTTTAGTAATTTTCATTTAGGAACCACAGAACAAATTGCTTCAGCAGAGATTGCTCCTCCTATTCCCATTGGAAACACAGAGCTTTCCTCATATTCCAATTCATGATCAAAGGATGTAAATGGTTGATGCTTTGCTTTAACTCACATCTAAAGAATGCAAAGTCAAGTGATTGGTTTATGCACCTTGTGGTGCACCTCTGCATATGAGGAAGTGGACTGCAAGCTAAGGAACATCACCACACATCCTGCCACTCATCATGCACTGCAGCTGGCAAATTCACCAGCACAGTGCATCTTGCCTCTTTACAGCAAAAACATACACTTGTCAGTGAGTTCTGCCTTCACTTTTCTGGCCATGACATTGGTCAGCACTGCTCTGCTCTTCCTGGCGTGGAGATGTCTCTTCAGTTGCTCATTCATTCACAGTTTTACAAATCCACAAACATCTCACTTCCAAATCAGGGCATGAACCATTTGCACTCTAACACTGAACATCTATTCTCTGCATTGAAGTGGCATTCCCACTCTTTTCTTGCCAAATGCTTCATGGATTTGCTAAATTTTGCTAAATTAATATGTCTTCTGAAAAAATGTAACACAGCTGTGCATCCTCACTGGTACTTGAAAGTGGTAGTTTTGCAAGCCAGACCCTTAACTGTGATAAGATGGAGATTTTTATTTGAATTTTGGGATAAGCTCCAAATCGAGCTCTCAGTTCAAGGCTTGGTTCATTAGTTCCTGATCAGGAGGCCTGTGTGAAAGCCTCATGGGGCAATGCGAGGTCCTGCTTTCCTGATGCTTGAACTGCCTGCCCGGTTCCTAAGGAAAGGCAATGCTGACTGTTTTTTGGAGCTTTTCAAGTCAGCAAGAACTAATAAGTTCTTCTGTCATTTTCTCCTAAATACTTGACCTTGTAAGATTCAGAACCTCTACACAAAGCCTCTACACACCCATATGTATGTATTTCCCACTAACAAGTACCTAACTCTAGAAGAAATGGGCAGAAAATTAATGTTGAGCTTCAGAATGGAAATACCAATGTAAGAAAAGATAGAAGACTCAGTACTGGATCTAAACTAAGGAGTTAAACCATGAAGTCTCAAAAGCAGGTGTTAGGGAGTAGGTAAAAGAAAGAAATAGAGACATTTGCCTAGACTCTGTTCATACTCCATAAAAATTCAAATGAAAGATCTGATGTCTGGATCTTCACACAGTAGGTTGGTGGGCATCCAAGAAGTAAGGCTAGGCCAGATTCTGTTACACGGGCATATTTTCACACAGTACTCATAACTGGTAGCTTTATAATCCTCTGACCTTGGTGGTAAAAGCCTCAGGAAAATCCTCTGGAATTTAGCCATGTACATTTGCTGTTGTAATAGAAGTAACTTTTAACCTGAATACTTGTAGCTGAGGCACTTATCTGAAGAATGGAATTATATTTTAAAATTTCACATTGATTTTGACAAAAGCCAGTAAAGCAGTTCAATCTTTATCTTTGGAGGTTTTCAGAATTTGACTGGATGAAGTCCTGAGCAACCTGTTTTAACTGTGAAGCTATCCCTGGTCTGAGCAGGGTTTCTGACTAGAAACCTTCAATGATTCCATCTAACGTAATTTTTTCAGTGATTTTGTGATCCTGTAAGCGCTCTTATTTTGGGGACTAAGGTTCTTCATTGTACTAGACATTTTCTATTGAAGCCATTTCAACTCATAAAGCCTGATGTAATGACCACACATTGCTCAGACCAGCATTCCCAGTCCTTGCGCATGCATAGAAGAACAGTATCAGCATTTAACTAAGACATTGAAAGGTACATGAATGGCCTTGTAAATAGTACTTGCCATAGTGATAGCAGCAATTTGACAAGGCATCACCATTCTATGACTCTGAGTATCAAAGTGCAACACCTAGATAGCCTGGATCTTAAGAAATCTTTCCCAGAAAAGAACCTTGTATCAAGAAGTGGTTTGAGCTGGTGTGAGGTTGGTGACCAGGCAGGCCTGCCAAGACATGCCTCACTTGATGACACAAGACTCCATGTGGGTCACAAGTCCTGCTGGCTCGTGCCACTGCTCTGGCTGTGGTCCCTCCTTCTGTCTGTCACTTGACAGCCCTTGGGCAGCCAGCACAGAATGTACAGGATGGATACGTAGAAGTCTTAAAAAAAAATCCCCCATAAAAATAACTCGGGATACTCCTCACACCAAAGCTGGAAATAGCAGAGAAAACACCTCCCATGCTGTTTCAGAGGGGCCTCTGTGGCATTGAGGAACCTCTCGTTGCTAAAGCTCCCAGTTGTCAGTCTGCATTTTGCCTGTGTTCCTGCAGGCTCCCTGAAGCTGTAACTGTTCTCTCAGAGATGCTGTACATTTATTAGCAATATAACAAGGTGATCCAATCAGCCATTTAATGCTTGCAGCGAGTGGCGTGGGAGACAAACATTGCATGTGCTTAATACCAAGGATAAACAGAGGAAAATTCCTAAGAGGGAGGAAGGGGCAGGATGAAAGCATGTGAAAGATTAATATGAAAGGAGAGGCAGAGCGTTGTATTAGTGCATTTATTGAGAAACAGCAGTATCTGCTCTAGGGAGGAAATGGGTGTCATCTTTAAAGGTGTTGTACAGAGGCTTTCCAGTTCAATCTTGTGGTGTCCAGGAGAAACAATGTAATTATTTTTTATCTTACATGAGAGCAGATGGACCAGGGGAGAGTATTGAGGAATCAAGACAAGAGGAGTAAGAGGGGGAGTAAGTCTTGGCTTACAAGGAAGGATAATGTGGTTTTAGAGGGTTTTAAAAATACTTTTTAACCGCATAACGGGTTAGGGAGAATATTACTGCTAAGTATTTTACCAGAGTTGCTTAAGAATGCATTCCTAAATCCTTTTTTTTTTTTCTGTAGTTTCAAAATTGTATCAAAGGGACAGGGTTTCTGATTATTCAGCCCCTGCTTTTATATCATACAATACAAATGACAGCCACACAGCATAGATTGAAGCTTCAGAGAGAAAAAGCTGTTGGGGTTTGATAGTGTTTTGGATCTTAGAGAAATCTAAAAATACCAAATACAGCTGGCACATGTGCAGTGCTTTAGCAAGCTGAACATCTGGGAGTATTCTCAAACATTCCCCTTTTGCGTTGCTTGTTATGCTACCAGAGAACAGCAAAGTGCAAATGAAAACTTAGCTGATTTTTGTAGTGCTTCTAAGTTCAGATAAAAAAACATTAAAAACAAGAATGAGGGAAATTAATATATGCTGGTTTATAGCTCTCATTTGTTCTAATCTTAGAGGACACGTGTATGCTATGCTGCATTCTCTCCCTATTTTTTCTGGATTAACTGTTACGCTCTCTGTGGACATATGCACATTTAAAATGTGTACATTGATATTTCCCTTATTGTGGGATTTAATTGAGACGTATTGAATGCTTTGCAAACTCAAAATGAACTTCACATAACGATGTAGAAATAATAATCATGTCACCCAGTGTTTAAACACATCACTTTTGTTGACACAGTACTTGCTTTTGTGACGATATCAATGCAAAAAGCTTCCCTGTAAGCCAAGAGTGGCAAAATAAAAATACAGGTCCAAGATAAATAAAGCAGTTTCGCTCTCCTATAAAAGGAGTTTTACTATAGACTTCAGTAAAATAAGGATTACAATCAGTCATTTGATTTTTGCTTACTGATTTATATTACACAATCTTATTTAATGAGACTATTTAAGGGACCAAATAAAACTACATGTTTCTGGGTATCATGCATGATTAACAGACAGGAGTTAGAGTATTGTACTTGCACAAAGTTTTCAAGTCTTGGACAAATAGCATGATTCTGAAATCTTCTGGATCAAACAGTAACTTCCCCAGATATATACATATTAGAAATTTTTATCAGCTAGAAAGATATAGGATTTTGCCAGGGCTGCACAGAAACAGGGGACAAAGGGTGTGAAATGGCAGCAACCAAGGCCAGAATCTGACCTGCAGGTCAATCAAAATGAAGGGGGAAATTACCTTTTTGTTATTGTTGTTTTTTTAATGCATCTTTCAAACTGTTCAGCCACATGATTAAGTTTTTTTTAAAAAAAATCAGTAGAGGTTGAATGATAAGCAATGTGATTTTAAAAAGAAAATCAAGACTGCTTTTAGTTAATTGAGTGAATCTTTTCTTTGGACTGTTCTTTTCTGCACATCCTCAAGTGTACAGACAGCACTATCTCCTAGAAAATAAACACCCACAAGTTCACACTGTATTGGGCTGTAAATAATCACAGATATGGGATGGTGACACTACCACATCCCTGGGCAGCCCATTTGTTCCAGTCCTTGACAACCATTTAGGTGAAGAAATTTCTCCTAAAGTCCAACCTAAACCCCCCCAGCATGACTTGAGGCCATTTCTTCTTTTCCTACCACTTGTTACTTGGGAGAAGATACTAACACACACCTCACTAAGACCTCCTTTCAGATAGTTGTAGGGAGCAATGAGGTCTCCTTTTCCCTAGGCTGACTAATCCCAGTTCCCTGAGCTGTTCCTCATAAGACACACACTCTAGACTCCTCACCAGTTTTGTTTTCCTTCTTTGGACACGCTCCAGCACCTCAATGTCTCTCCTGTAGTGAGGGGCCCAGAACTGAACACAGTACTCAAGATGCAGCCTCACCGCTGCCGAGTACTGAGGGACGATCAACTTCCCTGGTCTTGCTGGCCAAACTGTTTCTGATACAAGCCAGGATGTCATTGGCCTTCCTGGCCACCTGTGCACACTGCTGGCTCATATTCAGGTGGCTGTTGACCAGCACCACTAGCTCCTTTTCCTTCTACAGGCAGCTTTCCAGCCACTCTTCCCCAAGCCTGTAGAATTGCACAGGGTTGTCGTCACCCAAGTGCACAACACAGCTCTGAGCCTTGTTAAACATCACAGAATTGGCCTCAGCCCAGAGATCAAGAGTCTTGCCCAACTTGGTGTCATCTGCAAATGTACTGAAGGTGCACTTGATTCCCTGATTCTTACCAATAAACACTCAACGTGATTACCACCACCATCAAGCTCTAGAACATCAAAACACTCTCTAACATACAGAACTACTCCATTGCCTCTCCTCTCTTGCCTATCCTTTCTGAAGACGTGGCCATGCTGCATGCATTGACGTAGATGCACTTCAGTTGAGCTATTAATGTCACCACTTTTTTGGGGGAAAAAGCCCTAATTCCTACATGACCTTTCTCAGGCACTTCTGTAGTTTGTAATACATCAGTAACCTCTGCGTCTTTGCTGCAGCATGGATCCTCTACTTCCACTGAGAGAGCAAACGAAAGGACCTTGCTAGCACACCATCCCTGAAACACTGGCATGCTACTCCCAGGCTTATCTCTAGTGAGCCTGAATTTATTCTTTTCTCCTGTCAAATAAAATACGTTGATTAGAGCATGATGACACACAAAAACAATGCTTCTTGAAGCTCAACTATTTTATATCATTTTAGGGTCCTGCAGCTAAGGATCTTAAGAAGGTAGGTGTCCTGTGCAATTGTGTGTGCTAGTACTTTCAGGCCCACATGATGGAAGTCCACTGGATGAACACATTCCCTGGCTCAGTGCAGCTTCTCTGTCTGATGCTATGAGCTAGAACCTGAGCAGAATCAAGGAGGACTATAGAGCCTTGGGGATACAAATCAAAAACCTTTGGGCCCAAGTTATCTGCTCCTCCATTTTACCAATCAGAGGAAAAAGGGTAACCAGAAATAGATAAATAATGCATATCAACTTCAGGTTACATGGCTAGTGCTGTCACAGGAGTTTTGCTTTTATGACAATAGCAATTTCTTTGATGACTGAAACATGCAATGGTGGAATGGAATACACCTGTCTAGAAGTGGCAAGGGAATAGGCTGGCCAAGTTGGTGACGGTCTTAAACTGAAGGTCTCAGGGGGTGGGGTGATAAAGGGCAATGGTCATGCCACATCATCCAACTGGGAAGTATATCAGAGCAACAAAAGCAGCAACAAATGCTCCTCAACTACATGTCAAGAAGAGAGACAGAAGGCTGACCATCCCAAAGGAATGTCTAAATGTGGAGGATCTTCTTGCACCCATCCAGGGAAACCTGCATGCTCTAGGAAGCCTCTGTGATACCTGTATACCAATGTACACAGCTTGAGGAATAAGTGGGAGGAACTGGAGATAGGTGTGCAGTCACAGGGCCATGACCTCATTGTAGTTAAAGAGACATGATGGGACAGCTCCCATTACTGGAACACAGTCATGAATGGCTACGTATCATTTAGGAAAGACAGGTCAGCAAGGCGAGGTGCTGGAGTTGCTCTTTCTGAATAAAAGCAACAGAAACATTTTCAGCTTTGCCTGGATGGGGATGAATTGCAAATTGAAAGTTTATGGGTGAAGATTAAGGGGCAGAGTAATGTTAGTGATACTGTTGTGAGAGTTTCCTACAGCCACCTGATCAGGAGAAGGAAGTGGATGAGACCTACTACAAACAGCTGAGAGCTGTCTCATGATTGCAGACAATGGTTCTTATAGGGGAGTTCAACCACCCTGGCATTTACTGGTAAAGCCATGCAACCAAGCATATGCAGTCCAGAAAGATCCCACAGTGTGTTGATGACAATTTCCTGACACAGATGGTTGAGAATCCAACAAGGAGGGATATGCTGATAGACTTTGTCTATCAGCAAGAGAAGGTCTGATCAGGGATGTGAAGGCTGGGGGCAGCGTTGACTACAGTGACCTTAAGATAGTAGAGTTCAGGATCCTGCATGGAAGAAGCAGGACACCAAGCTGGATTGTAACACTGGACTTCAGGTGAGCTGACTTTGACCCCTTCAGAGACTTGCTTGGAGGAATCTCATGGGGTAGGACCCTAAAAAGTAGAGGTGCCCAAGAAAGCTGGTTGTTCTTTAAGCACCACTTCCTCTATGCTCAAGATCAGTGTGAAAAAGCGTGAAAAATCAGGTAAAGGAAGTAAGAGGTCTGCATGGATGAAGAGGGAGATTAGGGAATAGATGGGGTAGATGAGGTACTGAGGGATATGGTTTAGTTTAGTAATAGACTTGGCAGTGTTAGGTTCGTGGTTAGACTCCATGACCTTAAAAGTCTTTTCCAAACGTAATGATCCTATGATTTTTATTCTAAGGGCGGATGCCAAGAGGATGGGGTGAGTCTTTTTTTCTGTAACACTCAGTGTCAGTACAAGGGGTAATGGTTACAAACTGGAACACAGGAAGTTCTACTTGAATGTGAAGAGAAACTTCTTTCCTGTGAGAAAACACTGGCACAGGCTGCCCAGAGAGGTTGTGGAGTCTCCTTCTATGGAGGTTTTTCAAACCCACCTGGATGCATTCCCGTGTGACCTGATCAAGGTGAACCTGCTTTAGCAGAAGGTTGGACTAGATGATCTCTGGAGGTCCCTCCCAACCCCAAACATTCTGTGATTCTGTATCAATCTTTATAACTATTTTAATAATGTAAAATTTACTGGGATGGACTTTCCAATGGTATATGCCAACAATCTTTTGAAGAATTTTAATTAGGTAGTCATCAAACAGTAACTCTTTAGAAAAGTCGCTAATTGTTTCTGTATGTTCATCCTTAACATGTTGCCTGTGGACACTATTTACAACAGTCATTGTACACCATAGCCAGCAGCAGCTATCAAACTCACACTCTGTGAATTAAAACCACTGGATTCCTCCAATTACCAAGAATGAGGAGGCTCTGCAAAGCTGTGAGGATCAGCCACAAAGTACACATTAAGTATTGCATCCTCACACACAAAATGGTGGCCAAGAAGTTACAGTTTTGCTTTCTCAGTCCCCTTTCCCTAAAATCAAGATAGAAATAAACAAATAACCTTTTCTTTTCTTACCCTTCTGTCCTCAGTAAAGACACCAAAGTGGGATCAGTGCAAAACTAAACAACAAACAAAATAGAATATTTAGAAGGGATCAGATGTTTCATATCCAAACTGTCTTTAAAACCTCAATAGAGAGAGGTACAAGCAGGCTGCAAGAGCTGAAGAATGGCCAGATCACAGGATTTGTAATTAGAGTACATGGTGCTTCCTCACCAAAGAAAAGATGAGCAGCTGCTATCTCAGCAGTATTAGAGTCAGCAAAGGCTCACGATGAAATCAGATACTCATCTGTGGAGAAAGCAAGCACCATACATCTATCAGGTGGACATGTGTCACAGCTAGTTGAAGAGAAATGGCTTCTAGAAAGTTAAGCTATCTCTGAAACCTCAGCATATCTATTAATAAGGGAGAATGAAAAGAGGGCTAGAAAATAAACTGGAAATACAAGTAGTAGTCACCTGAGGCTGTGCATGATTAATTTCACTAAAGCACATTACGTGCCTCTACAAGGAGAAAAATTCAAAGAAACACCTTATTGCATTAGATAATGGGAAAAATAAACAGGTGTGGTTTGTATACCCATGTGTTACCATTTCAAGACTCAGACAATTATTTGGGACCTGATTCTGGTTATACACCTGTTCTGGATTCTGGTTATACACCTGTTCTGTGTTGGTATAACTGCATTTGTAGTGGAATAAGTTTCAATGAAGTAATTGCACACATCCATCAATTTAAGCAGACAAAGATGCTCCCAAGCTTTTGTCTAAGCTCTGAAAAAGTACTAGGGCTTGTCTGAAGAACTAGAAGTTCCAATTCTTACCTTGTACCGTGCAATTATTATTTTACTCTTGTAAAGCTACGTCTTCAAGATGATCAGTAAAGGAGCCTAGGAGCCAGAATAATAAGCAACACATTTTTTCAATAGATGCTAATCTGAGAGGTCTCAGAAAGGAGAGAATTCAAACAACGAGGACTATTCTCTCTCTGCTCTGCTGCCAGCACTGTACCTCATATCTGTTCTGCACAGCCGACTAGCTCCACACTCACTTCAGGACCCCATCTGCCAGACGTAACTGGTCACTGCCATATCAGCAGCTATCCCTTGGAGGCAGTAGGGACAACACGTACCTTCCCCTGGCATATCCCAGCTGAGACTTGCTGTTACCACTGCTCAGCAAGAACTGCAACAGAGAAGTACAGGCTTCCCTTCTTGCCTCACACCCTCTATTTTTTTTTTTTTTTCATGTTTACTAGTCTCATAACCATCCTAAACTATTGCTCAGAGGTCTCCTTTGCTGCCACTGCAGTGGGTGCCATGATGTGCTGACAACCACATCTGCCTCGTGCAGTCACAGAGCAGGCACGAGGGGCAGAGGGGCTAAGAGGTATTTGGAGCTGATGTGCTGGATTTCCTTTGGAGCCAAGCAAAGGCAGGGCCAGCAGTGAGCAGCAAACATCAATGTTCTTTCTATTTTTTTTTTTTTCAACTACAGAGAACTTTGATTGTGTCTGTGTTCCCGTAATGCTTCTAAACAATATTATGACCTGAAAGTGAAACAGAATTAAGTTGAATCTAATATAAAGTGCTTTAAAAACAGGTAATTGGAAAAGCAGACTTACAAAATTACATGCCTGCAGGACAAGGTGCTTTTATTTCTCCTCAGCAGGGAAACAGGCTTCCCTGCAGTACCATGCCCCCTTCTTCCTCTTACAGGCAGGAGAACAAGAGAAGTAATAGCATCAGGCAAATGTTACTCTTCCTTTGCCTTGGAACAGGCTTCACTTTGCAGACAAAGTAAAATTGGTACCGTACTGCATCAGTCAGATAGCAATTAATTTGCACTCCCTCCACAGCTAGATCCAATGGGGCTTCCATCTGTCCACCCTAAAACGCACGGTGGGCTGGAATCCACAGGGAGATAAACCGTTCTCACTGTTCCTTCTCTTTGCAGCATCACTGCAAAGCCTCATGCAGCAAAAAGACTGAATAGGCCATTATAGCCAAGCCCTGCTCTTCTCTGTCCTGGGGAAAAAAAAAAAAAAAAAGAGACTTTGCCAGCAGGACTATGCCAAAGGGCTTGGCATGCTCTCCCTTTTGGTTGCATAATGCAACTGTTTAGAAACTAGTGCAGGGGCATAAGCTGAGCCCAAAGGCAGACAACTGCCTAGACCCATGACTGGCATAGACAGCATGTATCCTGTGTACAAACTTCTGGACCTGAAACACAGGAGACAACAGACAAAACCACCAGTACACAAACATACAAAGAAACTCACTGACAATTTATTTCATTCCCGAAGATGTCCAAGATCTGAAATTAAAGATCTACAACCTGATAACATTACTGTACCTCTGGAAGAGATAGCCAGAATGGCAGTCTTGAGTCCAAGGGCAGATGAATGTCCGTGCAGGTTAGCCATGGGAAAGTTTGGCATCTCACCAGATCCAGCAGCCTAGTTCACACAGAACAGCAGCACTGTGGGGTGACCCATGCCATGGGGACCACTTCTCTGAGGGTTAGGTGAGTCATCCTTCTATCTATCCTTTCTTTTTCCAGTGACTGGTTCAGATTCTGGTCTGGGTCAGATACCTGATTTTCCATGGCTTGGACTAGGGAAGAAGAATCCTTCTCCTTTTTCCACTTGAATCCAAGCATCTTTCCTTTCAATGTAAGTTTTTGACCAGGGCAGTGTACTTGGTCTCAATTTGATAAGCTGGCATAGCTTGATAGCAGAATTTTTGCAGGGTTTTTTATTACCAGTTCTTACAAATTGTATGAATTAATTGCATGATATGAATTTACACTGCATGTCACAAATTCTAGGGTTATGTATTTCCAGCAGAGCAAACATTCATATTTTCCCAGGCAGACAGCTATCTTCTCACTCATAGGTCCACCCATGTAGTCCACCCAGCCCCGGCCACAGGCATAACATGCCCTCTGTTACAATACCGCAAAGCAGCAGAATTTTTCTATTAACACAGTACAACAACATCATTTTTAATGATCTTGTAATGCTGTGCTCTAATTGACTTTTTAATCTCTTTTATAGTATTCAATCCTGAAAACTGCTAAACTGTACACTTGAAGAAGCTGCAAGATGAGCTTTCTATATTTGCCTGTTTTGTTTATAAAAGAGTGTATAATGACATATGTTCTTTGAACCAACTTTTAGCAATTAAAGTTGTTTGCTAATAAAAGTTTGTTGATTTCTTAATACAGACAGAAATGTATAACTGGGCTATACAAGCAAACTTAAACTCATACTTCAGGCTGATTGTGTTCCTCATTTCATCTGTAATACATTGCCGAATATTTAACAAAAAATACTTTACACATACAAAGCTCCAAACAATGCAATTCATATTTAATTAATAACTAGAAGTTTCTTCACACAGTCCCAAATTTTGTAAATTCTCAAATTTTATAAAGTCATCTGAATGAAATGTCATAATGATACCACATAGGCAAGCAACATGTCTGTGTTGATAGACTTGCTTGCAGGAATTAGTTTTTTACAACAAAGGAACTTACTGCAGTTCTGGCTTTATCAGCACATTGCTTTTGCAGAATAAAATGGACCTCAAGGATGATGAATTTTAACCTGCAAGATAAATCCAGGCTGAGAAGACAGCGTCAAGTGCAAAGTTTGTAAACAAAGTCCAGTTGAAAGAAAATGCTTTTAGCGAGACATTGCAGTGAAGGGAAACACCTACCTACATCAACCAAGTGAGGATTTGTTCCATTGTCCAATAAAAAGAGGGTGTACAACAACAGTGTACAACACTATAATCAGCTGAAGGAAATACACTAGCTTGTTTTCTGCTTGATGAATAATTAACGTGCTGTTAATTAAGAGGAAAAATGTATGCTATTCAATAGTGAAGTATTTCGCTACTCCTATGTATGTTTTAGAAATTGAATGTGTGTAAAATAAGTTATTTTGCAGAAAAAGAGTACTAGTTGAAAACATCAGCTGTGATTAAATATAATGCCCATTATATGTTATTATTTTGTGTCTAGAGAGAACTTGTAGCTGCAGAAAGTGTACTACAAAAACTCTGTATCCTCCTGCACCAAATACATAAAAGTGAGCAGAATCCAATTGAAATTCAATTAAAAACGAGATACAGCAGAAGCATAGACCTCGCTTATATATGGGACTTTCTCCAGCTTCATCCTTTGCATTGTCAAAACTCAAACAGACGGAGCAGAAGGAGTGCATTCAGTTCTGAAACTGAAGCCAGAACAACAAGCAGAAGATCCAGGCAATCTGCTGTGTTCCTCACAAGGAGAATTTACAAATAGTGGGAATGTTTTTAATTGTCCATCTCTCACAAAAAAGAAAGGAAAATAGCTTAATGGTAACACAAACTTTTTAAGTCAGACACATCTAGGAATATTGTGTTAACATTCCACATACAAACAACAGGTGTAAAAATACAAGCACCAAAAACTAACATACTGTATAATCAGGAGGGAAGTCAAACAGAGAAATCCTGGGGCAGATCTACTTTTGTAAGTAGCCATAGATTCATTGAGTGATGCGGTATGAAATGTTTTATTAGGAGTTACTGAAGCTCAGGGCATCAGTCCTCCTTCTCTATCCCTTCCAAGGTGGACCCTACCACACATTCCTGTTGTCATATGCATGCTTTTGGTTCCTGTATTTCAACAGGTTAACTGTGTATCTCCCAGTCTTTCTAAATAAGTGGGCTAGGCCCCAAGGCTTTATAAAATAAGTGGACAACTAAAATCCAGTTGAGTAGTCTATGATGACTACAAAATATCCTCTTTTCCCTGCCGGTATCCAGTGCAGTTTTTCTTCTCTTTCCTAGGCATAACCCAATTACCCAATGCAACATTGTCTATGGGTATAGAATACAATCAGCAAATTAGTTGGATTTTGCAGCTATGATCAGAACAGCCATCATGTAGTACCTAGGCCCCAAGGTGCTCCACAGCATTAAAAATGGTAGGTACTGACTGAATTTTGAAATGGCTGTGTCACTTACCAAGGAACGGGGAAACAATCTTTTCCCCAAACCTCATTCTGGACATTTATTTTGTCCCAGCTATGTTCGCGATTCACATGTGTGCTGTGGCACTGGGCAAAGCATATGCAAATAATACACACATGACCTTTTGTGCCTAAGCAAATGCATTTGAAAAGGGAGCAACTATAAAATCTATATATTTAATGTGAATATTATAATATCATCTTCATAATTATCATTCCTCTTACTAGTTTCCAAGATGCTCTGGGAGGATCAAAACACAGCTGCTTCCCTACTGAGAATTTTCACACTTATACCAGCCCCAGGTTTGTTTCCGTCCTGGCCAACAGACGGCTCAGAGCTGCTGGTCCCTGGGCATGGCAGAGCTACGACTGTTGACTGTTACTTTTGAAAGAAGCCTAAAAACTGACAGGCTGTTTGAATACAACTAAGAAGGAAAAAGGAAAAGGACTTCACTCCATCCAAATGATGGTCTTGCAAAATCTTGACTGTTTTCCTTTAAGTTGTATCCAACTAGCTTTTTTTTTCCTTGTTTCTACAAGAACATCAGCATTTGAAACACCAGTGTGGGCTTAAGGAGAAAATGGATTTTCACCATATGAACTGTATGCATAATTTCCAGATAGGAAATGGCATGTTACTTTATTCACATACATTCACATTCATTTATTCACATGAAAAATAGTTCATATTCTCAGCTATGATTGACATAAGGTACGAAGAGGATTTCTTCTGTTAAAAAAAGCAAACAAATTACGAGGAGTAGGAAGAAATAAGGTTGTTTATTAACACTCTTCTGTCTTCACCCTCCTGCCCACCCCATCACCCATGAAATGGCATTCCAAATCCTTGACACAAAATGATAATATATAATATCAACCATACGTTCTCTGCCATTCCCATCTGAACCTCCAGCACTGCAAATGTAGTCATCTTCTTTCCACAGTGGGAAATAGCAACCATTCATACTTGTGCATTACCTTTATTTGGCACTCAAACCCCTGTGAAGTAGAGATTTTGAAATTTAACACAATCCCAGCCTCACAAGATACAGCCTTTTGAAGGATAAAGAAAAGCCTACAGCGTCTGAACAGATTCTAGACCCTTTACCAACATTCTTGCAAGGCTTCTGTTTGATTTGCATGATTATTCAGGTGATGGAGGTTAACTACCCTAAGCAATGGGAGCAAATCAAACTGTGATGTTAAATGCACAAATGTGCAGAGATTGAGGGGTTTAAGTTCATTTCCTGGAAGATTATTGGCAATGCCCATAGTAACGCCTATTTTGTTAATTTTAGCTTTTATTACAGCCATCTCCAGGAAACAGTAACATTTACAGAGATACTCTTTGAGCAGAAAAGAAACTACATTCACAGAATAGGTTTCTTGTTGCAAATTATTTACCTGAGGCAAAAATGTTTGTCAGCCTTTCTAATTCAGTGGCACAGTACAAGTTCCTGTAACATAGTGAGCTCAACAATTAGGTGATTGCACTGTTGAATGTTTCAAAAAAGGTATTATACAAGTAGTGCTGAATGCAAGGGTAGTTTTCAACTGTTTACAACATCATGCTCATTTTACTTGTGCAAGTTCCGGCACTGAAGGAAATCTCTGGAGACATTCAAAACCCACCTGGACAAGTTCCTGTGTGACCTACTCTAGAAGGTCATGCTCTGGCAGAGGGGTTGAACTAGATGATCTTTTGAGGTCTCTTCCAACCCTTAGGGTTCTGTGATTCTGTGAAACAAGACTGATTTTTTTTCCTCATGGTTTGTGTCAGAGATCAGGAAAAAGAAATGTAACGAAAAATTTAGTCAGAGTAAAATTCAGTTGTATGTTACAAAGATCTCAGTTTTTATAATGAACTGTGGGTAACTTCAAAGATTCTTGGACAACTATGCTGGACTCAGAAGCTCTAAATTCGCCACCACAGCAAAGCATGAGGAGGAGTAGTAATATCTGATTCTTCAAGGTTCAGTAAACGTGAAGCAATTGTAACTAATCTGAAGTGACTCGTGATGCAGTATCACTGTAGCATAGGATGGATGACAGAGATGTATTCCCAGGAGAGAGAAGTGGGTAATTTGGCACGTTGTGGAAAATGCTCAGAAACATAAGAGAGAAGTCTGACTTAGCAAATGTCATGGTGCATATAGAATGACTAGAAGTGAGCCAAAGTCCCGCCAGTGACACCAAGGACCAGATTCTCTCCTGCCTCTTTACTATCAGTAGACAGAAGGCACTTTCCCTGATCCACTAGTTAGGGAAAATTCCTCCCCTCATTATCCCCTTCCTCTTTGTTTTATAGATTTAAAAATAAACGTGTCAAATGAACAGAGAAGCGGTCACATGTTTCCAGAGCTGTAAGAAAGCTTGCAAGGATCTGTGCCAGCTGGGTCATTTCTGTATAGATGCTTATGGCACAGAGCACTTGTGTGGTACATTCTCAAGTATTAAGCTCCTCAAAGGGATGCAGATAAAAATGACGAAATGGAGGGAGTGTGCAGGGGCAAGGAAGCCCCTGAACTCCTGAGCTGCATGTAACAGGCAGTCTGTATATGGATGGACCAAAGGGAAGACCATCAAAAAGCATTTGACATCAGCACAAGCTGCACAGCTCAGCAGCGTGTGGAGGCAGCCTGCAGTTGAAATGGCAGTTTGAGGCTGTTGTCCTGCACTGAAACTGGAACAGGTTCTGGCAAGGACTTGGTCATTCATTTCCATAGAAGATTTTTTATTAATACCAACAGATTTTTTTTTAAGAGGTAAATGTGTGATGCTTGTCTGAACTTAATTAATTAAAGTTGGCCAGAAGCCAGACCATCTTGGGCTGTGATTGTTTTTTGTTTTCTTAGATCGGGAACATTGGACTGGTTCAATACTTCCATTGGGAGCACTGACACACATGCCAGGTGCTCAGTGAGTTGCCGTTTGCAAGAAGGCTGTTCCCTGTGAGACCAAAATGGATCATGAAAAGACTGAGTAAGGTGGGGGAATTGCTGAGCCACTGGTTGTATCCCCTCTCAGAAGAAATGTGATCTATGATTTACAGTCCTCGTAAGCATGCTAGCTGTTTAACTATGTGGATGAGAGACTCTGCCTTTGAACAGCTTTAAAAGTAAATTATGATATGATATGATATGATATGATATGATATGATATGATATGATATGATATGATATGATAGCAAGACAGAAAGAATGAGTTTAAGGAGAAAGGGCAGGGAGAATTCAACAAGATGTTATGTCATTCATGATAAATATGTATGTATATAACTATGTCTATATATAACTATCTATAAAAGTATGGTTTATACATCATTTATACAGAAAGATAAGTTATTTGTCTAACTTTCACTTCCTTTCCCAGAAGCTGTTTGTGTATTTGTGTGGTTTTTCTGTTTTCTGGTGGTAGCATCACATTACGTGTGAAGCAGTGTCTTTTCTAGCTCAGAGAGCAACGTTACTGCTTCTGAAGCCAATGTCCTTTAATTCAGGACCTGCTCCTGGTGATCTCTCACCCAGAAGTTTTAGGTTACTTATGTCACCTCTCATGCGCTTGTGGCAGTTGTCACAGTCAACTACCAAACTACCCGTATTCCAGCAACATCAGAAGTGATTTAAGTCAAATCATCCAAACCAATTAAAACAAATAACTAAGCATACAGAAGAATGCACTCAGCCTAAGATGCTCTGGTAGACCAAAGCATCTGTGCTCCCAGCTGTTTGGTGTATGAAGCAGATGTGACAAGATGTTTGGATCTGATGTTGTTTATGTGTTGGGAGCTTTGGGCTGGATGGATGGATTCACAGGCTATAACAAATGTCCTCATTTATCCTTGCTTGTTCCTATACTATAGCTTATTCCAGGGCACAGACACGTGGCATCCAGAGAAGACCATATATCAGGAGCAGTGAAATCTAGTATATTTGCTGTCAGGTCTCCACAAAAGACAGTTCAGAGAATAAAAGCAGTTTGTGAAGCTTCTAATTCTGGAAAATGATTTTTTTAGATCTTTTTGAGAGCATATTCAGTAACATAGAATACAACAAAATTACTCTTGGAGTCCTTACATAATTATTATTCAACAAAATTCCCACAAGTTTATATGGCAATGTGTTTTGACTCATGGGATTTATAGTGTGGATCTCTTAATATTTGGAATTTCAATTAAAATGTTGCTTTTTGAGTCAAATGCGTTGTGATAATCTCATTCTGCCCTCAACCTCTTACCCCCAGAGTTTCTGTCTCTTCTGGTTGCACAGAAAAGCCTGAAAACATAACCCATATTAAGTCTCAAACACCAGACGGCAAACAGAAATATACAGCATTTATTTATTTATTTATTTAAATATCTTGATTTTTAACACTTCGAGTTGGCAATATTGCAATTGGAATTTGGTTTGAATGAAGACTGAGGGCTGAATGCCAATCTGCTCTCTCTCTCTCTGAAGAAAAGCAATGCCTGGAAATGCTTGGAAAGGAAGGGCCTGATTCACAACTTCCTTCCAGGGAGCTCATGCTGCCTTACACTGCCTGTAAGCCTAGATCCAAATATTCATGTGTATTCTAAACCAAGTCCAAATCCAAATAGTACAAATAGTCTCTTTCTTTAGAACATGCAAATCAGAGGTCTAAACTGCTTTCATTTCTGTCGTATGTGAAATCTGGATCTATTTTATATGGCCATCTTTACTTAAAACCCATCTCTAAAACCTCTGAAAGTTAGGTATGTAGAATAATCAGAGGATATCTTAAAAAAAAAATCCAACATTTTCCTCCTGTTGTGTCTTCTGCAAGTGTTGCCACGAGAAATATGGTGCAGCAACAACTGAAGAAACACTGCTTATTCTTTCTGAGCAAAATGGTTTCTGAATTCACATGTCCAGACTGTGGTGCTTCCTCAAAGCCACCAAACACTGGAATTCAATAGGAAAATAAAATTTAGTTCTGCTACTTCAAAAAATTCCAAGAATTTAAGTGGATGTGGATGGATATACCAAAAATTTCTAGTCTGTTAGTGTGTTTACCAAGCATTTCAACTCTTTTTTTGGATCAAAATACGTTAATTTGTTGATTATTTTTTAGTTAATAAGTGTTTACTTGGGGAGGAAAAGCCTCCTCTCTCTCACACACCAAGCTAAATCCTCTGTGTATCTAGAAATACCAGAACACCAAGGATGAATTTTGTGTGTGCATATTCCTGTACTGCCAGCAACATTTCTTACACTGCTCAAGCAGCACAAGCTTAGAATTTACAAAAAGCAGTTAACATCTGTCTAATTTCAGTTCTATGTCTCTGTTTTGGTGCTCTGGGCCTCAGCATGCTCTAGCCATAATGAATGTTTTGAACAGTACAAAGTATTGTAGAAATCACTTCATAGTAAGAGTTAACATGACCTGTTCTTTTTACAACAAAAGACGTTGACACGGTGACAAGTTTGATCAGCCATGTGAAATGGAACCGGTGCTACAGGTTTTGGGTATTTTCTTCTGACAACTCATGCATTAAGCCACAATATACTCATACATAGATTTAGTGCATTCAAGAATCAATGGGAAAGGCAGTACTAAAGCCACTCTGAAGGCTCAAGACTGATTGCAGTGATCCACAAGGAATGTCCTGGTGCTCCCCTTTATAATGAATAAGATAGCAATGTCTGGGACTGCTCTCCATGCCTCAGAAAGGCTCTTCTTCATAGCAACAGGTAAACAATTCTGATTTGTCCTGATCTGGTGCATTTCCCAGTGCAATCTCCTCTGCCACTCCTGCAGCGTGCTCTCACACACAAGCCCAGCATGAGGAGCAACAGAAACTGGCCACCGCTGTTCTCAGAACTATCTCACTCATTGACTTTCATTGGCAAGCACAAGATTTCTGCAGCAGAAGCCTATTATTCTCTCAGCTGCTAGTGTCTTGTGTCACTGAAATACTTTCCATCAAAGGGAAACCTCTGCGAAGCAGCAGACCACAAGGGCTGGCTGTCAGCTTAAACTTTTGTAATAGTTAACCCTTTTCCTCCCCTCCACAGTATCTCTTCAGATGAAAACAGTTCTCTTTGCTTTTGACAAGTCTCCTCCCACAGCGGTCTAGTGCAGATACCTTAGCAGCAGACTGCATAGGCTCTCTAATGAGTCTATTTTATCTTTTAGTAGCCTACCTGCCATTTGTGGCCACACAGTAAGTCTGGTACTACCATAAATTACAAAGTTTGCTTCTGTTTGCTGGAGAGTAATAGAAAAATGTACCAGACAGAACAGTGAGGGGATGTTACCGAAGCTTCCCGAACCCTACAGACTCTATCACACCCACCCTTCTCTTTGTGGAGAATCAACAGAAAAAGAAGCATTCATATATGTATAATCCTATTGTAGCTTTGCATATATTACAAAAACTTCCCTTGGACACTGAAGTAAAAATGTTGGAGGAAGCAACTTTGTAGGAAAAGGCTGAAAATTATGCCAATACAGCTGAAGCATAGTTATTGCTGCCTGTGACTTGTGAGAGCAAACAAAAATGACTCTGTTAATGAGCCATGATTTTGATATACTCATTTCTAATTCGTCTGAAGTAACTCAAGGGTTTACCTTGAAAGTATAGATGAGTTCCCTTCTGCTCCTGATATGTACGTCTGTTGGCTGCGTGTCATTAGTGAGCCACGTGCATATCACATGCTGGTGGCATGACAAAGGGAAGACGGGTTCTGCCTCTGAAAGGATGTTTTTATATGTTCGTTCTTGTACTATTTTAGCTGGCACATGGCAGTGGATATCAGAGACAACACACGGGACAGAATGTTTACAGTTACACTCCTATCAAAGGACCAGAAGTTATAACAAAAAATTTGATTTGTGATTCCTCAGCTCATCAAGTAACATCAATAGTTAGTCTTGCTACTGTGCCCCACCAGTGTGAACCATGCCCAGAGAAAGACAGACGTGCAGATAATACACACTGTGCTGGCCCAGGGTGACCCTTAGGTCCTGAATGTGTTTTATTCTCTGATGATATTCTCTGAAGAACTGAGGGGAACTGGAAAAGACAATTCCTTACAAGACAGTTCATAACAAAAAGTACTCAGTTTAGTTGGTTTATTGTGTTTTTTTTCCAGACATGCTTCCCTTTCCCTAGCTTTTAGTTTCAGTTTTCATTTTTTAGACCATCAAAAAATATGCATCAGTTAGTGGTAAAAATGTGATTTCACATTAAAAAAATACCACATAGGGTAATAACCATCAGGATGACATTTATTTTCATAAGTGTCTAAAGACAGGTTAATTCATGTTTAGCCATGTAATTAAGTGGATTAACCTATAGAGCATTAAGTATGTGCAGTTCTCACTAGCTTTCTGTACAGCTGTCCATGGTTAGTGGAGATTTTTCTGCCCAGTTTTGGAAGCACGTAAATGAAAACAGCAGTTTTAGGTTTAAAGTCCAGATCTCCCTTTACAGACAACCAGAAGGGTGGGTTGTTTTGTTTTGTTATTTTTTTAAGAAAATGAAAACATTCACTGTAGTGGGGAAAGAAACAGCACTGGAAAAATTAGTAACATGAGAACGTAAAAGATTTTATTCTGTTTTGATCAGCATGCAAAAATCTTGACTTGTGTGAAGCTTATTCAGTCTCTCTCATTGAAATCAGTCTGAAAAGGGAATTAGCGTTAAGAGTAGGAAGTACAGAGAGAGATTGAAAAAAAAAACCTGTAAGCGTTTCAAAACATTTCAAACTTAAACAAAATCCAGTTCTAGGAGGTTCCGTTCCAGCTTTCTTCCTTAACTTATCTTCCTGCTAAAACTTTCCAGTTAAGCATGCTGACAGCAAAGCGTTACAGGATTGCACCCTAACTTCACTCCTTTCTGGGAATTCATTCTTTGCTGCAAATAAAGACGTTGCTATGTGTGCAAAGAATAACCTGCTCCCTATAAAGCATGTGAGTATCTTAAAATCCTGGCCACATGATGATGACAATATCAAATGAATCAGGCACCCTGAGTCAGCATGCTGAATGAAGTGTTTCTAACCTCTGTAAAGGGAGATTCCCTTAGGTCAACTTGAGGTCACTAGAGCAAGGCAGGGAAACCCGTACAGAAAACGCTATGTACAGGCCGACAGTTGACAGGCTTGATTTATGGGTGCAGCACAGTTGTTTCCATCGTTTTCAGAGGACTCTTACACTGAAAATCCAAACTAGTTGTCTGACAATAACATCTGTTGCATTCAAGTTCCAAAGCATGCACCTACTAACAAGTAAGATCAGAAAAGCACTGATTATTTACACATCATCTGTTTTAGCTACCTAGTAGCAGTACTGGAATCATCATAATTTCCTTATCCCTGCATCCCTCATCACACAGTGAGAACTCATCTCTCCTGAAGGAGACACCAGGATAATTAACATACCTTTGAAACATCTTCACCTTTAGCAAATTCAAAGGGACTAAGAACACAGCTTTGTAACTAGACCACAAGATAAAAGATGCTGGCCATTAAAAAGCAGGTTTGCCAAATCTACCGCTGAGCTGCTTTTTCTTTCCTTATCTGTGTATCTGCTGTTGTAGAAAAGAGCTTTCAAGAACTGGCCTGAACAAGCATTCTCATTCTTTCTTCCCATAAAAAAAGCAGACCTGGCACAGGCACAGTAAATAAAAATAACAAGCATATGATGCCCAAGATGCATGTGAACATTAAGTGACGTTGGCAGCCCCCACAAATAGAACTCCAGTTAAAAATAGCCTTTGTCTAAATCTGGAAAGTGAGTAAATATAGTAGCAGTTTCAGCTTACTATAGAGGCTTACAGGCTCCAAGTAACAGAGCTTATTATAGTGCATGTGCGTCAGCGAAGGGGAGAAAAGGGAGAAGAGAAAGACAACGCGTTCTGCAATTAGTGTCTACAATGAGACAGAAATTAACTTTTCTCCTCATTATTTTTCTTGTTGTTTGAAAAATGGACAAAAGAAGGAGCACTTGTGAATTGTTACAGTGCAAAAAAGAAAAAGAGTTGGGATTGAGGAGAAAGACGAAACTAGCACCAAAGAGCAACACAGGGAGCTTTCTGCACAAAGGCTGATTGCACAGAAAATAAGACATAAAAAGAAATGGCAGGACAGATTTTGATCTCAGACTCTCTGAGCCAAATAAGGAGTACAGTAACCTGGCTGGAGGGAGCTCTCCTGCATGCACTCATTTGACTGAACATAAGCCAGTGAGCCAACTTTCAACTTGACTAGAAAGAAAGTGACAGCAATGCTTTCCCCTGCCTCTATTCACTCCCTACTTTCAAGGAAATCTCACAAGTTTCCAGAGTTTGCAGAACTTGCTTTACTGAATCAGTATATTTGCTTTACCTCAAGTTTCACTTAATAAACAATTTGCAATGTAGTTGAGGATGGGAAATTCCACAAAACAAAACCTGTAGGAAATCTTACACCCAAGGAAGAGTACCTGCTGCAGAACACAGGAATACATAAAGTAATGTCCTCAGGAGACTATCTCCAAGCGTGACGCTGCATGCAGGAGATTCTTCAATATCTTTAACATTCTTTTTTAGTTGAATTGACAAAATGAGAGAAACATTCTCTAGTTTGTGTCTCTGATCTCAAATCAGAGGTGAGAGTAGGAAAAATCTTTCTGATTTCCTTCATTGTTCAACTCAATTACAGCAAAGCTCCCCAAAATTCCTAGTCCTTCTCTCATTCATGCAGAAAATGCTGCTTTTTACAGGGTCTGATGTGCTTCTGCTTGAGGTTTCTTCTTGCTTTATATAGAGAAGAATGGAATGACAATGCATGACAGAAAAGCAAATGTTAGAGAGTGTGAGATGAGTTGCAGCATTATCTAAAAGTTGTGGTCAGCTAAGAGTTGTCATCAAGGTTGCCTTATTCAAATAGTATGGTAAATAAATGTTGCAAATTCCTAAGTAACACCTAAATTGGCTTTTGCCATAGTGCATCACTCTAAGAAGTTAATCTTGCAGATTCAGGAAACAGCCTTATATGGTTTGCTTAAGTAATCATGTTAAATGAATGTTTGAGAACCGTTTGCCAAATGCAAAGCAAGAAACATATATAATCTCTTATACAACTGCATAACGTAGCAATGCTGTCTGGTTTCAGAATTCTGGTTTATCTACAAATTATACCTGTGAACTCCAACTAACACCTGAGCCAAAAAGAAGCTAGAAAATACTAGTATGACTGTTTAGGGTCTGTTTTCCTCTTGATCATAGAAATTAGACCTTTCTCTCTCTTTTTCTTTTTTCTCATTTCCAGCACAACAAAGGATAGTTTTGGCAACCTCCTTTACTTTCATTGTTTTGCTAAGAGAGAATAAATAAGAAAGGAAGGAAAAGAGAAAGCCGATATGCCAAAAGCTTCAGGTCTTATCTCAAAAGAAATTTGACCTCCTTCTGGTCTAGTACATCATTGTTCTAGTATTTGTGCTGTTTCTCTGGTATTCTTGTCTTACAGCCATCAGGGGCCGCACAAAGTGTATTCAGGAAAGGCAATTACAACATAAGCCATGTAAGCTTAATACAGATTGCTTCTCCCTCCCTTCCCCCTTTGCATCCTCCACCACCTATAAATATGGTAAGTTAAACTATTAGGGATAACTGAAAAACTTCAGACAGACGTGCCTATGTCTATTAGTCATCACTCATGCATTGTACCAAAATAACCTACAATAGATGCCGTCTTGTTTCTTGCTAGAGAGTGCTGTTGAGTTCTTGCATTCACAATAAATCTCCTTGGAAGTCTGCCCTTAAAGAGTTGCCATGGTGATTATTTTGGTATCGCAAAGTAGAAGAAGCTAAAGTACTTAGTAGCCATATCCAAAATCTTGTCTTTTGGAGGAGAAAAAAAAGATAAATCAGCAGATGGCATTCGTCAGAAATTCAACATTCTGATTATTATCAGATTTGTGTTTTTGGAGGAATTCTGGAGTTTGAGGTTTTCTGGCCAGGAAAGGGAGAATAAGCGGAGTGAAGGGAAGGGAATAGAAAAAATAAAAGTCATTATATCTGAAATCCCTTTAGCTTGCACTATTACAATAGTTTAGGAACAGTTCTTAAAACAGTGGGTGTTAAGTAATGAAAATCTTGAAAATAATCTCCTTCCAGACTATTTACTAAATGCACAACTTACAGTAACCTGAACAAGGGAAAATTGTTATCTCCTTGTGAAAACATCACAGACTTCCAAATGGTTAATTATAGCTCCTTTTTGCACCTTTTGTATGATGGAATCACAACAGGAGCATGAGAAATGTCCTAAAAAATCCAGATATCAGTCTTTCTACTCTGCCCAGGAAAAGTGTAGCAATGTGCCTCTTCAATCTAAGCTGTATATTTGGTGTGATTTTAACCCAAAACATGAATTTAGGCTGATTTAGTGAAATCCATTACACAAAGACAACAGTAACAAGAAAAACCCATCAGTTTAGCTGCTCAAATGCTTATTTGCTGAATTCTCCAGTCAATCTAGTGCCTGTCTACGGACTTTATATAGATTTAAATTTTAAGGTATAGCATGAAATTGATACAGCTATGTGTGCTAGCATGCACTACGACATGATGTTAGATATCTGTAGAACACTGAGGAGCAACGGCTGGTCATGCCAGCACCCTACAGTACTATACAGATACTAGCTTGTGTCCTAGAATCAGCATAGCTACACTAGGTATGAGATATGTGGCTCAGGCAGAGTGCCATGCTAACAGGGCTATAACACTTGTCAGATTTGGAGTTAGCTTAGGCTGCCTTGCATGATTTAGGGGAGTTGCAATGTGTCATACAGCTTTATTCATAAGCCTCTTCTTTTGCTCCTTTTAGCTGTCAGTTTTCCTCAGAAGCAATAGCAGATTCCATTTCTTCACATACAAATAATCCAGAGTTTTGGTAAAAAACAGCTTTGTTTACTTTAAACTTTATTTACTTAAAACTGCAAAATTGGCCTCTTTCTTGTGAAAGGTGCCAGATGAGCAGCTCCAGGAACTGAAACTCTTTATTCGCTCTGGAGCTTATTTGCAGCCCATTGGAATCAATGACAAGCTTCTAATTGACCAGTTTTCTGGCTCCTTGGTCAGGCCTTCAGAGGACCGGCAGCAGCTGTGCAAACTCCCTCACCCTCCCACCCCAGCGCACCTCTGAGGGAGAGCTCAGGTCTGAGCACCGGGGCCCAGTTCAGCCCCAAATCCCACTCAGACACTGCAGCTGCTGAACAGCAGTAGGTCTTTACCTAACTGCTGATCAGTGTTTCTTTTTTCAAAGGGGTAGTGTTTGAGGCTTGGGTATAATGGTGTTTTTACTGTCTCTAACACCTCTGATGTGTGTTGCCCAGTTCTGTGAAAGGCACAGGAGTGGCCATATGATGCCAGCAAGGCAAATGGAAGAACAGGCAGCACCTCATCTCACCTTGAGATGAGCCATGCTCAGCTGTCACTTAGGACAGCTGGTCATCACTGTCCTTTGGGATTATTCCTGTTTCCTAAACATCATTCTATCTTTGTACCTAGGGTTTGGGGATTTTTTTTTTTTGCATATTTCCTGCCAAAATCTGGAACCTGACTTCTGTAGGGAAAAGTAAAAGGCAGAAAAAGGACGAAATCAGTATGACAAACTCTCACTCTCCCTCCAATTTAGACACTCTTTTGGCAGAAGGGGTTGATTTCTTGAAAAATTTACAAGAAATTTTTCACTTTGACAGAACGTGTTCTATTAAGAACAAAAAAAAACCCCCATGAAAACAAAACACCACCAAACAAAACAAACAAAAAACCTCATACTCAAAACCAGTTTTGCTAGGTGTAATTTCTATTCATGTATGGCTGCCAAGAAGATTTCAGAAATTACTTCTGGTCATTTTTTACTTTGGCTTCAGGTTTGTGTTTGGTCATAAGACCTTTCTGCACCATAAGCCTCTGAACTATCCAGGCCTGGATGCTAACAGCATCTTTACTCCCTGCAGAGATAAAGAGTGACCCAAGAGTCCTCAGCAGAATTGACAACAACTCTTCACAGCAAAGAATAGAAAAAGTGAAGATCCATAATCAGAAAGGGCAGAGGTGAAGAGTATTGTCATGCCATAAGAAACCAAAAGGGCAAATAAGGACTGTATAATAAGAGTGAATCTGAAGATAATTCAAATAAATTGAAAAGTTAGTAGGAGGCTCAAGAAAATGGCCAAAGATACAGTCCTGAGTGGAACATTGAAATTATTTCACTCAGAGTTTCTTCTCTTAACAGGAAGAGAAATTGCAAAGAGGTAGTACATGCTGGTAATTTCTTTTCATTGTTCAAAACCTTTTTTCAACACCACATAATATGTAAAGACAAATTAAGCACCATGTACATGGCTAAAGTTTCCTACTGTAATAAGAATGCTGTCTTGAACTTTAGTTTCATCGTAACTCTCGAAATATTTAGCGACATGTAAACAATACCTCTCCCTGCGTCTTCTGTCAATTGCCAGCAAGGTTTCCCTGAGAAAAATATTTAATTATTGACTTATAGCAGAAGTTAGAATGAATAATAGAATAATAATGAGGGCAATTTTTGGATGGAAAGTCTGAAACGGTGCATTAGAAATTTCAGTAAGTACTATAAGCAGAGCTCTAAAAAAAGTAACAGAAGAGAGGAAGAGTCAGCTCTGTGGGCATCTCTGCTCAAGGCAGGGTGTCAGTGTATGCAACTTGGAGCCCTAGTTCAAAGTTATCTGAAATCATAGGAAATACTCTGGCTACACAGCTGGGAGGACATGACAAAATCTGGTTCTAGAGATCTCACACATGCTACCCTTCATTTGGGATAAGGTAATGTTGAACAAGTTTTGACAAGAGTTTGGAGAGGATGGAGGTATGAGGAGCAAGCTGCTGAGTGAACAGCTAGGCTAGACAGTGACAGTGCTGTTTTTACCTCTTTTGCTTTATTATATCTAACTTTGTTGGACTAACGGAAACGAGACTGGATCTGCTGAATCTCTTCTAGGTGCTTCTCCTTGCAGAAAGATGGTTCTTACAATCCTATTTGTTCGCATATGGCTAAATTATCAGTGTGTTCATTTTTGTCTCTGTCAGTCTCATTTCTTTATATCTTGGTGTAATGAGTTGTCTAATTACTGCGACATTAATTCCTTAAGGAACATCAAATAATTACATCTGTGTATTTCAATGACATCTGAAGAGTTTGGGGAAGGTTTGCTTCAGGCTCAATAGCATCAGGTGCCTCCTGATACATACACTTTCTGCCAAGATCTTCCTTCTTCTCTACTTGCTGAAATATCTAGAAACAAATACATGTCAGTTCTAATTAAAACAATCACCCAAGTGCTGGATCTGACTCAGGGATTGTCATTGTAATTTTAAGAGCTGCTTTCTCTGCACAGTTTTACAAATCATCTCATTTTATTTGTAATCATGTTTCAATTAAAGCATGTTTCAGTTTTCCTTCTTTTCGGTTTTAAAAAGGGTCAAATTATACAATTGCTCTTGCTGTAGTTATGCATACTCAAAGAAGCAATAGAAATAGCAATGAGCCAGAAAAGTTTGCTTTATTTTGTTATAGGATTGTTATGGCCTGCAATGTGTTTTCTTCATGTGCAAGCAGAACTGAGATACTATTTGCCTTTCACTGACCCAAGGAAGGGGCAAGGAGAGCTATGCAGAAACTGTAGTGGACAAGGGGCATCACACTGCTGAGACTAGCTCTTGAAACACAGTACATTCCACTACCACTGTCAGCTGAGACACCCAGAACACAGGACACTGTCCCTGTATTCTGTATCAGCCCTTTGCATTAGTGGGGAAACAAAACAGTAACACAGTTGACATGCAGGCTCCCATCACCCAAAACAAGGGGTCATGGACTATCTGAACAACTCTCAATTCATCCTTCCTAGCTTCACATATCCACATCTGTGCCAGTCACCTAAACTTTAAAGCAAAGGAGTAATTTCAGCTATATAAAATAATCTAAGTAAATTATACCACAGAAACATCTTTCTCCCACTTTACAGACTATAAAGTCAAGAACAAAAGCTTACATGTTGTAAGGTTCATCTGACTTCTGTTAAGGGCATTTGGGAAAAAGCTTGTGCTCTTGGTAGCTTGTGCACTTAGGAAGAGAAAGGAGAGAAGAAGGTTAGTGGTGTAAATGCACCTAACTTCACATTCAGAAGACTATACTTTCTACAACCTTGGGCCCATCTTACTAGAACATTGTACATGGATGTGGGAGGAGGCTTTTTTAAAAATTAATGCTCCCTGGTATATGTTCTAAATAAATGAGCAGAATGAAAGAGTATGAAAAAATATTTTGTAATGGGATTATTAATCTCTGTGGTATTCAACCACTTCTTGGCAACAAACATTCCCCCAAGGAATTATTTCAACCAGAACTTGATTCTGTATCTCCGAGTCCTTTTGGGCATATTTAAATTACATATGGTGCATGAAATGTATTTTGGGGCATAACCACAGGGCAGTTTAAAAAGACCTTGAGGACAGTTTTGTACATACACTGAAAGCAGATAAATTGCATTTAAAATCATCCACTGGGAATTCCAGTGTTCCCGAGGGAGCTTCTGCTTGAGATTAGCATGAAACATTTGCCAGTTGAAAACTGTTGTATGCCACCAAGGAGCATCATACCCTCAGTAGCAAGGTCCAATTGAAACACAGTTCTGTGTCCCCCAAGCAAACATGTTAAAAAATGCATTAAAATCAGTAATTAGCAAAGTCATGGAGTAGGCTGTGCTGCCATTCAGCAGGATC
>WBNH01011188.1:53798-162292 GCA_013401255.1 Urocolius indicus | reverse complement strand
AGTCCTGTGTCCAGTTCTGGGCTCCTCAGCTGAAGAGGGACAGAGAACTTCTGGAGAGAGTCCAGTGCAGGGCTATCAAGATGATGAGGGTACTGGAGCATCTTTCATATGAGGAAAGGTTGCGGGAACTGGAACTGTTTAGTCTAGAGAAGAGGAGACTGTGGAAGGGACCTTGGAGTTGTAAAAATTTTATTGTCAACATAATATAGGTATTAGATGCAGGTATAGGGATAGAGTGCCCTCTGGAAAATCAAATGTTGACAAGTATTGCTGTAGGAAGAAGTATTGCTGTAAACTTAACTGTTCTTTTGCTGCTGCCAGGCTTGGTTCCTCCACCTAGCTTTCCATAGCAGGATCAAAGAAATCAAGCATGAATGTCATGCCAAATCTTTGATACACAGCCAGAATGGTGTGAGTTTGTATTCAGAAGACCACGATGGTAACAATCCACAGGTTGTAAATGGGCCCTGATCTCATTTAACTTGCAGATATTTTTGCATTTCAGACACACACACTTGAAACAGTGGAAGGAAGTGGGCATTACTATTGCACCATTTGTTTGGAATGAAATGAATTATGAGCCCAGATGCTGTGAGATCCCAAAGGGAATCTCATTGTGGTCATCTAAGGCAAGAAGGGATTGGATGAAGCCACAGATCCAACATGTAGACCCAGTCTCATATCTGACCCAGAATTAGCCTGTCTAACTGCAACCAGTTAACCAAAGCACATGAGTTCAGAATCTACCGTCCTCCAGTAGCCATCAAAGATCAAGCCATTATGGTGAACACAAATATCCCTAGAAATTTCTCCCTATCACACCCTGCCCTTCAGCTGAGATTTGTAGAACAGCATACAGAGGCCTCCCTTCATGAAAAACGTGATGCTGTTACTGCTGCTATACCTTCTGCTGTGCACCCCTTCACCAAGCCCACAGCCCGGTACCGAGCCAAGCTGCTTCTGCTGCTGCAATCTGCCCATCTCTCCGCACTGCTCAGAGCTACCTTTGTGTGCTGGGCATCTCACGGCTCACCTGACTCATCCAGGATGAGATAAAGGCAGCATAGCACTCCATTTCAGCACACAGCAAAGAGAACAAGATCACATTTCCTGGATAATTGCTATTGTTTTATCCATTTGGTAACTAATTTTCATTGTGTATGCCAAGTTGCAGAGGCCAGTTAAACATTTGGCAACACTAAACAATTAGCAGATTTTAATTTATGTAGCAGTAGTCTTTTGGCAATCACAATGACTTACAGGAGAACACTTCTTTGTGGTTTATTGATACTACATATATTTCAGACATTTCCTAAAATAAATAGTGATCGATTTCTAGAAAGCTCATTATCAAGAATATTCAGTCATTGCTACTCAGAAACTATTTCCTGCACCTGCGAAGTCTTCATTAGTCTGCTAGCAATACTAACACCTATTTTACCTCACTGTGCATGTCATTGAAATAAATAAATAAATGTCAGGGAGAAATGTCAATTAAGGCCTTGGAAGACATTAATTTTTATAGTATCTTTTTTTTTTTCCATACCATGGGGAAATAGAGATTGTTGTTCAGTTGCTCTTCCAGGATTAGCTCACCTTTTGAGCTCCTCTAAGAATAACAGAGAAACCTAATTTTACTTCAATATCAGCTGGTCCAATAGGACATTTTCTATAGCTGAAATGTCTTTAAAAAATGCAAAAATTAGTATGTTAAAGTCTGCTCATGATTCAGTTTACAAGTGTTCAGAGAGGGAAAAACTATTTCACTGTGAGGGTGAGGGAGCCCTGTCACAGGCTACCCAGGAAAGGCGTGGAGTCTCCTTCCCTCTGGAGATTTTCAAAACCTGCCTGGACACTTTCCTGTGTAACCTGATCTAGGTGGACCTGCTTTAGCAGGAGGGCTGAACTAGATGATCTCTAGATATCCCTTCCAACCTTTTCCATTCTATGATTCTATGATTCTTCTATGATTCTATGATTCTATGAATTGATAGGTTAAAGATCCTGATTTCGTTGTGGAAAACTCGGACCAAATAAAACGTAGAAAGAATGAAATACAGTTTTGTAAATATCCTCCTGTGGTTCTCTTGCAATTAGCTACCTGTAATCTAATGTATGCATGTATCTTTGATCATAATTACTGCTCACGATGTCTGGGCTACAGAGCACACAGGGTTTGCCAAAGCTCATTTTAAAGACAAAGTCCCTGGCACTTCCCTAACAGGTGCAATCATTCATATAAGAGAAGGTGGAAAGGACTTGTTATTTTGTTGAGGAGCACTTTTTATCAGAAGCAGCTCACAATGGAAGGGAGGCATTCTTTTTTTAACTGCATTCTTCTTCATTTTCTTTGTTTTCTTTAAAATTAAACTCCAGTAAACTTCATTCTGAACTGAAACAAAACATTCCTCTAAAGAAAAATCTAAGTATAATTCCAAAGCTTTGAACTAAACTGTCATTTCTTTTTGAAAGAAAACAACGTAATGAATTTTCACAGATGTTTCGGTTAACTTGAGTGAATATTTCTGGAGGGAAAAACATGCCCTCCACATTTTTCTTTAGAACTGGTCTGTTAGAAACACGGTTTTGGTACAGCAAAGGATCTCTGCCCCAAACCTTGATGTACCCTATGGCAGGGTGCTTCATAGCTGAGCCTTCTCCACTCCTAAATACAATGTAATTGTTTAGGGTGGCTGCCAGATTGTATTCCTTTCTTTTTTAGGCATATGTGTGAAACCTGGGCACAACATACCCTTTGACCCACTTGTAATCCTTGTGCAAGTAGTGGACCAGAAGGGACTGTTTCCAGCAAAGGATATCGCTGCCCACTGCGATTGAGTATTTTTTGTCCTATAGTGCAAGAATGGGAGGGTGACCAGGGAGGGAAAATATCCAGTGAATTTAGTAGGTGATAGGTTTAAAGGCAGCAGAAGAAATCATTTTTTCACACATCAGACAACCATTATGGAATGTATTGACATTGGATATTGGGGAAGCAGGAAGAGTAAAAATAATTCAAAGGGAGATTAAAACAAGTTCACTGGCAGCCTATACAGCTATCATATGCTAAAGTATAGAGACAATATCTGGCTCAAGAAGCCTCCACATTCCTGTTTCCCGGCAAACCATTGAAATGTATCTTCCTGTAATTGCCTTGCTCTGCTTCTCTTTCTCTAAACTTCTGCTGCAGGCCACTGTCAGAAAATGCGTGTTGGGCTGGCTGGACTTTCGATCTGACCCACTGCAGCAGTTCTTATGGCATGTACTAAGGGAACGAGACTATCTCATCCTGCACACCAGCCACCAAAGCTGACAAGATGCAGAAAGGAGTGCAAACTGCACCCTAATTAATTGTGATGCAAGGGCAGCTCTGGGGGCACTGTGCCTCCCCAAGACATGACAGCTCCCAGAACTGGCACTGGAGTGATAGGGGCTCTACACTCTCCCTAGAGCATAGCTTGTTGCTTGATGCCATAGTTTAGTACTAAGTATGCAAGTGCATTTTCAACATAGCTGGTGGCAGAAATTGCACTTCTAAGCTGTCTGGTGGATTTATATGCTTAAAGGATTATGAATTATTGCAAACCAGTACCATTTGCGATGTTTTGCTTTCTATCCTACAGATCCAATTACTTGAGGGCATATTTGATTGTATATGTAGTTAGAATAGGGGTTTTCTATGGTTATTTTACATTTTCATTTCAGTAAGTTAATAGAGGCAGACCTCAATCTAACAGACTCATGCTAAATTTCAGCAGTATTACTTAAATGAGTAAACCTAAGTATATCAGTAGGTAAAGAACTAAGCACAGACCTCAATAATCAAGCATCTCTAAGAATGGAACCACAGCACAAACAAACAAGTCTGGAAGGGTATAAACCACACCTAATCCTGCTTGAATGGCAACAATTGTTTGTGCCTGAGCCACTCACATTCAACCAGATCTGAACAAATAATTCCTGGGATAGGAAGCAGACTTTATTGTATATGATATTGTCCAAGTAAATATGAAAAGTCTGCCAGTTTTGCCCTGGATATTCCACTTGATCCCGTTGGGAGTTCAAAAGCAGTGAAATCCATTTACATGAAGCTATTCCTCCTGGCATTAACCTAGGAGGACCATGTAGCACATGTCTTGCTCTGAAGGTAAGAGAATAATGAATACAGTGTGAGCCAGGCCACGAAGACCTAAGAGAATGCACACAGATCTCTATTCCACTTGCATTCCAGAGACTTAAATATTCAATCTTATCTCAGGGGTCAGTTGTCCCATATCAATAACAGCCCTCTGTGAAACTTTATGTCACAAAATCACAGAAAGGAGAGTCTTTCACTCTTCTCTAGTTTTTATATTACAGATAGCACATGGTATACCCGCACAGGTAGAGTGACCAGGACACACTCCAGTATGTCCATCATAAGTTGAGAACAAACGCAGTGGACAGGCATAGCTCACAGGAGGGAACAATTGTGATAAATTTCACTGAGAAAAAAACACCCCAAAAACTGCACAGGAGGAGAAGGAATCCTTTCAGCCTCCTAGTGTGGCCTACAGGGTTCATTAAGGACCAAGTTTGTCCAAGCTACCATCTACTAACTTTTGGAAAAACTATGATATGGCACAACAGGAACAATTCTCATATCACTGGCACAGGGGGAAACTTTCTCTAATTGTGAGAAAGTAGAGACATAAAGAGGTGTTTTGGTACCTATATGACATTTCTTTTCATATTCCTGGGTAAGACCGTTAATGCTTTGTGCAGCTTCTCATACCAGCAGTACCTTTTTGCTGGCCTGTGGAAGCCTCTGCTCAGGAGGTTCTAGTTTTAATTACTTCGACTTGACAGCTGTTCAAAGTACCTGTCTTTCTTCACCAGCTATTCGTACAGCTCTGTAAACAACAAGACCATTAATAATTAATGTGTGGCTATAGAGTAGACAGACAAATTCTCTTCAGAAATACACAGTAATAGGGCAAAATGCAATGGACATTAATTTTAACAACAGAAATTCCAAATATATCTAAGGAAAAAAAAAAAACCAGCACGGTGAGAGAGACCAAACACTGAATCAAGCAGCCCAGAGATCCTTGGAGATACTCAAATACCCACTGTACAAGGCCCTAAAGAACCTGCTCCAACTTTGGTAGACGGACCTGCTCTGAGTTGGGTTTTGGACTAGAGACCTCCAGAGATTTCCTTTTTCCTAAATGATTTCGTAATGCTAGTAAACCTCTATCAAGTAAATGCACCTTTGTAACTAATTACCAAAGGAAACATTTTGTTATCAAAGAAGAACAAGAAAAAACAAAAGGGGAAAAAAAAAGGAAATAGAACAAGTTGATGTCCTTTAAAGACTATAGAAAAGGTCATACAATTGGAGTGAATACCATTGCTAATGAGGAGGAGGCCTCATATTAACACACAGCTACAATTACAAAACACAGTAGTATTCTCCTGAGAGCCACAGTAAGGCTGTGCTTGTAGTTCTTTAGCCAAAGTGGTATAATATAGGTGTGCACAACTCACTGTGCACTGGAATTGCACTGCATGTGCGTGACGGTTTGGTTACTTTCCTGAAAGCAGCCATTCTTTTGCATATAGTCCCATTTCAAACCAAGTATCCATTTGCTGAAGATGTAGACTGTAGTCTCATGCTTTTCATTGAATTATCCAAAAGTCTGGCTATTATGTAGACAAAGAACTTTTAAACACAGTCTGTCCAGATTCATACTTTAAGACTGTAAAACCAGATGAAATAGTAAAGTACCAAACGTTAAGTTCAACTCTCATTTGCTGTAGTTTTTATGAACACTCAACATAATCCTCCTCAGTGCAAGAAAGATTTTGACAAACTGCAGCAAGCTCAGTGGAGGGCCCCCACAACAGGTGGGAAGGGCTCCCCAAATTACAGATGAGAAGAATAGGAAAGGCTTAAGAAGTGCCAGAACCCTCTTCTAGTTTTACACAGTCTGATGCCCCAACAGTGACAGACTGCTAGTCAGAGCCTGAGTTCCTTTCATAACTGCATGAGTTTCCTTAGTCATGTTCGTATTTCCTTCACTGATTATCTTTCAGATGGAGGTTGGTTATTGGCTTCATACCCACTGTATCTGATCAAAAACTCGTTTAGGTCACCTCAAAAGATGACTAACTTTCCCCTTCATGATCCCTGGGTGCTGTTACCACAGAGTTTGCTTCATCCCTCCTCCTCTATCTGATTCAAAGGATTCAAAGCAACAGTCACTGATTCAAGACATTCCATCCATGGGAAGAAGCGAGGAATGTTGCAGCATAGAAGCAAAATCAACAATATGGAGAAGAAGAAAGAGATTTCCCTTTACTTAAAGAGGAATTTCTAGTCTGCTGGGATCAGTCACTGTTGATTACATATAAAATGTAGATGCTGAAAGACAGTACTGTAAAACTCCAGGAGCTCTCAAGATATAATGAGCGCCACAAAAAGCAAGAACAAAAATCAAGAGATTGTGCACAACTTACTTGCTAACTCTACAGCAAACTGGGAACGCTGCCAGACCAAACTGCTCCAATGAAGAGAGACATTTGCCACAACAAACATTCCACTCCACATCCTGGATCACACAGTTTTAAAAAGACATATTTGAGCAGCAAATAAAATGCAATGACGATATAAAAATTAACATCAGAGAGGAATCTTTTAGTACCTGACAGTCCTTTGAGTGTCAAATACAGGAAAAAAAAAAAATCAGAGAAGCTAAGTCTCCACTTTTTGCTTTCCTCTGTTTATGATGAAATGACTTATTCAGAGGACAGATACTGTGAATATGTGAGCTGTGTTATGACCAGCTGGCCTATTTTGGATTTCAGCCCCAATACACAGATGGAAAGTATGTTTCTACATTGCACTATTTCTTTTTAAAATCTGCCTTTTTTTTTTTTTTTTTTTTCTTTCTTTTCTTTTTAGGCAGCAATTACTGTGGTTAAGGAGAAAGTGTTGCAGTTCCTTTGAGGCTTAAAAGGAGTTAAAAGATCGTTAAAACATTGTTTTCTGAGTGTTTTTCTAGAGACTTGCACAGCTTTTGTAATCTCACTGCTGAAATTATATGCTTACTCTATGAAATAGGCATGTAAAAAGTCAAAAGGTTTCACAGAAAAATATGAAAACTATCATGTGTATTTACTGTCTCTGTCAACATGAGCTACATTTAGTTTGGGTAGGAGAATTTCATTATCAACAGCTCAAGAAATATGAGGAACTGGAGAAAACAGAAAGTAGGACCATTCTAGGTGCCTTGCAGTATTGCTAGAATCAAGTTGTCAAAAATAATCTCTCTCCCTGTGCAAGATGAATTTGCATACAAACTACACAGGCTGAATCAATCCTCTCTTCTTACTTGGAATGCTGCATGACAGCATTTCTGGATTAACTTCCATTAATCATTCCTAGACCTCAGCACTTTTCTTCCACATAAAACCTCAAAATCTTATTCAGGCTGATGTCTTGTTTCAGATTATAATTACTACAACACTGCTTTGTTTAGGACCAGTATATTTTACTTTGGTGTTCACAGGGACATATTATCAAACAGGTTTAGTCTCTTCAGGATGCAGTGCTCACACACAACTGAAACAGAATGACAATGTGAAAGGAATAGCTCCAGGTGTACATGTACATCCAGCTGATTTCTACTCTTTACCCCTCGAGAGAGAGATAACCAGGAAGCTTCCTGAAACCAGGAAGCACAGAGTTGTAGTCATGTCTTGCCTACCAGCCCTCCACAAATCCCAAGGGTGACAATTGTGCCATAATTTGCATGTGGAGGAAATTGAAGCTCAAGATTTGATGTTTTCACTGATTAGGGAGGTAGAAGAGCAAGCTCAGGACTCAGTAAATGAAGAGAGGACCTGATTATAGAGCAAATAGGTGTTTACTTCTGGAACTGACCCACACATAAATTCTATTCAGGTTTTGCTATTCTGGTCAGGTCCAACTTGTTAGTCAAAGATTTTATTCCAAAACTGGAAGGTCTACTATGCACAGTCACTTACTGGTGAAACAAGCACATAAACAACATTATTGTATTTTTCAGGAGGAAAAAAAAGCCCAAGAACTCCATGCCTTCCCCTGTTCTTGCCCTACACACACACACAAAGCACTCTAAAGCCACAGGATTTTCATTCACCCATAAACAAATCAGAGGTTTAGCTCTCTTCTTGTACTACCAGGAAACAGTCTTCTGTGACCTGGAAAACTCAGCAAACTTCTGAATAGATCCATGTGCATTTCTGGGTTGATTTTTAATTTTTTTTCATTAAGCGAAGACTGCAAATATGTTTTGATTAAAGACCTTGACCCTACCATAAAGAAAAAAACCCTCATGGTAGAAAGTATGTTTTTGGGATCTGCAAAATCATCTCTAGATAACTTCATAATGAGTTATTTTACCTTTCTTTACAAATTGGCTGTAAGACAGTGAAGTAACCAGTGTAAGTAGACCTGTGTTGTAATGTTTTGACATACACCATCATCATGTATTTCCAATGACCTAGCACTAAGTAAAGGTAGCAACTGACCTGGCGAAAACAAAAAAATGGGTTCCATATGATGGGAAACACACACACCTTAAAAATGTGTTTCAATATTCTAAAAATGACAACTGACCCTTTGGACAGATAGGATCTCTAACAAGAGGAAGAGAGAGAATAACCACAGCCACAAAAAAGAAACATATTTGGTCAATTTGTGTACCTTTGCTGTTCAACCAGATTCAACTCTTTTAAATATGACTGAATTTTTGCCTCATGTTGATGCAAATAGGCAATGTTCCAGATATCTCCACTGAGAATATCATTGTAAAACTAGGCAAACAAACAAAAAGAAAAGACTCTTGAATAGTTTTAATTTTCTAGAATTTGCCAAGGCTGCTTACTGCTAGGCTACTCTCCCTGCAGCACTATTTTCTTGGACAAAGAGTCCAAGCCCCCTGGTTTCTTCAAGCTTTATGCCTTATAAGCATTATGTCCATAGAATGCTCAACAATACACAAGTATTTGAAACGTCAGAACAAAACGAAATAATTCGCATTTTGAGTATCAGGTGTCAGCTTCTCATAGCAAACATTTACAAATAACCCTTACAACACAAAGGACAGAGAAAAAGTATCTTTTAAAACTTACAATGACAGGAATTTTCTTTAGTTCATTCATCTTTGTGTGGGGGCTTCACATAATTTCAGAAGAGTTGAGAGTGCTGTACTATGAAGAGCAATTTTCTCAAAGGAGTAACTCCTCCATTAGATTCTTTTCCCCACACCATCTTATAGACATACTTGCTGATTTTTCTGCTCAAATTCATTTTTAAACTTCTCAGCACAAGGTTTAGAAGTAGTAGAAGTCTAGTACTCTAACACTTTTATGAAAATTACTACAGTAACTACTACTTTGAGGAGTGTTAGAGGTAAAGATAGACTGAGAAGGGTTATATTTTCCTTAACCATCTTCTGTGATACTGCTTTTAAGATCTGAATGAACAATAAACAAGATAGATTATTAGGGAACAGGTTCCTATTTCTGAGACCTCTTAACCGGGTACATACAGGAGCAATTGTGTAAGGAAAATCAATAGATTTTCCAAGGTTACAATACATGTAACAGTAGGTATACATAATATTTCCCTTCATAAGACTCAAGTACTTGAAAGAAGGCTTTGAGTCATTATGTGACATCCATCCCAAATCTACATTTTCCTACTGTCTTATATATGAGGTTATAAAAGAAAACTAGGAATTAGAATGAAAAACGGGGACCAATAATTTAAGTCAAGAGTGCAAGACATACTTTTCATGCTGATGACAGAGAGTCTGTGTTTGCTCTCATCTCTCTATAAGCCTCTTGCAAGCTGTGCAAGTCACTGGAAAAGCCTTTACTATTAACTTCACTAATTTTGCTTCCATTGAAAATATATCTGTTAGTCCTGCTGTCCCCATATTGTAATTTAACCATGAACTGATATGAAAAGAATTGCACAAGCACAAATGTTTTCATTTTTAAATATTTTGAAACATTAACTTTTCTGGTAGCTCCTTCATTTGTGATCATTCAAGATGACATAAACTTGATAACCAGCGTTTGCACAATGTTTGAGTCTTAGTGCCTGGTAGACTGAAAGGATCCCCATTTTCTTCTGCATACAGTACAGAAAAACAAGATGCAGGCTGGCTCATGTTTCCCTTTTTGAACCTCACACTCACATTTCTCCAGTGTCTGGCAGATGTGTTCTCACAGGTCTAATCTTTCGAAGATCCCCTTTCCTTGTGGCAATATTGTGCCTGCATTGTTGTTGCTCATGTCAGCTTTTGGGTGCGCCAAAGTGGCTGTGTTCAGCCTGTTGGAAAGTGGCACCAACAAGATAAAATTTACCATTGATACAATGTTCACAGGCAGTGGTGCTCCTCTTGCTCACGATTGGCACCAAAGAAAAACATGAGTTATAAATTATTTTTACAGGAGAGTCATAAAACATTAATCCTGGCTGTTGGTTGGACAAATTATGTTAATTACATCTCTCATAACAAAACAAAAGAAAGAAAAAAATGCCATTATTGTCTTCTCAGTATTGAGTGGCCAAAATGGGTGCCGTTATACTCAATCTTTTTGAGATTAAGCATTGTAGAGATTCATATTCTAGACAGGAAAAAAAGCATGCAAATGTAGAAACCAGGTCAGGATAGTAAGAACAGTCATAAAAAAATCATTTAAGTACATATGTATATATTTAGAAATGTCTATGAGAGATACCTACTAAGGAATATGAGTTTCTGTAATGACATCAATGCTAAGTAGATGATCAGAAAAGCTTTGTTCTGGGTGTTGAAGAACAATTAATGATATAGACAAATAAAATGGAGGACATCAGCATATTTAATTTCTTCTCTTTTTCCTTCACTCTTCATAACCGCAAGTCAATAACTAACTGATCAGAGACAAAGACTAAAACAGGTTACTGGAGCAGGTTACAGAACATGTTTGTTTGTTTCCATATCAGCTATGCCAAAAAGATTCTCCATGGGATATATTGGATCAGACATTTGTCACAAGGAGATTTGCTATTGAGAACCCACTGAAGAGAGAAATATTCCAGAAGATTTGAAAAACAAAAGCTCCTGTTTAGTTTGTGAAGGCAAATGAAAGTTGAGGGGGAAATAACAGACTTGACCTTACTTCTGTTTTCATAACAAAAGTCTAACCAAAAAAAAAGAAAAAGAAGGAAATGCAATGTCAATATTAGCAGTCAATATTAATTTACTAAGTAGAATGATGACATGCCAGAAGAGATCTACAGTAACATCTCTTAGACCTCTTAGCATTAAATATTTTTATTAGAGACATGGAAGGTGGACAGGAGAGCCTGCAAATCTAACAAGCACACAACACAAAGCTGGGAATGACTGCAAGAGTGGAGAAATACAACTTTAGAATACAAATTGTCTTGACAAAACAGACTGGGTGCAGTTCATCAGAACAACTGCAAATATTTATACTTGAGCAGGAAAGAAAGTGATGGAGAATAACCGGCTAAGCAGCAGTTTTGTGGAAATAGATCTAGGTTTTATAGGAAATCACAAGCTGAATTATGTGTCAACAATGTAACACCATCACGAAAATAGCAAATCACAAAAAGATAACTGTGAGGAAAAATTGAAATAATTGAACCTTTGAGAGATGGGGCATATTTGACTATGGTAAAAAATAGATAGCAATAGAGGTCTTTAAATTGAGAATTTGTAAAGTTTTTTTATTTAGAAAAAAAAAAAAAGTAAAACACTAAGGAAAAATACAAAAGAAAACAGACCAAAATAGGATAAATGTAGGCCATCAATTGTATTCTGAAGGGAACTTAACCAAGTAGAATTTCACTCTTATGCTGTATATCAGAGGTTAATATCTGAGTAAAGATAGTTAAATTGGCTTTTTATTATTGAATTATAATCACTTGAGCAATTATACAAACAGGTGTTGCTGATTGAAATCAATTATTCCTTCACCTGATCACTATACAGCTGATAAGAACTCAAGATTGCTACATAAGTACTCTCTCAGTTGTACTGAAGCCTTCTTGAAAGGCATTTATTAAACCAAGATGCTCTGGAAAGAAACTCCACTGAAGGACAAGGACAAAGATTAAAATCTCCTAAGAAAGAGTGTGCAGGTTGTGGTGTCTGCAGATCTTGATTTGATCATTAAGTAGCCTTGATACCTAGTTGACTGTTGAAAATAAGTGTTTTCAATATGTGTACAGGAATTTTCTGAGGCTTCTAGATGTTTAATCTTAAATCTTTCTGCTGAGGAAGTCTGCAAGAGTACAATGTGATGGTGTGTTTAATGGCTCAGCTAAACAGAAGTTAAAGTAGTAGATAGCACGTATTTGGTTTAGCCTCAGCAATAAGGTGACTGGAAAAACACCAGAGGGTTTAAAGGCAGCAGAAGTGTTTTCCACAAGCAGCTGGAAAATAAACTTGCCTGCAAACCCAGTGGATATAGCTGCTGCTCTAAATGAAATACCAGTACTTTGTATGAAGTAGCGGGCATTATCTGAAATACTTTAATGGGAACAATATAATTCTATGTTCGTGATAATAAGGAAAATGTCTGCTCTCAGATGTTTTTGTTTGCCATCTCATTTTGATTTTCCTTTTTCCTGAACTGGGGAAAATTAATTATGGCTTCTCTCCTTAATAAGTTGGCTACACATTAGTGTCCACTAGTGTGCATAAAAATTTTTATGTCGATTCTTAATCATTCTTCTTCATTGATCATCCATTCAATAAAAAGTTTCATATATCTGTGTCATCATCTTAAATGACATTGTACCTCACGTTTGGCATCATTCATTCAGCAGGTTGTGTATTCTGAGTAAACTTATTTTCACATAATTCTGTGATAGTCCATTTTCTTTATTAATGTTGAGGTCTGGTGCCTTTGGTTGCACAAACATGTATGGAGGTTAGCAGTTTGATTACTTCTGTTGTGAAGCTAAAATAAATACAGCAGTTCACAGCACTTTAGATTCTTCAACCTCCAAATGCAAGTCTAGTTTTCACACTGGCAAAATCTTGCATATTTAACGATCTCCTTCTTCCTATTTGATCCAATTATTTTGTAGATGGAGCAGCAACTAGCTCAAATGCAAGCTATGCCAGCTTTATCAAGTATATAAATTATAAAAAGACAGCTATATATTTTTCCAGCAAGTCAGATGCAGAGCTACGACACTGATGTTTTTACTGCACCACTACATTTTGCCTTTGCTCACTTTTGTTTGAGTAGTATGACCCAAATATTTGCTGCAACTAAAACTGTCATGGAGATAGTGCTAAGTTAAAACTTAACAAGTAGTCCTAACAGGATCTGTCTCTCAAGCTGCTTTGCCTTTGCAGTGATAGAAAACTGATAGAAAACCTTCACAACATACTACTGTAAATTCTTCTCTAAATTGATAATCTATGCTGTGCAAAGACTAATGTTTTTGGGGCACACCAAAGCATTCACTGCCAGAAGTAAAGGAATAAAGTAGCTTTGAAAGAAAAGTACTTCCTATGTTAGGAAGAATTGCTTTTGGGGGTATATTTAATGATAAAACCTTCTTAATTGGTTTCTGAACTTCATCTAATGCCATCTATGCAAATAGGCCGCCAGGAGGATGTAGACAGTTGGACATGGGTTATCATAGCCTCCTACAGTATATTTGTCGTGTCTTCAAATCGACAATAGAATAATTAGTGATAAGTACTGCTAGGTTTATAAAGAATAAAACTCCTAAAAGCAGAATTGCCTGATCTTGTGGTGAGGAACAGAAAATTTGCAGGCATCAGGAATGTAGTAAAAATTGACTGGTATCAGCAAAACAATTGATGTGTTTTCATGAGAACTTTATATCAAAAAACACAATTCCAACACCGTAATGCAGACTGAAATATCTTTCAAAAAAAAAAAAACATTTATAGATTTTGAATTCAACTAATGAAAATTATGGTTTAGATAAGTCTTTTTTTAAACATCAGTAACTTGGAAAATAATATAAACAAATAATTCATAGCATGCACAGTTTAAAATGGTCTCCAAAAGTCGCAAAGTACCATAGTCTAAAAGTGCAGTCAATACCTTTGATGCTTCAGAAAGGTTAAGATTTTTTCAAAGGCACTGACTACTACAGATCATTTCTGGAAATAACCATTGGCATGTATATTGTATGTGCACTATTTTTTAGGATAAAAATTCGAGATCCTCTGGATTCATAGGTGAAATGGTGTATGCTCCTCCAGGATACCTGATTGAACATACATGGCCAAACAATGTTTTCAGGGTAAAATCACTTTACTGAATTCCTGTTAAGTATTTTCATAAATATTCTTAAATATTTCTGTAATGTTTATAAACATTTAATCCAGAGAATTGCCTAGTGAAGACAAAACAACAAAGCCACCAATATCAATAACATTTTCGTTTAAATATTTTGATTATTCAAGAATTTCCATCATATATCTGAAGGCTGAAAAAAACACAACCACAAACATTGGTGTAGTATTATAAAAACCTGTCTTAACATTTTAGAAATGATGAATATAGCATTTCTAATACTAATTTGGTTAAAAATGTGAAAAACTGCAACAAAAGATGTCTTGAGCTTACAGAGAAATACAGAAGTTTCCAGGCCTCAGTCTTTGAACCACCAATTGTCTATGAGACTTTGTAAGTCTGCAAAATTCTGACTGTGGAATTTCAGACAGAGAATATGGTCACTGATTTTTATCTGAGAACATGCTAGCATGTGGGGTCCCAGCAGATGGCATATATCACTGTAGTTCCACCTTGCTAAGGACTCAACCCACTGGTGTGTGACTAACTTTTTGCCAGATTCTGATGCTTTACCAAAAAAAAAAAAAAAAGAATTCTTGGGGTTAATGGCTTCAATAGGACTTTTCCAGCTTAAGTTGCTATTTTATTTTGTGATTTTTTTTTAAATATACAAAATTACTCAGTGGTGAAGCATTAAATTAAAAATAATAATAATGGTCAGAATAAACTGTTTGGTTAAAGCAAATATTGAACATGGTACAGGTGAATTCCAAATTCTCACTGACCTCTGTACACAGTTTTACGTGGGCAAAAAAACACCTCTCATCATACGAGAGACCTAGAGATCCCATTCCAAGCACTAAGCCAGGTCAGTGTTGAAAATGGATGTTAACATTCTACTGGATGACTTCTCTTTAAAAAAAAGATTTATTCTTCTCTATTTTTAGAGATTTGAGGAAATTAAAGAGTCTTCCTTTCTGCTTGGGCCTTTTAAACAAGTAGAAATAAATTTTTAACCATGTCTGAACTATTGTACTAACTAGAACATTATTGCAAGACCCAAGAGGCAGTAGTTAAAAGTTAATGAGTTTTAATGGTCACCTCCATAACTCCTCTTTTCAGCAGAGTTCATACCCTTGAAGTGGCTTCCTGGGCAGGGCCCAAGGAGACAATTTAGAAACAAATATATAAAATCAATGGAGGGAACAGGGAGACATGCATTGTCCTCGACCAACTGAGAAGTGATCAAAACATGTATATTATAAATCCTCCTTCTTCAGAAAGTTTCAGGAAAACACTCTTACGTGTTTTAACCTCTTTTATAATATATCATGTATACATTTACAATAAACAATACAATTACTAATACAAAGTTTAAATCGTTTGCCAAGATTCAGTTACGTCCAACTCGCCTCTTTCCTTCTACCAGAGGAGCCACGTCTGTGTTGCTCTTGGAATGTGTCAACATCCATAAGCTTCACCAAACATGCTGTAATTCTGAACTCAGAGCTACTTATTAGCTGCAATCTCTTCCTCTCACAGCTTTATCAACACAATGCAATACACACCATGATAACTCATGATTGCTGAGGGCTAATTAAAAGGCGTTGATATTTCTAGTGACAGTTAGACTAGATTACGTTCTCTTTTTCCCATCAATAGATTATTTTTCCAACAAGCAGGAGTTTGACCATGATAGGCATATATCATGCCCCTACTTGTTAGAAATCAGTTTAACTCTTAGTTACTAGCAAAGGTGTTCTCAGTAAAAATCTCATTATTTGGAAAAGAGCGAGCAGCATAATACATTTACCACACAGCGAGAAAAGGTGCAGAGCTATTTATTCTTTTGATCTGGGTCATATTATAACTGTGATAGGGATAGTCTCTAATTTCTTTTTAAATTATGAGCAATAGATGTGAGGCTTGCTTAGACTGAATGCTTCAGTCATTAACACCATACTTGTTGAATTCTCTATGTTTAAGAATATCTGATAATTGCAGATAGTTCTGCGTCTTTGGAGAATGGCCAGCACTGATTCTAATGAATTAAGCCAAGCACGCAACAACAAGAGATTTAGTTAGTACTTCTATACTGCCTGCAATGTCATTTTATTACTGGTTAAATAATCCCCAAATCTGACTGTTCCACAGTGTTTTGCAAACCTACAGTAGCTAGATTCAAATACTTTATGAGAACAAGAATAATGTGCTTCTCAGAGGGCTCTATTTTTTTTAAAATGGAGTCAAGCTTTTCAAAACCAGAAGCTCATTAGCTAGCTCATTGCAAATTGTATCAAGGCTGGATTCAAGTTCTATATGCAGACTGCCTTTGAAAGCACACAAAGTAAATACATTTGGGCATGTGCATTTGGAAAATTAGTGTATTCATTCAGTAATATGAACAATATCTCACCCTCATGCTTCATAGTTTCTACTGATTTTTTTAAGGTTTCTAATTGGAATTTTAGCCTGGGGTCCTGCTACATGAAAGACTATTCCTCCGTACAAGCCTCACTTCTATTATATCTCTGAACTACTATAGCAACCACAGTATTTCTGCACCGTGTCCAAAATTTTAGACTGTTTGCATGGTCAGACCAGACAGCCCCCCTCCTTACAACAGAAGGGTGCCACAGTTAGAGACTTTTCTGTGAAACAACCCAGAGTGTGGCACTGTTCTGCACAGCCTACAGTGTGCTGCCATCCGTTCACTTTGCAGAGCTTCTCTTTCAGATAGGATGGGCCCCAGCAGCACAGTGCATCAGGAATAACAACTTCTGTTATTTGTTCAATTTAGTTTAATTTATGCACAGGCTTTCTCAATGGCATTGATTATAGAGCAATTCACCTTGAAATGCGTGTGTCTTAGAAGACCTCAAACAAGCATGAAGAGCTGCTGCAGAGGCTTCCTTTCAAGAAATGCAGTTCTATAAATCAATCTTAAGAAAAGAACTGGAGGAAAACGTAAGATATCAGCATCAATAAATACATTAACCAATTAAACCAAATTTATCCAATTGTTTTAAAAAATCAGTATTACCATCAAATGAACTCAGAAGTGTTTCAGAAGTATCAGATATTTTCAACAGCATGGATCTCATGTACAGCATATATTTTACTCCTGGTGAAATACAGCTCATGGTATTAGTTTTATATTTCCATTTGCTAAAAGTTCCTTTCAATATCAAGAGAGGTGTAATTTCAAAAGTGTCTCTTTAAGATCAGGAACTGTGTTGAAAGGCCTTGTATGTGCACTAGAGAACATGTTTGGAGATTCTTGCAAATAAACTGACACAGGACTCTGTAAAGCACATTCTTTGACTTTTTTTTTTTTTTAAATCCACAAATTTTAAATGTATTTTAATATTACATCATCCTAGGAATGCAATGACAACATTTGAGTCACCCTGATTGTTTTGCAAATCTTGATGCTGACAAAATGCAATCTATCCTCAGGAAAGATAGCATTATTTAAATCATTTGGGAGGAATTTTACTGTACTCATTACACAGACTGCTTCTTAACCATAACTGCAACTCTCTGAGACTTTTTGTCATATTTATGGTTATTATCAGGAGTGAATATGGATTGTATTTAACAGTTATGATTAATAGATTGTATGCATCTCAGCAAAATTTGATATTTTAAATTTATAGTTGCTTTGAATTTGAATCATAATATATTCATTGTATTTTTACAATAAAGAAGTTCTAACAAATCATTCCCTCAATCCATTTTGAACGCTAATTTCATGTAGGTCCAGAACAAAAATTCTGTTCAGAAATAGGAGCGCTACCACAACAGGCAGCTGGTTACCAAACATTTGGAATCTGAGTATTTGAAGAAATAATGTGGCTTTAATTATTTTTGCCTCGTAGGCTGGGGTGGAGTCATAAATTCTTTGTTTGGGAAACACTGCTAAGACTTGACTCTTCTTGACTGCTCAGAAAATCTACACTACTTTTCTGCTCTGCACCACTGTCTATATGCATGAAAAGCTGATATAAGCACCAATAAGAAATTTAAACTGGCACAATCTTTGGCTTCAAACTATTTAAAACATTTATGTGATTTGTTTTACCTGCACATCTCTGGTTTAACTTTTCTGCAGGCATCTTTTCATAGCAAGATTATATAGAATATAATCTTATATGAAAATATGAAATAAATGGTTTACGTAGTACTTTACCAGTCTCTGCAAATAGGGGTCAAGGTTGAACATTGTACTGCTTGGCTTAGTCTTCGACGGTTCATGGGAAGCTGCTGACCTTTTCCGTATCCATTCGGCCAAAGTTGGCAACTCTGGAGTGCAGAGGAAATATTACACCTCCCTGCTTCATATTTTCACCACTGGTGGTGGCCAGGCTAGGCATAAACAAACAAGCAAGCAGCAAAGAGTCACCCACATTCCCTACAGCTGGCCATTGCTTCAGTTTAGCCACTGATTTCAGAAACTGAGAGGAAATGTAGAAAGCCTACACCAAATCTGTCACACTATTGTGATTAAGTGTGATGATAGGTGAAGCTACTGTGACTGATTTTATCTATATATTTTGGGGGGTAGGATTTATTTAGGAAGATTATACTTTGAAGGATCTTCTCCAGAAACTTGCATGAGTCAGTGACTGTTCTATCAAAATTGCTACCATTGTGGCAGCTAGTTCAACTAGAAAATTTAAGATGTGTATTTGACAATAGATACAGCTCCTAGTTACCCTTCAGAAAGAGGATTAGAGTTGAATACGAATTACAGTTTCTATATGTAATTAAATTTTATGAATATAAAATTTTCCATATTTAAAATCAGATAGTGAAAGATAAAACCATATGTTTAATTTTCAAATGAACCCTATGTGTACTATCCTTCCAAAGCAAACAAAAAAAAGTTTAATTTTGTGGGTTTTCATTTTATTTCTAAAGAATTAAGCTTAGACAAATATTGTGATGAAATTAGTTTCTATTAAAATCTAATTTTTCTATAAAGGGATCAGAATCAAGCCAATCTATTTTCATATTTTCTTCAGATTTTTATTGATACGATTCAGAAATTCCATAATTTTAAAATCTGTGCTATTTTCAAAAGGTTATCGTGACTTTTGAAAATATGCTCAAAACAAATTTCTGTACCATAATGAATAAAAAGGAGTCTGAAATGCATTTTTTCTTAATTTTTAATTACGTGTTCTCTCTTTTTAAAGTCGATACAGATGAGAAGACTGCAAACTTTCCAGTACGAGATTCCATCTTTCTTCCAAAGGTCCTTACATTTCCGACTACTTCATAGGTATACAGGAATACAATCAAATTTTTAAAAAAGTAATTAAAAATGTAAACTAAGACATATTCATTTAATTTCTGTGTTGAGAATATTTTAAGATCTGAATTGTGAACTCAACACTTTAATGTGACTGTGCAAAAATCAAGCTATATGTTTGATAGATTTGCCAAGCACAGAGCCAGACCAATACCCCCCTAAGCAAATGTTGATCCTTAAAAGATCAACATTAGTATCAGATCCAGACAAATAAATTATTCCACCCACAAGATGCCAGAAGAAATGAGAATGGAGAATTACCACTGTGGACTCAAAAGACAAAGAAAGCGCTGAAAAATAAAGATAATGTTGTTAATTAAGCCAGTAAAGTAAGAGGGACAGGTTACATAGAAGAAATTAAATTAATTCTGAAGCATAAATGCATAGATAAAACTGGAATAAAAATTCCATCATTAGACAATAGAGTATGCAAGAACACAACCCTTAATCTCTGCTGTTTCGTCAGTATAAACAAATCTGCTGGTTGCTAGCATTATTGCTGAAAACACGTCTCATCAAACTGTACACAGAGAATAAGTTTCATCTTTTTGGTAACAAAGCGATTTCTTTTGTTATGCTTCTTTGTCTAGGAAGCCTACATTTATGTCCAGATTGAAAACAGTCAAAGACACAGTTTCTTATTAAGTAGTCAACAACCTGAAGGCATTGCTTTCTCTAAAGCCTTAAATAAAAATAATAATAATAAAAAACGTAAATAGAGAAAGGGGTCCAGAAGGCAGGATCTAATGTAATTTAAAACTGGAATTACATCAGCAGTTTCAAACAGATGGCAGAATGTAGAGATAAATATGCTAGCTCCTTTAGCTTATTTGGTCTCTCCATTGTTTGTATCATTAAAAACAGGAATAGATTACCATTTAAAAATATATTGTGTATTATACATTGGAAAAATGGACATGCATCTACTGAGTGGAAGGAGTTAGGATTAAATTAATTTGCCATACTTTAATGTATAGTATCTGGGATGCTTTAGGCAAGTCTGCAAATAGGTTTCCTAGGAAATGAGATGAACAAAAAAATATAATGACCTTGAAATTATACCCCCAAATGTCCCAAGTATTTAGCAACCTGGCTCAGAAGTGGTAATTACATAAAAAACACAAAAGATCCTTAATTGCTTCAGTTATAGTGTATCTAGGCAGGTCAGTTACTGTACACAGCTGCAAAAAATGGTACGTGATTAATAGGGGGTTGCTTATGATAGCACTAACTAGCTAGTGTATAGTGCAAAACACTCATTTCTTTTCCAATTAAAGAAAAAAAATCTGGTTTTGATTAGGCTCTTCAGAAGGTCTAAGTCTGTAGCAGCAAAATACTCCACTCTCACGTTGTTAAATGTTTTAGTCAAGGACCAAGCAGCATATAGTCAAGAAAAACAGAAAGATTTAAATAAAATACTGAGGTGAAAATGCTGCAAAGATCAAAATAAGACTCTTCAGACCATTCTGGTTATTCTTGTTTGTTGAGGTAAACCAGTTCAAATAAATAAGACTGTTACAGGTGCATCTCCTAGCTGGAAACAGGCACTCACTTTTCCTGTGATTCATTGAATTGCAAATAGTTATTCTTTCCAGGTATCTCAACTCATTTCAGTAAAGTTTGAAGGAGGAAATATTCCAAAATCTCATAAGAGAACTTGTAGTATTTCAACACCGTATTGTAGTACCAAGAGATGCAGGAGAGACACTGAACTGTAAAGACAGCTCTCTGGATTCGTCAGCTTTGTGAGGTTCCTGCACCAAAAGGTCTTCAGAGTATTGTCTGAAAAACGTGCCTTGTATCTGAGTTGCTGAAATAGACCCTGTTCAGATCAGAGTTTGCATGTATGCAATATATGACATGGTCCATAGTTATTCTAGAGTTTGACTATCCTCTGGGCCTTCTCCCTATGCATCCACAGGCTCTACAGGGCTCTAGGTATGACTCCATTTAGGCTCAGAGAGGGGAGCCAGGAATCAAGGGCATGGGCACAAATGGCACTCATCAGTAGGTTTACTCTTGTCATCTCTGAGGAGAAGTGTGAAACTTAACACTGACAATTCAGTCTTTTTTCCCGGGTGTAGCATTCAACACTTCACAGAGCTAGATAGAGCAGCTTGCTCAGGCATTTGTTAAGGATTCTCCTTGGAGATCTCTGTATTTTGGAATATGTGGCTCATGTACCTGAGGTCACCATAACAGCTAGATAGTGATGATTTTTTTACATAGCAAAAGCTGGGAGTCTAGGAAATGAAACAAGATCTTCAAATAAATATTGTTGTGATAAATGGGCTTTTGAATCTGCTCTCCAAATCTTGGTCATTGCCATAGCCTTGTCTTCACTTGAGAAAAAACAAAAGTTAACAGCTCTTTTCTTGTTTCTGGTGTGCATGTGTGTGTATTTATAATTTTCAAATAAAAGTGACAGTTTTTCATGCCCTTAAAACAATTATTTCCTGGTAGAGGAGTAAATTTAAAGGCAAAACAGAATTATTTTGTGCCACGATTTGACCCTTAATGTCATTCTGCATATTGAATGTGATCAGAAACTGCAGCAATAGATCAAATACTGCAAAAGGAGGTCTAGAAAGTGATTTTCAGAAATAAATACAGACCTGTATTCTGTTTTGTTTGTCACTAAGATCATAGAAAATGATAAAGTGAGGCTTGAGATGCAGAGAAGTAATACAGCTTTGCAAACTCCTGGGAAAAATCCTGCATCGCCTTACCAGGGAATCCCTCTTGAAGTCCAGTTGAAGCTGCCTGTGGCAAATCCTTTCCACTGCCCTTAAAAAGGCACAATTTGCCCAGCTTTGTGGCCACTTGTCTCTGCTATAGGTTCATTGTGTACCCACAACTCTCTCATGCCCAAATCTGCCTATGCCTTTAGAGAAGAAAACAAGCTAAACTCTCCATCACATTTTGGATATGGTGCTCTATAATCTCATCTTTAGCATCTGTGCAAGGAGCAGCCAAAATCTCATTCAGAGAAAGCAGAATTTCCTGCAATCCAGACAAAAGTCACACCAAATGGTCTAATTTCCCTAATGGGTCTGATTCCACATGTTCTGATTCTGTGTGGGTAAGAACGATTTGCAATCAATGTCTCTCCTATATAATTCCTATTTATGGATTGCCACTTACTAGATGAAAAATAAAATTTTCATTCTTTAGAGTTGAAAAGCAGAACACAGAGGGTATCCCCTCAAGAGAAATCTGCACAAAACAATATTAACTGCAAGGCAGGTCAAATGTTCACTGACACATCTTGACAATGCCCCTTTTCTTTACATTGACTCTATTTGATTAAACTGATTGAAATGCATTTCATACTTGTGCTTTGTCAGTCTATATTTTGGGCTTCATGAACAAAATGATACTAGATTGACTTACCCAGATACTTCACAAAGCTTGTCATGTTGAATTAATTAACATTGCTTGTACAGCGTGAGAATATGGAGATTCATCTTTTCGTTTCTGTATTTGCTTTCTAATATAAAACTAAAAATAATACAGCAGTAACCAAGAGTAGTAACGGATAAAGCTAACTATACTTTCTCTTTTTTTCCCTTCCTTTTCATTAATGGGTGGTACAGAAGCTGATTATATTTGCAATTACCCTTTACAAACCTGAACATGGGCAATTTTGTTAAATCTCTGAAGTCTTGGAAGGAGATTTTGTATTGAAGTCTTGCAACTACTGACTTCATAGTCAGTAGAATTTTATGAACTTCATTTGCAAAACAGGTGTGATTCCTCCATCTTACTTATATCTATAACATCAATTTGAGCTTTTGGGGGTTTCTTAAGTTATCCAAATCCCTTATTGTTAAACACTATACCTTAATGATGCTGAAGTCCATTTGAGTGCATTTCTTTTTTGTACTAAGTGAAAGAAGCAAGCAGTGTAACACATGAAAGATGTCAATACATTTTACAGATGCAATTAGAAGAAATTATGTGAGTGAATTGTGTTGTTAAGTGAGAAGCTGAACAAAGCATTTTCAAATATGGTTGTCATTCAAACATGTAATATGGTCAAACACAGTATTCTGTCCAGAGGCTATTATTATTTGGTTTTGTCAAATGCCCCTTTTGCCTTTTATTCCTTAGTCATGAGACCTGTGAAGTGGCAGTTACATAACTTTTATTCTGGCTTACCATACATAAATTACTTTATTTCAGAAGCAATGGAGTCAGAAGTCCAGATGGAAGCTATAGAATCTCCCATTGCCAAAAGTTTGTTCACCTTATTTATAGCTTACATGCCATAAATATACATTAATACATCTGAGTGACTGAGGAAGTATGTATTTGTCCTAGTACATTAAATTATCTCTCTAAACTCCATGATTCAGTTCCTCCTTCTTCTCTTTGTGACATTAGAGGCTATGAAAACTAGTCTTGGTTCTTTTATTGGTAACTGAAATAGATTCTGCCTTTGCAGGAAGAAAAGTTGGAGGCTATAACATCATGGTGATGGGAACTAGATATATCTGGTGGGAGTAGGTACACCAAGCATCTGCTGAAAGGCTGAAGCTGAAGATTTTATGTAGTCTGCTGAAAGAGGACTACACCAAATCCAAATTGTACCAGTTCTATACTAGACTGCGCTGTATACACCAGGGAACTCTACACACTTGATTTAAAACAGCCAAAAAGTTACAGTGGTGCAGAGATACGAATTCAAGGCCTTATACAAAGATTGCTTCCAACTGACCTGGTCATTCAAAGTGGAAAGACGAGTCAGCCTGAGGTGCTGTCAGCTGTAGAAAACACTCATGGCAAAACTACACTGGCTAGCTAGGCCACCTAGGTTTGAAAGTAGCTTTTATACCTTTGCAGACTTCAAACACATAACCGTTTCCCTGTAATTTGAGTATCACTACTTTTTATTTCCAAAATACAGAGAAAAATTACTGTGCCTTTGACACATCTTTTCTCTCATGGCTTTCTTACAAATTTAAACTAAGTAGCAACTCAGTCTTTTGCTTTCTGTTAAATATGTTTTCTTAGGAATAGAAAAAAAAGAGTATTGATAACTACACTCTTGCTTTAATTTTTGTTAATGGTAAAAGTCCTTGGGGCGGGCAAAAGAGAGAAAGCAGAGAAGAGGAGAGGGAAGACAGAGAAGAAAGGAAGTAAAAAAAGAAGGGAAGAGAGGTAGGAATGGGAGAAGGAAATAGTTGGGGAAGGAGAAAGAAGAGTAGAGAGAAGAGAGTAAGAAGGGAAGAGTAAGGGTGGAAAACAAGGAGGAAAGGAAAGGAAAGGGAAAGGAAAGGAAAGGAAAGGAAAGGAAAGGAAAGGAAAGGAAAGGAAAGGAAAGGAATAGTAAAAGAGATTAGCATAGGTAACAGACTGTAGGAGGAATGATATTTTCAACTTATCAGCCAGAACTGACAGGATGAATTTTTTCAGGAAGACACATAGTACGAAAATTAGGCTACAGGTTGTGACCAGTAAGTCCAAGGAAGAATATGACAAATAAAGTACAGCTGCCCATTGTACTTGTAATAATGCAGCTTAATTAGTGATTAGAAAGCATAATGGTTATGCTTTCTTATAAGTGTTGCTTATGCTGGTGATACATTGCAACTTATCCACAAATCCTATGAAACTCTTTCTTCCTCACAGATATTTAGATGAGATATCTCTGTTATAGGCAAGCTGCCAGTTATTGCTTCTCACTGTGACAAAATGCTTGGAAACTCACTATTGATAGCTTCCTTTCTGTTAAGTTCATAAAATTATTCTGGTTTATGTACAGCACAGTATAAATTTGTTTTCTCTGGTCCATGACTAATATTTTTGCCTAAGTGCTTTTCAAGCAAGTTATTCTAAACACTTTATTCTTCTGTTTCTGGGTCTTTGAGCTTACTTGACTGCTGACTCATTTGGTCTAACAGCTGAAAAAACTCACAAATAAATAATTCCTGAATGAGATGGAATACAACTATTGTAAGATATCCAGTATTGGCTTATGGATTTCAAGTGACAGGAGCAAGGTTCACGTTTAGGTAAGTAGTTTCCAGGAGTAAGCTAACCACACCAAGAAGCAGGCACATCATTTCTAGATTAACTTATCTACATTTAATTTCCAGAAACCTAATTTCTGTCATTTTCTTTAGTGTTCAACAGCTTTCATGTGTTTTTTTGTTGTTTTTTTTTTTTTATGCAAACTAAATAGCATATAGCATCGGTTACACTTACATAGGTTTTACAGACTTGTAACTCCTTTCTAAACTCTTTCCTACTGACAGACTTAGGTGTATAGAGACTGATACAGATGGGATTTCAGTGGCAGCTTCCTCAAGGCAGTGCCAACTTCTATTGCTACTTGACAGCCCTGGTTTTTACAGAGTATGCTCAAGCACTCTTAGCCAGAGACCACAGAAGTCCATATTCAGCTGTTTGTTCTGTTTATATTTGAGTATCATTTATCACATTTCAGAGTCACCACTTCCCAGACTATCCTATGTGCAAATATAAGGTTAATCTATTTCTGCATATATCATTTGAGCAGATCCAGCCCAGACGTCCATGTTGTTATCATAACTAACTAAGGGACTAACACCACATCACATTTTTGTCCAGATGAATTCACTGGAAATACTCAAGACAGCTCAGGAATAAGTGGCTCACTGTTATGTGTGCCCATGATGATTTTGATTACCCAGTGGCAGTACTAAGATGAAAAAACTTGGTAATGATGCATGGCTGTAGAGATGTTGAGAGCATTGTTACTCCACTTAGAAACAAACAATATTTGCCACAGTCTGGAGGATCCTTTACAGGACCACTTGTCCCTATCTGTTCTTCTGATGGCTGCTAAGTGGCGCTCACTCAGTTCACATTTCATTTCTTAGGTGGGTAAAAGTATTTATTTCTTGTTTCTCAAGACTTTTTCATTCATTATTTTATACTTTCCTTCATTACAATCTTTATCCTGGTTTAAAACAATCACATAAAGAAGCAGGCTACAAATGATTCTCCAATAGTCAGAGCAAATGTATCTTAAGTAGCTTCCATGTGTTCAGCTACACATCAAGCAGCAACATGCAGCAAATAATACAATATATCATAAAAAATATTCATTTATATGTTGCAGATGAACATTTGTGATTGATTCTCAAATAACAGAACAGTAATGAGATTTGTGCAAATGAATAATTGAACTGACCTTGCTATCTTCAGTACAGACTTTAAACCAACCACATTCAGCTGGAATGATGCTACTTAATGAAATAGACATCATGCTGTTCAGTCAAAATTGTCTTCTGCTTGAATTATCCAGTGCATATACCACAAAGAAGAAAAACTGACTGCTTCCTGGTAGAATCTATAGAAAGGTTTTGAAAGATATGAGAACACATACAAGTTACAATGAAAGCAATGTAATCATTGACTCACTCTTGCAGTGAAAATACTGCATGGAATTTATGGTACATTTTTTAATTTTCCAAAGTATAAAGGAAATTTCAGCTTAAAACTCTGTGTAGATGGTCTGCCTGCCTGTGGGAGGTATGACTATTTTTTTTTTGCTTTCCACTGTCTATCATAGCGAAGTGTCAGAACAAGGAGTATAAAATTATATACCCTGATAACTGGTGGCACCAGAAGGACATAGTACAACAAAACCACCAAAGAGCACATAAAGCTAAACATGGGGGAGTCACATGGGTGTGACCAGACCTCTCCCATCTTGTTGCTCCTTTCTAGTCCTGTCAAGATTTTGTCCCCTCCTCCTGGACCATGAATAACAGCACCAGCTGGAAAAAAATGTTCAGTGTCAAAAATTGCTAGCAACTGAACACTGTAGGGCTGGTTATTCAATATTAGATGTGAATTAATTGGATCATATTGTAAAGAACCTTGAGAAGGTTGCAGATTTGGTCTGTCTTCATGGTATAATACAAACAAAAGCTCATATATTGTGAGCAACTCACTAGGATACTTGCCTACAGCTCCATGCGGCAGTTAAACAATTGGTTTGGCATTTTCAAGGGAACTTAACTTGTTGCCATGCCTCTTCAGTGTATCTGTATTAAAAATATACTTATCTACATTTGTAATGTGTTAAACACTTCTTTATTTCATGTTACATTTAGGCCTTCTTTCTGTGGCCAATGTCAGAGAAGGATGGATTTCACTGAACTGGCTGATACTCCTGGATATAAGTGTAATAACCTAACTGAAAGTGAAATTTCAGCTTTGTTTTCCAAAGACAAAATACATTTCAGTTTTAAATCTTAAGATTAATGTTACAGGCAAAAAGGATTATTTTTTTCTCATAGTCTTAAAAGACCAGTTAATAAATTGGTCAGTCTTCTTACTCAGCAAATATAGGAAAGAGAGAGGGAGTCTTTGGAAACGTTGATATAATATCAAGAGGAGTTTATATCTGGAGTTTGCATTTTTTAAGACAGACATATTTTACTCTGTAAAAAAAATGTATTTTCTGCAGAAAACAACAGTTGGTTTCTGTGCAGTTAGTTGCCTTGAGATTTGCTTGGTTCCCGTTATCTTCAGTGCAGATGAATATGTATATCTCAGGAAATATTTTGGCTTTGAGAAAAAAGAAAGAAAGAAGGGAAACAGGAGCATTGGTTTTTTAGTGTCTGCATAACTCCAACTTACGTTCTTAGTACAGCCAAATCTAATGATGACACTTGGTAGAAGGAAGCTTTTCTCGCACTCCATGCACAGCCCCAAAGAGATTTTTGTCTGGTGCTTTATGGATGACTGAAGTGATAGAATCAAAATACATTGTTCTTTGGGACATAGTCTGGTAAGTGGAAGGGTGGAAGAGAACCATTTTATCATCAGTTTGTATTTAGCTTAGTTTTCTCTATTTCCTAAACTATGAAAGTTTTTTCTGTGTCTCTGCCTCTTCTGAATGCTATGAGACATGTTAAGCTTTCCAGTCTTTTAGGGTAGGAAAGAGGAAAGAGATACACAAATTATTTCTCAAGAACAACTTTTCAAGACTTTTCTGTTGATATGACACAGCAGAAGATTCTCAATAGTGAAATGCTAGCTGCTTTGCTTTTTTTCCTGTCCACATTTTCAGTTAAAGTAATACTGCATTTAAATGCCTGCTTCACTTCTCAGCTAAACCATGGTAGACCTGCACCTGTAAATCAGCAATAAATATATTAAAAAGAATAGGCAAATATGTTGATTCTCTTCTCTTTGACATTCCTTTTTCAAACCTCTTTTAATAGTTTCCTCCCAGAAAGAGAGTGAGGAGTGTGTGCAAACACTTGTTCTCTACATCAAGCCTGACTGAACAATTTCTCTGCTATTCTGAGCTTCTGGTGAGCTGAAAATTACCAGCTGTACTGAATTGTGACAAGCAGTGTGTGTGTGTGTGTGTGTGTGCGCGTGCATGCACATGTGGAACAAAAGAGATAAACAGAAACTATCATATCTGATGACAGCAAATTCCTTTTCACATTTATGACCTAATCTAGCATTTTAATTTGGTAAAATGAAATGCAGCCTTATCTTCTGACCTGACTAAAGATTATCTCTTGGAGACATCATATAAGCATATATGGAGTATCTGCACAACAAGGAATCCTCTAATGCATATCCTGGTTGAGATACAGTTAATGAATAGGGCAGCAAACACATAAGTGCAGTCATCATTGCACAGGTTTCAAAATGAAAATGAGATTGTGCTAGGGAAGAAGACAGGTATTTTAGAGGTATGCAGCTTCCACTTGATACTTTGGGATGCCTGATTCATATCCAGATATGTTTAAAGCTGATGAATGACAAGCCAATCTTGTAATTTTCTAAAAAGAAGATTACAAGCAATCAGGTTATCAGAACTTAACTAGCTAACACTCTTCAGCTGATTTGCAATGACAAACAGTAAGCTGCAGTAACACATTCAACACCCTTTGATCTCTATACCCTTAGTATCAAAGTGGTAAAAACTTAATCTTTTTTTTTGCGTGCTACGTCACTCCTTTCATGCCAAAGTAAACCACAGTAGTTATAAAAAACGTGTGGTAACAACCCAGCTAGCTAAATCCTTGCCAAAAAATTGACTTCAATAGCTGTCTACAGTCTGCCAGGATACTGTCGGCCAACTCATACCATATGTGCCTTGTAGGGTCATGGCTTTAAAAGGACAACAGATTTGCCAAAATGTATCTGTCTTTTCAGCTGGAATCCTCTTCATCACTCATGAAATGTAGTCACATCTAATAGGGAGGAAATAGACAACAGCCATCAGAGCAGAGCACACCTAGGAGAAAACAGAGAATGTTTTTAGTTCCTGAATGAGAGCACTTTGTGTTGGCAGAATGGGACTACTCAGGCTGAGATGCATAATTACATCCTGAAGTAACACTTTTAAAAACACTTTCTATGAACTGCACTTATCTGAAAACTTGTGAACCTGCTTCTGAGTGTTCATACAACTGAATCCCGTACCTGAATTTCATAAAGGACGTTTATAAATGCACTGTAAAAAATGCATCCTTTTTGAACACCACTGTCCAGACTTAGTTCCCCAAGAGGACTGCTCTGGTAGAAGGCTCTTCTTTAAAGCTTTTTAATCAAATATGGTCTGTCTTTCACCAAAAGTTTGTTGTTCCAAGCACGAACACAGGTAATAACAGAAAGTCAAAGACCTGATCATAATTTCAGCATAATGAAGAGGGAAAAAAATATGCAGAGGGAGTAGAAAGTAAAAGAACAAGATGACACCAGGAAGAGAAAAGAAGGAGCAGTGTGGAAAAATAGGAGCAGCTAAAAAGGAAGCAAAGGGAGATGAAAGCACCTTTGGAGACTAGAAGCCATGAAACATCGTGATTTTGCAAATCAAACTTTATAAAGGACTCAACTGATTTTTCCAAACAAATTTGCCAGGGAGGGAAAAGAACAAAGAAATACTGAGCTCCAAAGGCATGGACTGAGGTTGGATGTGAGCTCATTTCACAGTAAGACTCAAACAGCGGGGAAAACTCTGTGCCCATGTGCAAGGGGAACTCTGGTGACAGCAATGTCAGTGATGGCACTACATTTACTGGCCGTTTGGGAGAGGGGAGATGGTACAGGGGTGGGGTGCAGCAAACAGCTTCAGCAGAACACTTTCAAGAGAAGAAAAAGTAGTCAGTAGAAAACTGTCCCATTCTTCTTCTGTCACCCATGATGGTTTACAAACATCTCTGGGGCTTTGTCCTGGTCTTTCCAGTGGAAGAATCCAGCTAGCTTTCTCATAATGACAGAAGTAATTAAAAAGCAGATCAACTTCAGAGGAACATAAAACACCCCCCAAAAGTCTGTCTCTTTAATGATATCCCCTATATACTTTACTGGTGGGGATTCTGCTAGTCTAATACCTGTTAATTTTCTTTGTAATTAGGGCTATAGCTCACCAGAGGCTGTTTTATACTTAATTTGTTGGGATTTTATTATATGGCTCAACAGTCAGCCAACCATTGTATGCATCATGTGATCTCGGTTGAGATCTTTCAGGCATTACTGCACACTGAGGCCCTTGGAGAGAACGTGCCACTACAATTTGTGAGTCACCCGTTCTTGCTCTGCCTAGGTCTTGTCATGTGTGTGCTTGTCAGGATTCATCTCTGTCTCCATTACCCCTGGGGCAGAAGTCATAGTTTGTTTCTGCTCACTTGTCTGATTTTTAGCAGATCATATTCCCATCTTCAGAACCTTAAGCAAGTGCCATCTTTGGAGAATTTAAGGTGGAATTCTAAGTGCTGGTTTAATTCAACTAAAAAATATCTTTTAATTGACACAAAATATCCCCAGTTCAACCATTTTCCAAGGTTCACCTAGACTGCTATATAAAGAAAAAAAAATAAAAAACATTATTTGGTGTTAATAAAAAGTTGTTTTCTTGGGTATTTTCTTTGTATTTCTGTCATTTTTTTTAATATTTACTTTCAAGACGTTGAAATTAACTTGAGATCTGAGGCAGATTTTGTTTGTCTGAAACACAGCTGAGACCTTCATTCTATTTTTGCCAGAAAGATTTGCAACCAAATTATGCACCATTTAAACAATTAGCTTGGAAATTATTAGGAGAAAAATAAGAAGCTAGATCACAAATAAGCAAAGTCTTTGGTGCTTTAGTGACCAGAACGTAAGATATGTCAATGAAAGAATATTTTATTAAGCCACTATAAGCCAGCCCACAGAACTGAACAATCTTTGTTTTGCCTCTAGGACCTCAGCTTCCAGCTAAACAAGGTTATTAATACATCGACTCCAAATTGGTGAGCAAACAAGGTCACTAACAGCTGTTAAACAGGAAACCTCACCCTTCATCTCTGTAGGTGCCGGGAGGGATAACACCTACAAGTTATTCAGTCACACAAGGAGAATAATGGTAGCGCTTGTTAATGTCATCCTAAAACCACACGTGAATTCCAGAGAACCAACATCCTTCTTCTCGGAACCTAAAAAGGCCTTAGTTTTCGTGCAAGGAATTCCCATGACTTTGTCATTGCAGCTGTAACACAAACAGGATAATAGAAATTCTCACCTATGTTCGCAGCAGAAAGAAACCTTAGAAAATTCCTAGTTTCTCCACTGTTTTCTGGTAGGATTTTACTGAAAGAGATGGAAAGTGTAAGGTCAAGATAGTGGTGGTTGTTGTTAAATCTTCAGAAATATTACATTAAATAAATATAATAAGTAAAATAATAAAAATAATAAATAATCATTCACTCATATAGTTGAATAACCTAATCAGCTCATCTAGCCATACATCTAGTAGCTTTTAACACATGAGCTAGCTCCAAATAGCTCAAAAAGAAAAGTAATTTATCTGAATCTAATTTCATCTATAGAACCACAGCTAGTCAGTGGTATTGGATGGGAAAGCTACAGGAATTAGAGTTCCTAGATTAGGAAGTTCATGGCAAAGTAATACAAGGAAGCCGGGCTTTTACCTGCTGCAACTGACAATTTGGAAATGCAGTGTCTTCATAAGCCGTGGAAGACTACTTGTTCTAGGAACAAGTACTCTAGGGCACATGGTAATGTGTTGTTTGTTTTCCACTTGATGAAAGAATTCATCCCCAGCTGAAACAACATGTATCGTCTGAAAAGGTTCTACCTTACCATCCCATGGAAGAGCACAAAGTACAGCAAGGCAGATAACACAAACTCTACCAGCAAAAATTCACAGAACTGAAGAAGCTTCAGATGGTGAGAGTAGTTTTACTGGAGATGTGATATAATTATATTTTTCTGGATATATCCTGGCAGACCTAGGTAGATCTCTAGAAGAGAAGTCCTTGCACAATATACATTGAAATTATTCATCTCAGTGTCACCCACTGCTAGGTAGGCCTAACAAACTTCTTTGACGGACAGCGAAGATATGCATGAAGGCCACATCCATTGGGAGTCTTCAGACAGAATGTCTCAGATTCTTGACCAGGAAGTCTCCAACCCATAGATAGATAGAGATATGGAGGAAAGATGCAACAAGGACGGAGTCACTCCAGAAATGGCCAGCTCTCTATTCTTCTGCAGGCATCTGCTAGTGGCTCTCATCAGGGAAAAGACACTGTTGTTGATGGAATTTCTCTATACAGAGAGCAGTACTTCTGCTCTCTACTCACCTGTCGCCAGTAACCCCTCTTGCTTTCAGCCCTGTTTCCATGCAGTGCTCCCATCTCTCGCCTCCTTAAGAGGGATTGCAAGCATCGAGGGACATTACTCCTGATGCGATCATCAATGACTGCTGCTACAAATCCATGCAGAAATATGTATTGTGCACAGGGAAGCAGACAGCTAGAATATGCAGCTCTCCTTTCCTCTCTCCCTTCCTTCACCTATAATTGAAGTCTATAAGTCTGAGCCCCACTATATCCTGTCAGAAGGTTATTTCCGTTCCCTGGGGAAGTGCAAGGGCAAGCCATGCCTTCAGTGTCAGCCCTCCAGCAGAGTGCCCATACCATACATGTAAATACCATATGTGTATATAAGCACTTGATTTCAGCCAGGACTTTTTGGATGTGTAAGAATACTGGATATGAGCAAATTCACATACACAGGCTAGTCGAAATTGCAAAGCTTTGCTCCATCTGGCTAATTTTCCTCACAGAATGATCAGAGGGAAGGTCAGGTAGTGGAAGCACGTTCTACTCTTTTAAGGCAAACCACAACCTGGCACATCTGAGGCATGAGGCCTCTTGTTCTCTCAGTTTGTCTTGACAAGTTAGGTTCAAGGTCATATCAGAGTCAGGCTAGGTCAGACAGTGATAGGCAGAGCCATACACATTCTTGTGATCACAAGGCAAGGCCATAGTGACAAGGCAGGTCCAATGTTAAGGTAATAGCAGAGTTCACAGGCCAGGCTCCAACCAAGTCAACAGGGCCCATGGCCAGACATGACTGCAATACAGCAGTAGCTAGAGACATACACACTCACACCAAAACTCTGTCAATGACTGAGTTGCAACGGAGCTCTTGAGCAGAAGGTACAGGTGGAGGTCCCCGGTGAGTCTGGTCAGAGTAATTAAGGTTAATTAATGTACATAGGACCCTGACACAGTTTTTCTAGGATCAGTTCAACAGCAGAGGTGAAAAAGTGCCAAGAAACTTTGGCCTGAGCCAAGGAATACCCAGTAAAATAATGAGCCCCAGCTGTTTCAGCAGAGCTTGTGCTGCAGGAGTGTCAGACTGGCTCAGACATTTCCTGTCCCATCATTTTGCCCCAGAATATTTGGAAAACAAACAAATAACGGTTAGAGCTGATCTGCAGTGAGCATGCCCAAGAGAAGAGGCAGCCAGCCAATGTGACATTTGATTTCCTTGCACCCAGAAAAGCCAGCAGCAAGCATATTCTTAAGGGAGGGTTAGCAGGAATATAAAAGCTTTCAGTTGCAAGGGGTTTTGAAACAATCACTGTAAAATTCAGCACAAAGTATTATATCAATAGTTTTCGTAATGCATGGTCTATATGCAACAGCACAGAGCCTTACCTTTAAATTTCTCAGATTTTTTTTTTTTTTTTAATCAAATTGACCCTTAGGATTCCAATCATGATTCTTAATTGAGTTTCTCTACAAGAAAACAAGTAGCTCAATGAGCGCATGAACTAAAGCAGCCTAATTTTCAACTTGTAATATTTCAGCTTGTAATAACTGACTTTAAAATTTCTTGACTCCATTATTAACAATTGGAGAATGAATGTCTACAGAGGAACAAAAACTTTGCTGTGGAGTAGGTCAGCTCTCATCTGCAGTCATAGACTCTGAACAAAGCATTTCCTGTGGCTAGTAATTCATAACAACAATTGTCCAAGAGTATCTCTGCCAGATAACATAGGCAGCTATTGTTCCCCCATGAGGATTAAGAATAACAACCTTTTCTACCCTACGTCTAATTTCATGAAGCATCTAGGAACAGAGTGTAGTCAAGATCTCTGTCTCTCTATCAGATCTCACTGAAACTGGGCAGCAGATACAAAAGACACATGCACACTCAAGAAAACAGAAAGAAGGGAAGCAAGTGGGATTGTATGAGTGTTATTCCTTAGGAAAACAAGCTAAAAGGAAAAAACGCAAATCACATTATATTCTGTCTTTAATTTGTTTTCACGGGAAAGTTGTAAAAGCTCTGTGAAAAACACAAAAGTGAGGATTCTTGAGGGCATATATAAAACTAATAGTAAATAAATACTAATATCTTCAATTTCCTTCTGATACATAGAACAAACTGTGTGCAGACATTGAGTCATTTATGCCTTGTCTGTAAGCCCCCAAAAATAATTATGACTATAAAATGAAGTATTACTAAAGGTGTTGAGTCTTGCACAAGATCAGAGAGAGAGAAGGTGGCAGAATCACAGAATCTTAAGTGTTGGAAGGGACCTCAAAAGATCATCTACTCCAGCTGCCCTATTGACAACAATACCTGAGCTTTAATGCCTAAAACTACTACAGGGAAAGAATTATATCTTTATTCTATTGTCTGTCAAAAGCATAGCAAGGAGAGAGATAATGGCAGGGGTATTTGACAAAACAGAAGATCTAATCTAAATCTTAATACATTAGGGAAGATACAAGTAATTCCTTTACTTTTTATATGTGATATTTGCTAATGAAAGAGTTATTGAAAGAGCATAGTCTTTGGGTATTTGTTCATGCATCACTTCTGAACTGTGACAGTCCTGTCCTTCCCTACTTCTTCAGAAGCATATTAGAGAAAAAATATATGGAAGTGTTCTCAAAAATAAAGCTAATTCCTCATTTTAACCCACATCCAGCCACACCTAAGAAATACTTGCCTAAAACAAGGGCAAATATCTCCATTAATGATGGAAGATTAACAGCTTACCCAGGCAATATGATTCAGTACTAAAGCACCTTTTAACATTTTTGGACTTGACCATGAATCTCCTTTACTGTGGTTAACACGTTATCTATTGTCTTATGCATTGTGAATGCTCTGAAAGCAACTTATTCCTTCCCAGCAAGCACTTTCATATCTAAGGCATATTTCTCTTGTCTTCTTTTGGAGTTTTCTTTTTCAGGTTAGATAAAACCAATTGTATTTTTGTTTTCCTTTCTGAAAAAAAAAATCCAGGGATTTTTGTTTATCTCTGCAGAAAAAAACCATTTGGCCCGTATATTTTCTGAGGTATGGTGCCCAAAACTGTATGGAACACNAGATTTTTTTTTTTTTTTTAATCAAATTGACCCTTAGGATTCCAATCATGATTCTTAATTGAGTTTCTCTACAAGAAAACAAGTAGCTCAATGAGCGCATGAACTAAAGCAGCCTAATTTTCAACTTGTAATATTTCAGCTTGTAATAACTGACTTTAAAATTTCTTGACTCCATTATTAACAATTGGAGAATGAATGTCTACAGAGGAACAAAAACTTTGCTGTGGAGTAGGTCAGCTCTCATCTGCAGTCATAGACTCTGAACAAAGCATTTCCTGTGGCTAGTAATTCATAACAACAATTGTCCAAGAGTATCTCTGCCAGATAACATAGGCAGCTATTGTTCCCCCATGAGGATTAAGAATAACAACCTTTTCTACCCTACGTCTAATTTCATGAAGCATCTAGGAACAGAGTGTAGTCAAGATCTCTGTCTCTCTATCAGATCTCACTGAAACTGGGCAGCAGATACAAAAGACACATGCACACTCAAGAAAACAGAAAGAAGGGAAGCAAGTGGGATTGTATGAGTGTTATTCCTTAGGAAAACAAGCTAAAAGGAAAAAACGCAAATCACATTATATTCTGTCTTTAATTTGTTTTCACGGGAAAGTTGTAAAAGCTCTGTGAAAAACACAAAAGTGAGGATTCTTGAGGGCATATATAAAACTAATAGTAAATAAATACTAATATCTTCAATTTCCTTCTGATACATAGAACAAACTGTGTGCAGACATTGAGTCATTTATGCCTTGTCTGTAAGCCCCCAAAAATAATTATGACTATAAAATGAAGTATTACTAAAGGTGTTGAGTCTTGCACAAGATCAGAGAGAGAGAAGGTGGCAGAATCACAGAATCTTAAGTGTTGGAAGGGACCTCAAAAGATCATCTACTCCAGCTGCCCTATTGACAACAATACCTGAGCTTTAATGCCTAAAACTACTACAGGGAAAGAATTATATCTTTATTCTATTGTCTGTCAAAAGCATAGCAAGGAGAGAGATAATGGCAGGGGTATTTGACAAAACAGAAGATCTAATCTAAATCTTAATACATTAGGGAAGATACAAGTAATTCCTTTACTTTTTATATGTGATATTTGCTAATGAAAGAGTTATTGAAAGAGCATAGTCTTTGGGTATTTGTTCATGCATCACTTCTGAACTGTGACAGTCCTGTCCTTCCCTACTTCTTCAGAAGCATATTAGAGAAAAAATATATGGAAGTGTTCTCAAAAATAAAGCTAATTCCTCATTTTAACCCACATCCAGCCACACCTAAGAAATACTTGCCTAAAACAAGGGCAAATATCTCCATTAATGATGGAAGATTAACAGCTTACCCAGGCAATATGATTCAGTACTAAAGCACCTTTTAACATTTTTGGACTTGACCATGAATCTCCTTTACTGTGGTTAACACGTTATCTATTGTCTTATGCATTGTGAATGCTCTGAAAGCAACTTATTCCTTCCCAGCAAGCACTTTCATATCTAAGGCATATTTCTCTTGTCTTCTTTTGGAGTTTTCTTTTTCAGGTTAGATAAAACCAATTGTATTTTTGTTTTCCTTTCTGAAAAAAAAAATCCAGGTATTTTTGTTAATCTCTGCAGAACAAATCCATTTGGCCCGTATATTTTCTGAGGTATGGTGCCCAAAACTGTATGGAACACTTCAGCCAAGACTTCTATTCATCTTGGACATTTCCTTTTGTTAAAACATAGTATGAGAGTTTATGAGACACAAACTGTCAGAAATTAATTACAGTGATGGAAAGGATTATTATTACAAATAACTAGAAGTTCAGAAAGCAAACATATAACCTCCTCTCCTGCTGATTAGCAGCCTATATTACTGCAAGCATTATTAATGGTCCTAAGCTCCTTTAGAATTCAGACTTACCAGGTATCCTTTTCCTGTAACCTCATATCCAGTTCCTTGGAGAAGCTAACCCCTTGAAAATTTTCTTCAAGTGCGAGTTCTTCAAGTGCATCCCTGAAGTTTGTTCCTCATGCTTTTCAAACCAGCCCAATGTGACCTTTTAAGGAGCAGAATAATTGTGAAAGCCCTGTATGCTAATTTCAGTTGGATCAAGCTAGAGATTCAGTACAGTAAAGACTGATGTTTGCAAATAAGAGGATGAAGACTGAATACCTGGACAGCTTCCTTCCAAATGCAGTTTCAGCAAATCTCTGAAAAACTGTAGGAGATTATTCTTTCTTAAGAAGACAGTCATCTAATCTCCTTCAAAACAAGCTGAGGATGTTCTAGATGGAATGTGTTCCACGGTACACCCATGATTTGTGAAACTCTTTCTGGTCACGTTACTCTTCAACCTAATTGAAAGTTACTGCTTATGAAGAACTGCAGACAAGTATTATGATCAACTACACGAAGTGGAGTCAGCAAGAACATTTTGTAAGGTACATTAAGCCATATCAGTGTATTCTAGGATGATCTGGTTTTCAAAATAATCTTGCTATAGTCACCACTTCAATTTGTGCTGATCTTGTCCCAACACAAAATCTATGTTTGCAGGATACATCCTGTAGGCTCTGTGCAGTTTCTGTGGTTCTTAATCTTGTGACAACTTCATCATACAGAAAGTGCTCCACACCCTGGAAGCCTGCTCCAGGACTTCTCTCAGTTCTGTGATCTGAATAGTTTTGGCCTTCAGAGCCTACTCTCTCCCAGAATACTTAAACTTACAGTTTGAGAAATGTATGTCTGGAAATGCAGAGTTTGGCATTATGTCTCTCAGATGTCCCCTGAAAATGAGTTACGGTATACCCTCTTCACCAGGAATTTAGACTCAGATGGGAATCCTACAGGACACCTGTGTTACAAAGTAATGAAAAATACTTGCAAAATACTCAAGCTCAACAAAAACTTAATTGGTCAAAACATACCTTTCAGCCTAACTTTAAAAGAGAAGTGTTTGCCCTTAAAAGAGGCATTACATATGCAACTCCTTTTCAGAGGTTGTCTTTCCATAGCAGCCAGGTGTTCTCTTTGCCTAATTTCAGCAAAGGAGGGAGACTGGGAAGGGAGGAGGATGCCAAATATTTATAATTCCATTCTGCTAATAGCGTAGTGGCCTTAATATTCTGAGTTTTCAAACATTGTTTAAAACATGGCTGTAACAAAATTTAACAGGTTTATGGCTACATCGAGCTTTGTCCCCATAAAACCTCCTTCTGTTCAAAGTATTATAAGCTCCATGTATCTTCCATGGTGGTTTTTAGCCAAGATAAAACAAGCTATTGAACTTCTTATGTCATATGTACTGTGTCTTCCACTCTCTTCTAAAATATCTTTCCACAGCTCCAGATTCTTATCCTGACTGAGGATTAGGCCTCTTAACCATATCTATATTAAATGCAAAACATGCTCTGGTGAGCTATAGCCCTAATTAGAAAATTAACAGGTATTAGACTAGCAGAATCCCCACCAGTAAAATATATAGGGGATATCATTAAAGAGACAGACTTTTGGGGAGTGTTTTATGTTCCTCTGAAGTTGATCTGCTTTTTAATTACCTCTGCCATTATGAGAAAGCTAGCTGGATTCTTCCACTGAAAAGAGAAGGACAAAGCCCCAGAGATGAGCCCTTTTCTGTCATCATGGGTGACAGAAGGAGAATGGGACAGTTTTCTACTGACTACTTTTTCTTCTCTTGAAAGTGTTCTGCTGAAGCTGTTTGCTGCCCCACCACTCCTGTGCCATCTTCCCTCTCCCAAATGGCCAGTAAACATAGTGCCTTCACTGACATTGCTGTCACCAGCGTTCCCCTTGCAAATGGATGCAAGAGTTTTCCTTGCTCTTAGAGTTTTATTGTGAAATGAGCTCACATCCAACCTCAGTCCACGACTTTGGAGCTCAGGTCTTCCCCCCCGCCCCCCTGCAGCAAATTTGGTTGGAGAAATCCATCAGGCCCTTTATAGAAGCTTGATTTGCAATTTCATAATGTGTCATGGCTTCTAGGCTCACAGACTTGCCTTTCCTCTCAAATAACTCTTGAGGATCTTCAAGGTCCAATTGGGGTGAGACACTGAATTCCACAGTTTGATTCCTGCAGACATTAGATCTATCAATTTGTCTTTTTTCTTTTTGCTCCACCCATCAAATAGAAGCCACAAAAGATAACAACTTGCATTGAAGTAGTCTTCTACAAGAGAAAAAAGTCAGTCACCAGCAAGTGAGAAAGTGTATTCCTATACAACTCCTCCCATTTAAAGGACTTTTACACTCTTTTGATATTTTGCTATGTGAAACAAATCTTTGAAGTCACTTGACTGTGACTTCATATGTACTCTCCAAAATACCTACTCAGAGTATCTTCTCTCCTGTCTTCATCAATACTGCAAAACAAGATCTTCACATAGACAAGACCTTCTAACCACAACTTTCTGTCAGAGAACCAGACTAGAAAGATGGTGACAACAAAAGTCAGCACATCTAAACTTTTCATTTAAGCAAATTTAAATACATATAATCTGGATCTACACGATTCCTTGTATTCCTTTTAGAACGACAGATGAGATGGATGAAATTGTTCAGGACAGTAGAGAGAAAGAACAGTGAGATAGCAGCTAATGCAAAGAGAGAGGAAGTTTTGGGAATAAGTCAAGTGCTTTGATTCAGACCCTTTATCTAGAGGCCTGTGGAAGGTAGCATGGCACTGGATAAAGAAGCCTCTGCAAAATGCAGATTAGTCTCAGAATACCATTTTTTTTTCCAGTCAACACAGTGTCAATGTGACACAACTGCACAGCTAATGCAGTCTCTCTTGGAAACATAAACCATAGAGCAAGGCAGAGAGAAATTAATTGTTCCAAACCTGAGCAACTCCTCTTTCCTTTTTGTTTTCTTCCCTCCCTCCCAATTACATGACATTTAAGGTGGTTAAGATTAGATAATACTTCTGCATGTTAGTCTCTTAGAGTCTTTATAACCCCATTTTTTTCTTGAAAATTAAAATCCCTTCCATTTACTCTTGTATCTATACCAGAAAGCATCAGTAGGCTTCAGAGCCTAGCTGATACAATACTCAATGGAAACTGGTAGAAAGAAATAGCTATTGTCAAAAAAATGACTGAAATGTTCTGCTAGGTATCTATTGATTCAGTTTTCACTAATTTTTAGATACATATCTTATACTGTGAAACAGTACAGAAATTGAGAACAGCCAGCCAAATTTTTAAGCACATCATAGCAATATCATCTAGTAATAGAGAACAAACCTTTACAGGATCATCTCTCCCTTCCTTGCACATTATTGCAAAGAAAATGCAAACCAGCCCAAAAAATCCAGTGGGTAGCATGGAGTGGGTTCAACTTCATGCATACTACATCTCTCATTTCAGAAGAAGCAGTGCTTTATTGAGATCCAACATTATACAAAAAGTGATCTCCCTTCACAGCCTGAGGGAGACAGTGCACTGTATTGTTCATTTCTGTGTTTCGCTATCCTGTGGTAAAATCCTTGACCCGGTGAAGTCATTACAACCTTTATCACTGATGTCAGTATTGCACTATGTTAAGTATTTACTTATAACTAAGGAAAGCTAACTTGTACAAGGACAGGGTGTTCTCAAATTGCCATCTAAAGCTAAAATAATGCCCCAAGTAAGTGGGAATCATCACAAATCTCATTCCTTTTTGAATAGGGTATTTTGACTTTTCTTTCAGCAATATGAATAGCAGCATGTATTTTAAAAACAAAACACATTTGAACATAATGAACATTAAAACCTAAAGTTGAGACAGTGAAGCCTTAGTAAAGCCAATGGTAATACCAGATGGTGCTACAACAAAACTCTTAATTCAATACTGAAAAAAAATATCACTGCTCCTGTCGTAAAAGATCAAATCTTTGTTTTGGAAAGACTTTTCATCTTAAATAACCTCTATCTAGCAGTCACTTTACAGTTGACAAAGACTTTGAAGCAGGAAAACCTCATTTAATGTGACAAGATGTGGGACAAAATGGTGATGCAAAAATAGCAGGATAAATATAACTAAATGTACCATTCAGAACACAGAAAGCTGAGGCAGGTGTTGTCATAGCTGTCATCTTTCAGGTTTCTTCTTTATTCAAATTTTCCAAATTACATCTTGATTCCTCCTTTCCAAGCAAAGTAAGGACCAGATATGAGATTTTTGGGTTTAAATCCATAATTTCCAGTGTTTTGAAAAGCGATCTAAAACTGATGTATATCGGTTTAAAAAGGAAAAAAAAAAAAAAAAAAGCAATTGTCTTTATTTTCTTCTCTAGAATTCAGAGCTTTGCTTCTGAGAGATTAGGAAAGACAAGAGTTTCTGGAGAACAAAATAATAGTCTTAAAATATTAAAGCTTCAGATAAAACACTTAAAAATACAATTAAATATTTTATAGAAATGAATTTAAAACGCTTTTCACTTGTAACAAGTAATCTAGAAGAAATTTTAGCATGAAATCACAGAGTCTTCTTAATGAAGTCTCAGAGGCAAAAGTATACCAACTTATGTCATTTCTGTAAGGACGGAAATGAGAAAATCTCCACCATTGTGAGATTGTTAAAAAAATAGCCAGCACTGGCAAAGTAGAGTCAACTGACTTCAATAAATGAGGGAAATACTGGCAAGCATAAACCTTGACCTCTAGCAGTGATATTCTCATTTCAAGACTTAGAAGTCTACACACATAAGCACCTATTTCTGTCAGAGTCCACTCTTTCTGCAATCCATCCCTGGGCAGCCAGCCAGCACAAAATCTCTCCAGCACAGAAGCCCCATTTAAGCTGTGAGTTTAACAGAAACACAATTGAAATGAGTGGTTGAAAATAACCTGCCCTTACATTGGGAATTCCAAGATTCCCAGGTTATAGAGAAAACACATCTGTAGACAGCAGTCTCTCTGACCTCCTTGCCAACAGCATCATATTCATGGAAAAAGAAACCCTGAGCAATGTCTGTGAAAGGAGGAGTCACAATGTAGGAAACAGAACTTTTAGTGGGTTTGTTTTTAAACTGCCCCTGTACGGCTGAGCAGTGGCACACACTGCTCCCAGGTGCGTACAATGTGGGAGCACGGGAATGTGCACTTCTGGAACTTCTTTTCAGATGGTGAGGCTTTTTCTTCATGCCTTCGTCTTTTCCACTAGCTCATAATCTGCCCCCTGGCTTCCCTGGGGCCAAGGAGAAGAGGATGATCTTTATATAGCTCTCCTCGGGGACTGGGTGAATCACAGAGTAACATCTAATCCCTCTTGCACTCTGCAACTGTATAACATCCCAGCTGAATATCAAGCCACGGAAAAGAAGTTGCAGTTTTAAATACAAAAATCAGGCAGAATGATTACAAGCACAGTTAGAGCAGTTACTAGTTTCCACCATAAAACTCAAGCTGAAAAATTAAACAAAGCAAAGGTAAGAAAAGAAAAGAAAATAACCAGAGATAAGGGAAGGTGCAGCAACCATCTGGAAAGGCCAAGATACTTTGTTTTCACTTTGGCACTTAGTTTTTTTAAAGTTTTTGAAAAATGCTGTTTGATAGTCATTGAATAAACCTATTGCTTAATTGTTTTAAATAGCTTTTTTACTGGAGAGGGCAAGGAGGCATGTTTTTTAAAATGCTCGGCCACTGCGTTTGGTATCTAAGCTGTATCTCATGCACTGTTTGTCATTTCATGCCACTTAGAACAAATCCCAGCTGGCTGGAATCCTAGTCCTGTGGACTGTGAGTCATGGATATTAAATGACCATCATGTGAGCTCCTGCATGCTGCTGGTTAGTGTATGACACTGTAAAGTTGTACAGTATCTTATCACAGAAGATCATCAATGTGGATATACAGGTTTAACGAGAGTACTTTCATGGCAACAAGGAATAAATTACTTGTTTCAGCAAGCAATAAGTAAGCAGTAAGAATGTGTGAAGCTGAAGCTGAAGCAAAGGTACAGCATTTCTGTGTGTTTCAGGGGACCAGTAAGCCACAGAAAATCAGCTGCTGGTTCTGTAGTAGCAGAACTGGGGCAAGAATGGAAAAGATACTGTCTGTAATGGAAGGGTTTGCAATAAACCTCAAACCTCTTCAAGGAAATCCTCTAGAAGTCTTTTCAAAGAATAATAAAATCCATTCCAGTCTCATTGAAGTATGCTAGCAGGATAAGGAACTGAATATGAGGATTTAAGAGTCTTGCTCTTAGAAACCAGGATAAATTTTGGGATTCACTAAAATATTAGACCCAATTTAGAATTTTAAAGCAAGTAATGAGACCTTTTTTGCTGACAATCCTTCAAGTGGAGAGTTTTAGTCTAGCAGAAGTGCAAATCAGAACATTTACTGAGCAATCCATTTCATGCTAATGTCATGCACAACATTTGTCCTACAAATCAGATTGGAAAAAACTTGGGGTAAAGAGGAAACATTGTTTTCAAATAATAGCATTTCATACCTGGATTAGGTAGTTTTATTCCATCCTAGTTATGAGCTGGGTAAGTTCCTGCCATCAGTGATAAAAAAAAATCTCATTTAGACAACATACAGAAAAACACAGGAAGAGTTAGAAGTGAAAGCCCTTTTTTTCCATCTTCATTAGCATGGCTAAATTACTCAGGCTAGAAATTATCCTTATTCAGTACAGAGTACCCAGTTACCTTTTGCAGGTTACTATGAAATCACATACTGCTGTCAAAGGTTCTTAAGACTTTCTCATGTTTCAGTCTTCAGTCACAGCTCCAAAAAAAATAACTTCTTTAGTTGCCAGTTGCAGCTTAGATCTGTTTTTCTGTCTTGCATATGTTTTTCTTCTTTATAGCAGCTACCAGCTTCTTCACACCATCCCAGCCATTTCTCTATTTTTGCTTAAGTTTCTACCAGATCAGAGCAGTGTTCAACAGAGTAAGGCATTCATAACTTATGTTTTCTAACACTTTTTAAGCACTAAGGCACTTAAAATGTATTATACCTCTTGAGTTAATCATCAAAAACTTTGTATTTGCAGTCTGTTCATGGGCCAAAAGAGATAGTTAAAACCTGTTACTGATTTTTTGTATAGCAGTCCAAGGTTTCAAAGAGATAAATATGACTTGAATCAGATGGGGAAAATTTATTCTAATTGATCCAGATTTAATCAGAACTACCATTATAAAGACATCAGACAGTCCTATCAGAGGTAGAGTTAATGCATTATATTCAAGTTACTGTAACTGTAAGAGAAAAATCAAACACTATGTTGTGTAGTATTAATGAAAATAGTTAAAAATACAACTGTGTTACTACCTATAGCTCCAAACTTGCTTTTTTTTTTTTTTTTTTTTTTTTTAAAATATAGGGGCAATATTTAAAAATGCTGTACTGGACACACTATCCAAGGTACAGTCTCATGAAAGCTGAGTACAGGGGAATGATCAACTCCCTGCTCCTGCTGACAACATTATTCCTGATCCAGGCCAGGATGCCATTGGCCTTCTTGGCCACCTGGGCACGCTGCTGGCTCACGTTCACCCATTGTCAATCAACACTCTCAGGTGCCTCTTTGCCTGGCAGCTTTCCAGCCACTCCTCCCCAGTCCTGTAGCACTGTTGGGGATTGTTGCTGCCCAAGTGCAGGATCTAGCACTTGGCCTTATTGAAACTCATGGCATTGACCTTGGCTCAGCGATCCAGCCTATCTAGATCTCTCTGCAAAGCTTCCCTACCCTCAAGCAGAACAACATTTCCACCCAGCTTGATGTCGTCTGCAAACTTATTAAGGATACACTCTATCCCGTCATCCAGATAATGAATAAAGATGCTAGACAGGAGTGACACCAGCACTGAGCCCTGGGGGCTACCACTCGTGACCTGCCACCGACTGCATTTAACTCCAAAAGAATGATCAGAAATGGCTTTGATTGGCTAAATGTTATGTTGCCACAAGTTGTTCCCATTTATTTCAACCCACTTTTCTTGAAATACATAGAACAGACCAACAAGTAGGCTGGCAATGTCCTCATAACCTGAATGTGACAGCAAGGCCAGACAGATACACTGGGGTACCTGACTTAAAAGTACTTGCTATTTCTCCAGGTTGAATCTTTCTTCTTATTTATCCTACTCTTCTGCAAGTATTTAAACACTGTTTCTTGAAAACATGCTGAGCTAAATCCTCAAAGGAGTTTTTATGAATAGACATGCTTTGTTTTTAGCAGAGATTAATGCTTTTGCATAAGGGTTGGAAAGCAGTTGTACAGTCGATGGAAAACAGAAGTCACCACTGATTCCTCAGAAAGAGTACAGGCCTGTCAGTCTGATTTTGGTGTTTGGAAATGGAAATATTTTCTTCTTTTCTTTCCACAACTGTGATAACAATCTGTAAGCCAATGTACAACTAAAGTGACTCCAAAAATTGTTTGCATTTTAAAATTATTATAATAGTGTACTGAAGAGCTTGAAATTTCCATGCCCACAGGGCATTATAGCACTACATTTGTGATTTGATGTCACAAACATGTAGACATCTTTAGTTTTATAAATACTCCTCAAGGAAATATTTAATTTTTCTCTCCAGGGAAAACATTAAACCCTACCTCAGAAAATGGTACAGGGACAAGAAAATTGGGTTTGAGAAGGCCATGTTTTGGCTTCCAGTCACCAAGATAAGTCCTGTCTCCATATGTATTCCATCTTTAGGTTCATAGCCCTACTGCTCTGAACTAAAATAATAAACCCATGACATATTTTGCCATTTATTTGTATACCATCTTGTAACATTCCAGACATTTTTTTCTTGTTTTCCAGGATTCTGAAGATCCATGATTACTTTGGGTTTCTAAGGAAATGAGGTTTAGGTGATCACATAGACTGTCCACTCCTACATTTTCTCTTCCCTGCTCTCTTTTGAAACAACAGAGTAGTTTTATTTACAATTGGCATACAAATTAATATGTCAAGATAAAAGATTATTACAAGTTTGTTGTTTGAGTAAAGGAAAAAGAACCAGCTTGGTGCTGCCAAAAGGATCCAGCTAGTGCACATGTCCAGAGAACGCATCCAATCAGCACGTGTGTATTGCCAGGGCAACTGGCACGTGGTTCTTCCCCTGCCACACCATGAGCTGCCACCCACTCAACCAGCCATGTAAAACTCCTACAACAAAGCCTGGACATCAAAAAGGATCCATCCAAAACCTACTTCTCTTTTCGGAGAGGTGTCAAGATTCCAGCCTCCAGAAGAACACTGCAACACAAGACAAAACAGATCCCAGCACTGCCAAAGTCATGTGAACAATGACCCCTCAGGACTGCTAAAACAGCAGCAAATATCCATTATTACCTAATATCCAGCATCACTGAGGTTCTGCAACAAACACTCACTCAAGCACGTGCAGAGGTATGGCTTCAGGTCGCTATTTCTGTGCCAGAATTCATTCTGGCATGCTCAGTAAGAAAGACACTGTTCAGCTTGGATTGTAAGCTAAAGGGTATCAGTTTTCACAGAAGTATCCAATCCAGTGGTGGGAACTTCAGTGCATTTGGAAACCTACCTAGTTTAGCTAGTCTAGTGGATAGCTGTATGGACATCCAAACAGAGGCTTTCCTGCTGTAGCTACCATGCTGTGCTTAAAAGCAGATCAGTTATGAACTTCATATACTTCAAATGTATCCATGTCATCATATGAATTGATACATACAAAGAAATTAGTTGTATCTCTTCTGATCAGCCATTTTGTTGGAGGGGGGAAAGGAAGGTCCTTAAGGAATCGGGACCTAGAAAGCTTGAAACTAGTTAAGCAAACATGAACTGGAGAGAGGATTTACATAACAGAATGTCAAAAAGCTCAAAAGTGCTATCTAACCAATAGTCTAATTAAAATAACATGATATCTATCATATTTTCCCTGTGAGGCTACAAACCACTACAGCTCTTACATTTTACATGCATGGCACTGAAACACTGCAGTGTAGACGTTCATACATAAATCACACATCTAGGCACTCCTCAAATTAAGAGGAGTGGGCACTTTGAGAGCCAGAGCTACCTAAGCAATTGCAGGAGCCTGCTTTATGAAGAGATCAACTCTTTTCAAGGGAACTAGTAGCACATTAACACCATGCAGTGGATCTGGATTTGGCTCTGGTATCCAGAGTGTAGGCACAACGATGGTCACCGGGCTGACAGGAGAGGGAAAGCTAAGACTGACAGCTATATTACAGGGAGCTGAAGGGAGGAAGGCTAAGTGTGAGGGTCAAATTGCTGCAGAAGTCAAGTGCCACAGTGTCTGGTTTCAACCAAGAGCCAGAAATTACCTACCTGCACTTAACTCCCTTGAACATTTGTATCCAGTATGGTTGTTAGTATATCAATTTCTGTAAGACAGTCCATATAGGAACAATTAACATAGAAACGTGCCTAAAAATCGCTAAAGTCAGAGAGTGATTTGCAGACCTCAAGGAAAGAAAACTAATTTTTAATTTATCTAAGAAAAATGGCCAGAACAAAATCTGGAATAGGTTTTTAAATGAAAGAAAGAATTTTTTTAGAATCTCTTCAAGAAACTTGCTCTAAAAGATACCATGTTCCACTAAGAGACTATATGAACAACTGATTGGTATTGCTCAGTGAGAATAGCAAGTTAAATGGGTGAGGGGAAGAAAGAGGAAAAGTGACCTTTCTGATGTAATTTTTAGTGGATTAAACCTGAGTTTTCTTCCCTGTATCTTTTAAAACCCATTATAAGTGAATTATGTACAATGAATGTATGAATATGTGCCTTATGTAATCCTAACCTGACTCGAGGTTAGTGAATTATGATTTTACATGGATATCACCAGTACATTCCTGAAAAATGTGACCAATCTCAAAGCAGGGCCGCAAGAACCTTATCGTGTACAGTCACTGCCTAACACACCTTCCAGAGTACGCAAAGAGAAGCAGAATGTGTCATGTCAGGAGCTACATCAGGAGCTAGTTCAGGTAGATAACATGAAACTGATGAAAGTGTCTTTTGCTGTTTGATGATAATCAGGAAAGCACTCTGATGTGCAGCAAGATGCTAGGGATGCCCAGAAGAACAACCAAGTCATCAGAACATCTTTTCTTCCTCTGTACAGATCACTGGAAGCACAATACCTCGATAAGCTGACAGATCAATCAAAGTATTTTTGGGCAGAGAGGGTATTTACAAAATTCCTGCCTTTGTGGTCCTGAGGAGCCTGAAGTATAAAGTACCCGGAGGGGTCTGACTTTATACTGCAGCTTCAGATACCATGCGGGAGATGGCACATTTAAACATCATGACTTTAAGTCTTCCAAGGCAAAAATATTTTCATCCTGTCTGAGATGTAAGAATTGATTTAAGAACTATAAAGTGTATGCTGGTGAAATTCATCTGTGTTTCATTCTGCATAGTTATTTCAGGTTCATATCAATATCATTTCAGTATTGGGTGTTCTATTACATAAGGACACTGACTTTATTGATAATGTTTTATTAAAGAAGACTTAAAATAATTAGGAATAAGAGGATCTGTAACTAAGTAATCTCATTCACTTCAAATGCAGGCAGTGTATCAAAATGTGCCCACATATTAAAGAAACTGTCTTGAAATCTGGACTTCCAGAATTTGAATCTGGACAAGTGAAAATATAAGTTGTCAGTTATCATTTTAGATCTTAAAAAAAGATACAAACACTTTTGTGTGGTTAGTCTATGAAAGTCTCCTTGGAATCTGTAGCTCCTTGTATTGACCTTGTAATATAATATCAGTCATACACTACAGTAGCCTTTAAAGAAAACAGAAGAACAGACAGGAATTTCATTTGAAGGCCATATGTGACCGTATCTAAGTCACACGTCTAGAGCAATGCAGACTGCAGCAGAGAGGAAAGAAATCCAAGTGAGTTACTAGCAAACTGCTAGACATAAAGCTAATCAGAGACATCTCCATTGCCTTTTGTAACTTTATGCAGTCTCAGAGTCAAATTGGGTACCTTAACCTATTTATGATTCCAATTCTCTTTCATACTCGACACAGATATTAGTGTTTTAGCTTCATAAAATAACATAGGGAGCTAAGGATGCTTCTTAAGGTGACTTGAGTGGCTTTTTTCGTGTAAGTGCACTTACATTTGAGAGAAAATTTGAGACAGAACTGTATGAAAATGTTTCTGAGGCATACAAAAAAATTCAGAATTGTAATGTATTTACTGCACTCCCATGAGAAGCAAGACTTCAAAAGAGGCTAACCCATGGGAGAATGTAACACAACTGTGATGCATTTGTACAGAGGTGGGTACCAAATGCAGTTGGGCTGCCAGTAAAATCCCAATTTATGAGTTAGAATCCCTTGAGCAGGTATTGTCTGTGAGGCCTTCTGCCAAGTCACACAACAGCGCATGAAAGTCATTCTTTCTGTTCTGTGTGGGAAAGAAAAATGATCATGCAGAGGGAGGTTCCAAGAATAACGAGAAGGGAGCAAAATGGATTTGCAATAATGAGCTGAAAAGTTGGGATGTGGAGTATTATATAAATAGTTAAACATTTGTAATTACTCTGTTAATTTGCTCCTCTGACTCCATGTACATTTGGCACTGCTTGTCTTGGGAGTTATGCCATGGCCTCAGGCTCCATAGTGGTAGGCTGGATTTAAGAAGTATGTCTCCTGGACACCATTAGAAGCCATAAATGTCTGTTGGTGTTTTACCAATGTAGCTGTTTTACTTAAAGGTGTGAATTTACCCAAACACAGCAAAATCGCAGTACTATCCCAATGATGTCAGTCATACAATTGAAACAGTTCTGTATGGCATCATCTGTTAGCAATATAAGTACACGCTACTGACAGTAAGGACGTTGCTTGGCTTAGCTTCCCTTGGTATCTAAGATATTTAACGTAGTATAAAAGTACTTAGGAGAAAACAAATGGAACACGCATAGCAAGCAACTACCCCAAGGGTAATCACACGTATTGTGAAAGTAATGACATCAATTTCACTCAGGGAAGTTCAGTTCACTTGAGAGAGAAGAGAGTGGCTCACCAGTCATTCGAGATTAGGAATATGACAGCTTCCTATTGCATTCCATGTCCCAAGTTGTGACTATTTTGCAACCAACACTACTGCAAAGCAGAATAAAAGCATTTCTAACTAGCTGACCCAAAGTCATGACTCCACCTAGAGTTAAGAGGTTTTCTGAGGTTCCAGACTCAGGGACATCTAACAATGCTGAGAATGAGAAAAGCAGTTAAATGTCAGAGGATAAAGGAATTGAAGCAGAATGAGACAGATGTTTCTCTGGCACATGGCTAAAATGTCTGGTGGGAGACTTTGGCAGAAGCTTGTGGTCTGCATTTTCCTGTTGCTGTTGATAGGAACTGGGCTTTGTATAGAATTCTGTAAATAAACAAATGACCCAAATTCACCCATTCTCCTGCAAAGCCTCGGTATTCAGTTTGCCATGAAACCAAAAGGGCAATGAGGCTATCATCTCTTGGTTTGCATAGTGCAGTAGCCCAGCAACAAGCAACACAGAACTAAACTGCAGATTGCCCCATCCATTAATCTGCACTCCTCCTTTTTCTCTTTTAACAGTGATGAGTCACAGGGAAAACAAAGAGCTGATCTCATCAGATTTTGGACTAAGCCTTTCTTACCTTAATCACATGAAAAACTTGATTGGAATCAACAGGATTCGTGTTTTCAGATTATTTGGAAAATGCTTAAACCAATGTTTCTTGTTGTATTTTATCAGTTCCTAGGCACATCATAGAAGAATGCAAACTGAAAATGACAATAGTTGACTTAATATTTTGAACCTAAGAATTTATTTCGTTAGGAACCTGAAAAAAGACCAAGACTGCTCTGACTTTGGAGCCCTGCTTTATTTGGCATGTACTGAAAGGATGGGAAATTCAAGCAGATTAATATTCTTGCCCTAAATTCTGCAAAATCTGGCCTGCAGAATAAAAAGTTTACATAGGCAAGCACATTTGCTTGATTTACTTCCAACAGTGTTCTAAGACTAGGGTTAATAGATGCAAAACAGAGTGATTTGCAATAGAAATACTTAAAGGTCCTATAGGGTACATGATAACTACATAGCAGGAGCTTGCAGAAGCTAGCTGACAAAAAAAAAATGCTGTGGTCTGCTGTGTTAATCTAATTAGAGCTCTTCCTTGCAGCTTCAACTGACAGTTTGGAAACCCATAAACTTCTCTAAACATAGACAGCCTTCCATTTGCTGCAGTTTAAGAGAGGAACCTCTTCTTGCGCTCGTCCCTTGAATTGTTTCCATGGAATGCTGTCCATATTCAGAAAAATTTACAGGTCGCCAAACTGCCAACTAAAGCTGTAATGAATGGCTCTAATTACATTCAAGTAGTAGAGAGCATTGCCATTTTAATCAAATCTGAGCCTTGTGAGATACTTGGCAGAAATACAAGAGAAAGCCTGATGAAAACACTGCCAAAATGTTAGTAACCTTTTATTCTAAATTCTCCCTGTCGGAGAATTGAATACCAACTGCTAAGCAAAGGTTTCTGTTTTGTGAAGGTTTTTTTAATTGTATCCTATATGGTTTCATCATGAATTATTATCCTGTTCTCTAAAAACAAAGCAAAACAAAACCAAAAACATAGCCCTACAATTTCAATACTAAAAATGATGATCTGCAATTTTGCTAATCGGTCAGCTGCAGCCATGTTGCCAGTTACAGAGGAAAGGGGGACCTAATAACATCCTTTCACTTAAAGAGCTTCTGCCAGCACTAAGCTTCATGTTGTGTTCAGCAAGACGCATACAAGCAAACTGCTTTGTCAGATATCCTGTCAGACAGATGCTGCTCCAACTCCTTTCCAAATGTCAGAGCTTTATGTTCTGCAGCACTTTCTTACCTGTATGGTGTGAAAGAGTTATCGTTATCCATGTCTGGTGATCTTGATATTTCACCTCTTCTTACATATTAAGAAATTGGAATTAATCCCAAAACTATAGCTTTTTATTTAACATAGCTTAACGACTTTACAGTGATTCAGATGTGAAGTATCAGAATTATTCAGTGACAGAAAAGAAGAAGATATCAAGCTATTCGATCACTATGTAAGTTTAATGGACTAGAAGAAAAACAAAATCTCCAAAATTGTCCAAAATCTTTTCTGGAGGGTGAAAGAAGGCAATAAAGGAATTCCTCTGTCTTCTAGAGGAATTCATTTGGTAACATCAGATGCAATTTCAGTTCCCTCTCATGAAAGCACCTGCACCAATAGTATTATAGGTGAAACGAGATAAAAGAGGATGGATTCTCAGATATTTAGTGTACAGCACAATAGATTCCCATTCACCATCTCTTTTAATTTTTAGGAGATTTTTTTCATTTATTTCACTAAGCATTGTGCTAGTCTTGTCCTGCCAGCTGTCGCATAGAAGCCCTGCTGCTTCATGTTCCAGCAGAAGGCCAAATCCCACCCGAATCTTACCGACCACTACCACATTATTGGAGTGCTCTTGCTCCAGCTCCATTCCTAATAACAAAGGCCTTCAGGAGAAATCTTCTTCCAAAGTTCAAAAAAGTTTCCTTATTCATATTTTTTCAATTACATGACCTGTGTTCGTTCAGTATGGTTTTAAATTGTACAAAATCTAAAGGCAAAATCCAGGCCCCGTGCAACCATCTGTCTAATAAATGATTTTGAAATAGCATCCACTACATCCTTATTCAGCTTCCTGAATAGTTACAGGGGTTGTAGAGAGGCATTGCCTGGCTATAGACAGCCTTATCATGGTCTACCTCAGTGGTGAAGCTTAGCAGCCCTTAGGAAACAGCCTCTCAATTTCTAACCCTAGTCTCTTTTCCTCACACAGAACTGATTGGTTAGAGTAGCAGTCTAGAACATTGTATTTTCTTTCATTCTTGGTGAGGTTGTTTCTAAAGAAGCTTTCTCTATTTTTCTTGAAGCTTTTTGGTTTTCACCCCACTTGGTAAGTACTTTTGGAAGACTGCTTACAGGTTTTTTAGACAACAGATAATCTTGCTGCCATCTTTTTATGGAAACTGCATGTTTTGAAGCTGCTGGTGAACTACCTTTCTGGTATACTGATGATCAGCACAGGATATGTCACGGGTGACTTCACTGTTAATGTAACTATAATATCACATTAGCTAATATAAGGGAGGGGGGGAAGGCTGGTTTTTTTAAATACTGGTTGCATTCTCCATTCTTTGAATGTATTCTTTAAATACATGCATAGGTCTTTCTGGCTTCAGCTAATAACAGATGTTTTAAACATGATGTAAAAGCTCCACACAGAAGGATATTTCTCTCCTATCAACTTCACTTTGAAGCATGAAATATAATTATCCTTATATCATTATCTTAGCCTGCATAGTTCAAAGAAATAAGACACAATCTGGAAGTGTTTCTGTGCCAAAAAATGTGCTAGCCTTTTCTTCTTGTAAAATCTGAGTAGCAGTTAGGAGAGGAGAAAATCCTCTTCCTCTTTTTCTGGGTTAGTAAAAATGGAGAATTTTCTTAATTTTATGTTCCAACACAAAAACCAGTATCACAATCTCCTTTCCTTCATGGCTAAAGCCTGAGGTGAGTGCATTCAAAATGCATGGAAGTCACCAGAGTTGCAATAGTTTGCTTTTCAGTTTGCTGAGTGCTTTCTGCAAATGATGCACCACAGGTGATGCACAGCTAGGGAAAGCACAGTTTTTAGCAACCAGAACTGAGATCTGTCTTACTGGGAGAAGTAATGTACCCTGTCCTGTTCTGTATAACCTGGTACTTAACGTATCTCCCATGTTACCCCAATGGAGAGTAATAATGGCAGCTGTATGTGAAGTAAACCAGCTTAAAAGCAGGAACGTCAAAGAAAATAACAGCTGTTTTCTATAAGTCTTCAGATCTTATCACTTTCCTATTTGCCCTTGATAAATTAAGGTGGAATCAGCTACTCCATGTATTAGAAACGCCATTTGCCTGATGGTTGAAACATACAATGTGGACATTTACACAGGAGTTAATCACCATAAATTGTTGTTATAGACAGTGGGCATCTAGCCAGCCTAATTAACACAAACTATGGAGTTACTTACATCTGTCTTAAGGAGATTTTCAAGATAGGTCAAGTGAATCCCATGCTAATGGTGTCATTGCTTTTCACTTCCCATGAAGGCAGCAGGGATGACAAAGTCAGCTCTAGTGAGGTGAGAGGTAAGAAAATGTAAAATAGAAAACATAACAGACAGATCTTCATCTTCACCTTGAGAAGCAAAACCTTGAGTCACTGCTGCCTTGTTAAAGGGAGCTCACAGCTTTACAACAGTTAAGAAATTAACTCACTTCTACTTGCTTATAAAAGACATCTTTGATTACCTGTGAGATTACTTTCCCAAAGACAAGAATTACATACTGAAGCTGAGTTAAATTTCTGACTGTTCTGGAGGTGAGAGAACTGAAGATAAGAACTTTACTACAGGTGGCACAGTTTCTTGCACAATAAAATCGTTGTACAGATGAAATCAGTCACATAATTTTACTTTTTTTAATTTGAGGAACGAGGAGATTTGTTTTGAATGAAGATAAAATTCTGGGGAAGTGTAAGAAATGGATTAGTGACCCTTCCCTTCTGCAATTACAAAGAATATCTGCTATCTCTACCCCAGACCTCTTAAGGAGATTAACAGCTCCTCTGGAGAAATAATGGTTGAAGGGAGGCAGCAAAAAGCTTACATATACATTTTGCAGTAGAGCATAATGCAAAGACCCAAAAGCTACAGAAGGCTATTTACTCCAACAAGATGCTGCTTTCCCATAGTTTTACTAATGTAAAATCTGAGATGGTATATCTTAAAGGATATTGTACAATATGATGATACCAGCCCACTTCACTGCACAGTGTACATATACCTTATGACAACTCCAGTTAGGACTGCTGCAGTGCTTGGACAACACAAAGATGAGTCCATGATGAAGCCACTCAAGTCCACAGAATTTCTGTGGAGATACAGGGATCCAAAGAGTTTGCTGAAAGTACTGGTAACAAAGCAATGTTTGTCACTATCCCTCCCAGAAGTTATTGCAAATGACTACTCACAGTGTCAAAGCCAAGAAGGGATCAATGCTGCTCCATGTGAGGTCGTTTTTAAACTGAAGGTGGAGATGGAGCATGGGCAATGTTCTACCATTGTCAGCCCAGCACTAGTTTTTGTTTTGGTATTTTTTGTTTCTTTCATTTTGTTTCACCAATGTTTGTAGACAATACAGACTGCTAGTCCAGAATTTCCAAAATGTTTGAACACCCAAAGATAGATAAAAAGATACACAGCACTCACTGCAAAACCTTTAAAAAATTTATATCTTTCGGTACCTTAACATAAGTAGTTATGATATCTAGCTTCACATAAGTAATTAGGATATCTATCAGAAGCAGTATGACTCAGAAGCAACAAGATGCCCTGAACCAGCAGCAGAGTATATATGACTCAGTTGTTAATAGATGCTCAGTTCCATGTAGAACTTACCACCATATTGCTGTCAAATACTGTCTGAAGATCATGGGTCAGTATTATACTTCAAATTCCAGATGGATCAGACTGGAATTATCAGATTTCAAGCAGCAGATTTTACCTGAATGTTTTGCAAGTGAGCTGTAGCCTGAAGATAAAAACTACAGCTTCTTCAGTTAACCACAAGTCTTGATAATTTTTCTCTTATCTTTCTCATAATCTAAAATACTGAATGGTTATAACAATAATAAATAATAATAAACAATAATAAACATGTGACATAGTATTATCTGATACAATGGCTTAATGTGTATTTAATAGGTATACAAAAGGACATTTAATTGATATACAAAAGGACACAAATCTCTTGATTAAAATGAAATTATTTAGTTAAACAAGAACCAAATTATAAGCAGTTAACTGTGTTATACACAAAATGAAATGCATAAAGGTGTGGCACAGTCCTTACTGATGAAAGGAAAGCAATAGCAAGATATCAGCTATAGGCAGGTTTTCTGTATAATTTTATATCCTATTACTTCATCTTAGAGGCTGACTAAGCAATAGGGGCAAATGACTTCATGCTGCAACACTTAAGAAATTGTAGACAAAACTAGAAATGACAAGATCTTTCACCTGAGGGTTCTTTTATGATGTTAAAACCTGATGTTTCTAGACATATTTAAAGTGCTGATCAAGGTATTTGTTTATAAGAAATTATTGAGCAGCCAGCCTAAAGCTTCCTACAGATAAAACCATCAAAAAACCTAACAGGTTGATATACAGAAAGTAGTCTGAGTCAACGGGATTTGGACTGTAGCTAGACCTGCAAATATTCAGTTCTGATTACATTAAGATGTCTTTTACAAACTGGTCGACTCTGGGATTTTTTTTTCCTACATCTTAATGTATTTTAATACATCTTACATAAATTGAAATAAAAATCATTGCTTTCACATGAAGATTTATGGCTACCAAGTCCTGGGAACTGGAACCACAAGCAACAATAAGCAATTGAAAAATTTAAAATGTTACAAAGAAGATGATTTGTTTCTTGTTTGGATGATAACCAGAGATCCACTCATATTCATTCAAAGCCTTCTCAGAAGTATTTGTTTCCTTTTGACTGTCCCACAGAACTAATCAGAAACTGTGCAAAACAGGCTTTTTGTTGCTTGCCACTTCACTTCCTGAAGCTGAAAAATCCCCAGAAAAGAGAAAGTGAGTGCTGTATGCACTTTCATTAGCAACAAAAGGAGGGCTAGAGAGAATCCCCATCCCTTATTGAATGCAGAGATGCAACAGAGTGATGAAGGATGAAGGCTTTCTTTGCATCAATCTTTAATGGTAAGAGCAGTTATTCTCCAGGCACCTGGCCCCCGAGCTGAAAAACAGGGACTGTTTAAGCTCCTAGGGAAACGGCTAGCAAACCACTACACCACTTAGATGCACACAAGTCTGTGAAGCTAGATGGGATCCACCTAAGGGTATTGAAGGTGGTCACTAAGCCAACTTCAATCATTTATCAACAGCCTTGGTTAATCAAGGAGGTTCAAGTTGACTGGAAGTTAACAAATATGATGCCCATCTATAAGAAGGGCCAGAAGGAGAATCCAGGGAATTACAAGTCTGTCAGCCTGCCTTCAGTGCTGGAAAATGATGATTTTCTTAAGAGTAGGAAGACTCTACCTGGACAGGATGGATTAATGGGCTGAGATCAATTGTATAAGGATCAATGAGGCCAAGTGCCAGGTCCTGCACTTGGGCCACAACAACCCCATACAATGCTACAGGCTTGGAGTTGTTGTCTGTAAAGCTGTTGGTCAGCAAAGGACCTGGAGCCACCTGAATATGAGCCAGTAGTGTGCCCAGATGGCCAAGAAAGCCAATGACATCCTGGCTTATATCAGAAACAGTGTGGCCAACACAACTAGGAGAGTGATCATCCTCCTGTACTCAGTGCTGGTGAGGTCTCACCTTGTGTCCTGTGTTCAGTTTTGGACCACTCACTACAGGAAAGACACTGAGATGCTGGGGTGTGGCCAAAGAAGGACAATAAAGCTGATGAAGGGTCTACAGCACATGTCTTATGAGGAGCAGCTTGTAAGGAGGCAACTGGCATTATTCAGCCTGGAGAAGAGAAGGCTGAGGGAAAACCTGATTGCTCTCTATAACTACCTGAAAGGAAGTTGTGGTGAGGTGGAGATCAGTCTCTTCTTCCACATAACAAGTGATAGGACACAAAGAAATGGGACTGAGTTGCACCAGGGGAGATTTAGATTGGATATTAGGAAAAAAACTATTCACTGAAAGAGTTGTTAAGTGTGGGAACTGGCTGCTCAGGGAAGTGGTGTCACCATCCCTGGAGTTATCTAGAAGACATGTAGATGCGACACTTAGGGACATGGTTTTGTGGTAGATGTGGCAGCATTGGGTTAATGGTTGGACTCAATGATCTTAAATATATTTTCCAACCTAAACAATTCTGTGATTCTCTGCCCTGATAGTCTGTAGCCTTAATTAAGGCCTTTGCCGTATGAATCAATGATCCAATGCAGAGGCCAAGGGATTAAATCAGCATTTCATCCTTGAAGAACACCAGGAAGAACAGTTTTCACAGCCTAAGGTGTTCCATATATCAAAATAATTATTCTGACAAACACACAGAGAGCTCATCAGTTGCTGTAGCTAAGTTTCCAGCCTCGTATCTCCTTTGCTCCCAAAGATGATTACAGTTCTTACTAATTGTCATGTGCTTTACCTCTGTGGCTACCATGTGAAGTGACAGCCTTATATAAGCAACCACAAAGACCTCCAGTCACAGCAATTTGAACACAAACCACCTAGATGGACCTTGTCTTTGACTTAGTATAGTCATGGCAAGTGTGAAGCTGAGTTAAAGGACTTGTGCTATGCAACTGAGAAGAAACAAAGGAGCTTGGGCATATTTGGGAAAGGCTTCATGATTTACTCAAGTGATGACAAGGGATGATAACTCTGTCCATAAAGCAGTCCTGTTGCCATAGTCACTACTGGTACTGACACTCCTGCAATTATTTTTAGGAGTAGGAACTTCTGGGTATATATATGACAAAAGTATTTGGGTCCTGATTCTCCTTTGGCTTTGACCAAAGGGCCTCCCTTTACTGGCATGCATTATTTCAGATTCATAAAAAGCTTAGGAGGAGAATTAGACCCAAAAGCACAGAGTATGATAAATGCATCAAGAATTTTCAGGCATTTTATCTTTTAGTAAATACTACTAAGCAAATATACAGCTCTTAGAAAGTCAAAAAGTCAGAAGGTAAAGCAAAAGCTTGCAGTCAGGAAAGACATTTGGAAGTGCCATGAAGAAAGTGTAACTAGTGTAAATTGGCACAGTCTCTAGGAATGGAGTTCTATCTGGGTCTGTGTTAGTTCAAACTTCATCTCACAGATTTTTGCTATCCCAGTTTTGCTGGTTCAAGAGTGTCCCTGTTTTTTTAAACCTTATCCTTCCTAACATGAAGTTTTTATTGTGAGTAGGAGGAGGGTAAAGAAATCTGTCTTTTACTTCATTCATTTTCCCCAGTTGCACAATTCATAGGGACTGCTGCTGCTTAGAAGACCACACAATTAATTTTACAAGCAGCAACCATGACCAACTATCACAATTTCCTACAAGAAACTGGCAGTATACATATGAACAACAACTCTCTTTCTCAGGGAGCAACACAGATAAAAGATCTGTCTTACTAGATGTATTCTTTGCCTGATTGTAAAATGGACAAAGAAAAGTAAACTGGAAAAAAAAAAAACAAAAAAAACCCCACAAAAAACCCCCACCCAGCTCAGTTTTGACAAGCACGATGCTCAAATTGGCAGTTTTCAGAAAGAAAGACTATAATGCTGCTTCACAAAATTCTGACTGATGTGACAATCTGTAATTCTCATGACATNGAAAAAAAAAAAAAAACAAAAAAAAAACCACAAAAAACCCCCACCCAGCTCAGTTTTGACAAGCACGATGCTCAAATTGGCAGTTTTCAGAAAGAAAGACTATAATGCTGCTTCACAAAATTCTGACTGATGTGACAATCTGTAATTCTCATGACATACCAAGAGGGTGTTTAGGCATTTATAGACACATACTCCTTTAGTCAGTTACAAATCACATAGGAGCTTTCATACATTAAAGAAAACATTAAAGCAATGGAGTTAAGTCACTGTAGCACAATTGCAGAATCAGAATCAAGCCAAAGTGGGTCTGACTTTAAAAAGACTCTCAAAGTTGTCTTATATGATAGTCTCATAAGTAAGCTTGAAAAACGTGCATACACAGTAAGTAATTTGGCACAACAGGAACAAGCACAACTAGAGGCTTATGTTCAAAGACACCTAAAGAAGTAATCACTAGTTTGGACTCCACCAGTCTCTGGAGGGATTTGCAGGGTTTTCATTATATATCTGGAGCCAAAATTCAGATTTAGGTTCATCTCAAAGAACCCTAGGTTACACACTGCAAATCTTGATAAAATCAAACCAACACACATAAACAGACCAAAAATACACAGCTTCACCAAATCAGATCATGAATGTAGGCACAACCAGAGAAGAGACGCAACTACTGTAGCGTAAGCAAAAACTACTGAGGCTGAGCAGTAGGTTGTCTAAAGATTCTCTTGAAAGCCAAAACATATTAAGCCAAATGGTCCAAGATGGACCATTTGAGTTTCATGTTTCTTTGCTGATTATCTGAGATCAATTAAGCAGAATTATGGGCCACTGAATTTCACCTAAGTCAAAGAGGCAGGAGGAAGAGGACATTTGGAATACTTTTTAATTTCTGATTTTGTTTAGCTGGAAGCAGCAGGTCTTGTCACTTGTGTTCTGAGAAGTTTAACTCTAGAAGATGCTTGATGACTCAAACACACCTATTAGGTGTTATGACAAGTTCTTGCCAATTCTGGTCTGAAAGCAGAAAGATAGAATAGCCCCCTAGTGCACAGTGAAGAGGAATTTTACAATAAAAGTCTAAGCTACTCTTGACATTTTTTGTTCCACACCATAAGACACACTTAGAGGAAGATAACATGTCCTGCACATCAGCTGCACCAACCAATACACTGAGTGACTGATGGTATGAAACTTGAGTTTGACAGAACAATTGTGAAGTAGTTGGAATCAGTCCAAAATTCAGATGTCTAAAAAGTGAAACCCTGAAGTTATATTGCCTTTTATTTCAAGTAGTACAAGTAACTTGATGTATTCATTTTAATTTTTACAATCTTCTTACTAAACAACACAAACTTTGTTCTAGTTTTAAGTGTGGTGAATGTAATGTGAATAACTATCCATCTTTTATGCAAGTACAATGAATCTGTATCGCATGTGGCCCAGGTTAGTTGTGGTAACAGATAACAACTAGCATTATTTTGGTACATGGTGAAAACGATGTGAAGAAGACAGCAAAATTAAATGTAATGATATAAACAAATGGTCCAAGATGGACCAAAGGTTACATTATTGTGTGGAGGTAAATACTGTTCTCACATTGATGACTGTTTAAAACTCCAGTGTAGGATATGATGTCTTAAAGTGAGACCATTGCACAGGGCTGATATTAACCCCTTGGTAAAAGAGGCCACATCTTTATTGCTGGCTTTGCCTAGTAACTTTTATAGCATATTAACCGTCATCCATACTACTTACATCCAAATGTACTCAGAAGGCCAGGCTACCATATGCTACTTAATATGCTTGGAAACAAATCTCTGGTATGGTTAACTCCAAGAAGATTCAAAAAAGTGAGCCAATTTGACTTTGTTTCATCACATCTGTGCTGCTTCTGATAGGCCACGAGAAACACAACTATGTTGAAGGTCCCTGTTGCCAGATACCACAAAGGGAATTTGTAGTACCTGAGGCTCAGACTGAACATGACAGCAGGGGTGTTGTGATCTTGAGGGGACAACTGTATTGTGCAATGCCACAGAGACTAATATCAGTATAGACACATTTTCAGTGAACTTAGTGGCACACCTCTGCCGTTGGCTAAAAGCTCAAAGAGATCTCTGGTTCTGTTTGTGGTAACAAATCAAAACGTTGAAGTTTCTCCTCCATTATTGACTGGGAGCAATGGGAGGTTTGGTTTAACTGAATTTGGAAAGGAAAGAAACATGTCAAGGAAGAAATTGATCCAGATTTTTGACTCACAGAAATTATCTAGTTAGTAGGGAAGATCAGCCCTCTGTCTCTCATGGACCTCTTCCGAAAGTAGTGGCTTAAAAAGAGTTTCATAAGATGGTCTGTAGGGAGCAGAGGCAGAGGCACATGTTTCAGACACCTAAAGAAAGTTTGAAGACAAAAATAAGTTATATTGTAGAGTGTAGACACTTCTACGAACTGATAGCAAGTAAATGGTAAATGGCATTGCAATTTTAAATTAGGTACTTACTTATTTTTCTGGATTGAATTCCAAGGCACTAAAAGGGATCAAGAAGACAAAATGCTTCAAGACCTCCCAGCCTGAATAGGAGAATTTCAGTACTGGTGAGAGGATCTTTATTTTAATTTATTTAACTTCCATTTTGGACAGTCTCCAGTTCTCAAATCAGGATCGTCTATTTGATGGTGGTGGACAACTACAGTCAACAAAGATAACCCAAGACAAATCCTAAGAAAAAATCACAAACAGGCCTTCTATGCCAAATTAAAATCACTGGATGTTTCTCTGTTCCCTGTCCCTCAAAAGTTGTTGATTTATTGCCTTGAATTTCCATTCAAAGCATTTCATTCAAACCCAAAAAATTAAATAGACATCAAATAATTATTTGTGTAGGAGAAATTGCATCTAGGAAAAAATGGCAAAAATGCAGAGTACACTGCAGAAGCAGCAAATAATAACTTTCTAAGAAGAAGTTTTGTTAAACTTGAAAAGTTAGTTAAAAAAATGGACAATCAAATATTTTTGCTCTGTCTCATTAATTTATTATTTCTCCAGATTCTACTAATATGAAAAACATCATTCTTTCTAAATCATAGAAGACTACACTTTCAAAACAGGTAGTTTACTTATTGCTAGAAAACATGTTTAGTTAGAGCTCTATCCTGAGACATGTCATTGGAGCCTTCATGTGTCAGTGTTTGCCCAGGCAAAACTCATATTTGTTCATGTAAATGTCGAGCTAGGACACATAAATATTGATTTGTTTGCCTAAGGGAGATATTTTTGCTGGCACAAGTTTTTGAAAGTGTGGCCTAACATCTAGACACAGAGTATTTAATGGCTTTTAAGAACAGAAGGTTATCAAATTGGGTGGGTTTTTTAAATTTTTTTAAAAATATAACGAATTTGAAATATACAGTTTCAAATATTGAGGTCTGAGCATTCTAGATCTTGAATACAGTATTTCAGAATGACTAAGGGAAGAGGGTCTCCGTTTAAAGCAGGAGCCTGGGGAAATGAAGACATATATTTAGTTTCTGTTACTGCCACAAAAGTTTCTGATACTGGGAAAGTAACCTAATCACTCAATCCCTTAATGCCCAGCAGGAAAAAATGGGGAACTCTTGTGCTTGTTTTTCCTATCTTGCTTCATTAGCCTTGAAGGTCTTTGGAAACATTGTTCCTGATCATGTATGGTTAGTATTTTCAGGAATAAGACCCAGATTTCCACTGGAAGCTCCAAGAACTACACGGAGAAAGAGCAGACAGTGTGCAATTAAAAGGGCGAAGACTTCCAGATCAGCATTTCTTAACACATTTCCTTAAGTGTTTTTTAGAAAAGGAGGAAGTAAAGTTCTATTTAAGTTCCAGTTAACCAAAATATTTATTGTGCCTTTCAAACACTGGAAAATACAGAACAAAAAAAACCCCAATCAATACTGTAAGTATAAGGTAGGTAAATTTCACACATTTAAAAATTCAGCTATTATTTTGTCTATTTTACACAAACATTCTGAGAAAGTCAGCCTTGACAACCATGACAGGAAGACTGCATCTGCTGCTAATCTTTAACTAGTGTATTGAAAATTAGTTTTTTCATATGAAACTCTGGAAGGCACTTTTCTCTGTTGCAAAGATTTGCGTGTGAAACCAGGAGAATACAATATGATGTAAGATAAGAATTATGCCACTTCTGTCAAAGAATGCAGGTATTCCTTTGCAGCCAGGAAAGAATATATATCACTTGCCTAGGTGCACACAGTCTTTCGCAGCAAGCTGGCAATGTCGTGTCACAGGTAAAACCATTTCTTTACATTTCTGAGCTTTAATCAATGTAATTCATCTTCTTTCTCATGATTTAAAAAAAAAAAAGCACAGCTTGAGGCTATGGACAATATTTGTCTTTTAGGTAAAAATGAGTCATGAGAAAAGGAACATAAAACATGTAAAGTGCTTGATTTGCCACAGAACTGAAATTATAGCTAGGGCAGCACAAACAATTGACTTTATGTTGGCTGACCATCAGTCACAGTGAAATAAAGTGAAACAAAAGAGTGAAGGGTATTTCATTTCAGATCTAATGAAACTGTTAAGCTTGGGTGGGGTTTGAGTGTTTGTATTTTTTAGCTATTTCACTATTAAATGTAACTACCTTCTGACATTACTTTTTTGAAATAAAAATCCCAAAATTTCTGTTTCAAAAACATCAATGTTAAGCTGATAACTTTTCACTTAAAACAACCTATGTTCATAAATGCTTTTATTTATGTACAAAGCAAGCAATCAAACATGTTCCACTTAACTCCACTTGGCAGCACTAGATATCTCTAGGTTTACGTTACTGGCATAGAAAAGATGTCAGCCTGCAAAAGCTCATGAGATTTTCTTCAAACCATCAATGTCAATAGTATGGCAAAATTATAGCTGTCAGAAATCAACGGACGCCTGACCATATTCTTTGTGAGGCTGATAATGTCATTACAAAGTGACTGACGCTTATTAAATTTCAGGATATACCTGGGCTAGCAGTAACCTAGACTGAGTCACACAGAGATTTGCAAAGCTGAAGGTTTCAGACACAAAGATGCTTAAGAATTTGGTGACAAATGGCACTTTCAGGTCACTGTAGCTACATGGCTTTCACTGCACTTAATTGGCCACCATGTTGTAAAGCCCAGCAACCAGAGAGGAGTGAAGACCCAAAGTCTATGCAGATATGTTACTTCCTCAGAAGCAAGAAGGAGCAGCAACTGAATAGCTCACATCCATTTCTACGCTGGACAGCCAATATCCTCCATTTTGACCAATGAAGTGTTGCAAGCTACCTTTTGAGGCTCAAGAACTTATCTTCAAATGATGGCATCAATATGGCCATTGTTGAGAAATCATTTTGTTGATGTACATTTTTTTTCTACAACTCTGCTCTTTAATGGACTTTTTAATTACTGTTATTACCAAAATAAGACCTAGATTTTGTGAAAAGGGTGTCGTTTTCTTTTGCTATGTATACTCAGAAAAAAAAAAAAACTCTATTCTAGTAAAATTGACCACCAGCCTCAATGACTATTTCACTGCAGAACCACAGCATTTATGATACTACCATTCTAGCCACCACCCATAAGTCTCCTCAAAATTCTTCTGGTGAAAGCAGTGTTTTTCCATTTCCTCATAAAGTAGTCAATGAAGAGCTGAATTATTTAATTCCTAAGTCAACAGATGCTTTTGAAGCAACAATACAATTCAGCTTTTGGAGCAGATATATCAGGCTTTTCCTTCCTTTTCCCTTCTTTCCTCAGCTGAAAAAAGGGCATAGCTGAAGTAGTACCAGTGCATGAAATATTAGGCAGACACTGGAAGACAACTGTATGATAAAGTTATCCCTTATTTCAGAAAGGTCTATGTTTTACCTTCTACAGAAAAAGCTGTGCCATTTCCAGACAGAGGTTACAGAAAGTAATAAAAATATGCAGGTTCCATATGTGCCTGGGAGTATTTTACATGACTAGTTTATACTCATAATCTGCTGTTTTATAGGGTTTCTTCTCTGAAAACAATTCTCATCATGCTACCCAGCACTTGCTATTGATTCTAGCCAAGCTCAGACATCCCTTGGGTGTAAATACAGAGGCGGAATTGATACATCAATTTAATGGCACCCACATATCCTTTGTGCTATGAGGATGTCTGTGAAACTTGTTAGAAGCAACTCGCTGTTCCATTTTTGCTACAGAGCTGTACAAAAAGTCAGAGAAACAGTGAGCAGGATGTGTCCTGAAAGGTCATTTTCTGATCTTAATTATTCTGTTATAATTCCTTTGAATTATAGGTTCCATTTTTGCCTGTGAGAAGATGATCTAAGGTCAACCCTGAACCCTGAATTTATAAACACGTCTTTCTTGTCCCTTCTTTCCCATTTATGTAATGGATGGCTTTATAGGACTTCAAATACCAAGGAAATTGGTGTGCTATAAAGAGTAGAACCAAATAGAATTTCATTTATTATTTTTTTTACTGAGTACTGAGGAAACAATACCAGACCTAGTGCCAGCAGCATATAAGTTGCATTCCAAATTCCATAAATTTCAGGTACTCAACGTGTCTGGTAGATGATGCATTGCTTATTTTATCCACAATGTACGAGTTAACCACAGGGAAAAGAATTTTTTAGATCTTTAAGAAAATGCTCACACAAGTGTACTGATACCATGCGTGTAAAATACACTGTCAGAGAAAATAGAGTTTAAAAAATGTGACTGAAATGTATCAGTATATACACTGAAAATATAACAATATATATTACCAGTTAAATGTCCCTTTAAAAATGTATCTTTTTTTATTTTTTGTTTTTTCAGTGAAAAACAAGTAGATTATTAATTTCAGGTAATATATTCTGATACCAAAACAAAGCAAGAAATGGTTGCCTGAAAAAAAGCTCTTTTAAAAAATACCAACACATACCCACATACCACTCGTTACTGCATTAAATCAGGCAATAAAGAGGGTAAGGAGTGTCCTCTGTTTCATGTAGAAACTAATTGGCTTAAGTTGCTTTCATATAGTTCTAAGCAGAACTGAATACACATTCTGCTGTCTTCAGTAGGTATGTCCTCATAGTCTACAGCAAATATTCTACAGCAAATATTCTTGGCCACTTGTCATTCCTTATTCCAAGCAATATGAGTCCTTTTATGCCAGACACTCCACCCTTGGATTGATCAGTAGGCCCATATCACAAAAAGTACTGGAAGCTTACAGTCAGTTAACCAGTTTTCTGTAATTCTGAAATCTGATGGCTTGCTTTGCTCAGATAGGAATCTGGAATTTGTACAAACTCATTTACTATTTTCTTAATTTTTAAGAAGAAATTAACAGAAACGTAATTCAAAGATATCTTGTTTCTGTTTTTTAACAATTGTTCAATCAAAAAATTCTCATTCAAACACTGACTATTGTTACATATGCAAAGCCACAGCTATTTCAAATGAGGCTTTCAGTAAAAATGGAGTGTATATTCTCTAGGTGACAAATATTCACAAAGTAATATGATTTATTAAGAAGTTCTGGCCTCCATACTTAGTAAGCAAAATTTAAGACCTAGAATGAGAGGAAATCAAATAATAAATAAGAGCAAGAGAAGTACAATAGTGTAAATATTCGAGACAGAAAATTCTATTCACTTAGCTTGTATGACTTTTTTGTGTCTGTTTTTCACATCTATTCATGACATGTGATGTAGGAATCACTTTTCAAAAGAGCAAATTCAGTACAAACTCAAGTGCAGTTTTAGTGTGCATGCACACAGTAATTCACATTGGAAGCATGGTTCCCAGCTTTTTCCTTAGTTGGGTGTAATTACTGTCATTATCTTCCATTAACTGGGCTTACAGATAAGAATGGAAATGTTATTAAATTCCCCATATCACATGCAAATAAAAAATAATAATCATGGCTAACACTAGGACAGGAAAAGTGATAAAGGTCTTGATCTTCTCTAACAACTTACCACAGTCATATTGTTCCTGTTGGTAGTATTTTACATGAGACTTCTTGGACTTAGTTCACTCTCCGCTATTCTTTCTTACAGTGGTCAGTCACATATTTGAAAACCATGCAAACATCCAACTCAGAGATGGTCAATTAGTCTTTATTTTGACACCATACCACACAGCTCCTTGAAATCACTACATTCATTTCAGTCATCTCCTTGAAATCTTTACCAGAGTTTTCTTTGTAGACATCAGCTGCCTCTCCTCATTAAAAAAGTGTGTCTCAACACCAGGCCATCCTTACTGAGTGTGCTCATCTTATATCCACACTAGAAAGTTCATAGACCAGGCTACAGACATGTAGCATTGCTTTTCCTCAGTGGCTGTCAGCTAAATATAGCCACTAGCAAAACAGACAATCTTGCTCCTACACCACATCTTAAATTCAAGTCATCCACCAGTCATTATTAACAAGAAATGTTTCCAGGCATTACACTATGTGATTTGTTGGTGATATGAGATTACTACTATGCAAGCTTGCTCAACGTTTTTTCATAGTCTTACATATATTTCACATTTCTTCACCCTTCAAGTAGAGTTTTCAACTCTTCTCTCATATCACATTTTCCATCTGTTTCATGGTAAATTGATCATCAGCATGTATCAGCACAAATTAAAAGTCAATAAAGTTCATCTATACCAACAAAAGAATTTTTCAATTATCGTGGCACTTTTTCCATTAACAATGTAAAAATTACTTCCTACTTTACCATAGAATAGAATCATAGAGTAATTTAGGCTGGAAAAGACTCTTAAGATCATCAGGTCCACCTGTTAACCCAGCACTGCTACATCTACCACTAAAACAAGCTCCTAAGCATCTCAAAAAATGGTGACTCCACCGTTTTCCCAGGCAGCCTGTTTCAGTGCCTAATGATGAAATCTTTCCTAACATCCTATCTAAAACTCCCCATGCTCAACTCAGGGCCATTTCTCCTTGTCCTTGGAAAAAAAGAGACGAATGCCTATTTCATTACAACCTCTTTTCAAATAGTTGTACAAAGTGAGTAGTATCACTTCGTATCATATTAGGCAGAGATCTTATTCTCTTGTTACAGTAAAGACAAAGTTCAATACTTTTCCTAGGAATCTGAATCTTGCATTGTGACCACAGTAGTGTTATGAGCTATACCACTACATACCTTCTTGTAAAATCACATATTCTTTTTATGTAACAATCTTTTCTTGAGCATCTGACAAAATGAAAATATTTAAGCCACAACAGACATATTATTCAGTAATTCCTTCATATGTTTTAGGAAATCCTCTGCATAAATGATGAACATCTCTAAAACAGTAGAAATTAGATGGAATATTCTGAGGTGGGAAGTCTTGAAATAGTCATCTACTTTGTCTATCTGAAAAAGTAGAACTTTTAATCCCACTTTGCATTTACTTTGATTTTAAAAAAATATTTTATTTTAAAATCCTGACATTAGGTATACCTTACACCTTCCAGTGTCTTAATTCTTCATCTTATTCCTTTATGCTCTGATTTCTTCCTTTTGCTCTTAGAAATAATGCTTTCAAAAGTGGTTCAGATGCCTAGAAAGTGCCTCTGAATCTTTGTCTTTATCCACTTCACCACTATGATATTTATTAAAACAATCCATCCATTCTTAATTTGACTTCAAGCCTTATAACACAGCTACAGTATTAACAGTCTCTGTACATCTCAATGGTTTTATAAAGCCAGCTGTCAGTGACCAACATTCTCATCTATCCTTTGGATCCTATGCTTTAGCTGTGTATCATCTCTTATTTTTCATTTCTTTAAAAGAGCATTTTCTTCCCTTGCACAATGGTGGCCTGAATTGCAATTAATTCCTCTTAGGCTGAATGTCTTAAGTAAATTTGTGATTGATCTAATAGACAAAAACTCCATCTCTGAACATGAATGTGTTCTTGCAAATATCATTTTGAATATAAGACAGTCTTTAGAACTGCAAAGGTAATTAATCTGATCCCACCGTAATCAGCTGTGGCACAGGTATAGTTCTTTTTTCTTCTTCTACTTTTAATATTTTAGCTGAAGGATCATTTTAATATCAACATTAGGAGCTAGTATAGATTTCTTCAAACTCCCCCTAGACTTGATTTACTGTTTCTTCAATGAGAGCACACAGGCTGATAACAAGTTTGCTTGCAGCTTGTTTCTAAGTCAGTAAGTGCATGAGCAGATTTTTGTACTCAAAGGTTCAATTTCTTTTCCATTTTGCTGAGATCAGGATGTGCTTTTGAGATAATTATTCCACCATATTTGGCTGAGATTTCTGTCTTTGATGAGATCCAGATGTTCCATGTTCTAATCTCTTAGCTTGTATTCCATACCTGGTTAATTTATCTGCATAATTGTTTATCTGCAATATTCATTTGGTTTTATGTCAGGAGAAGAGTGTTCAGCCTTTGCCCAAAGGCCAAGCAAGAAGACCATATCCAGACTCTGGCCCATCCCCTCTAGCCTGCCATGTTCAACAGGCTCCACTTGCAGCAGAACATATTTGGCACAGTTCCCAGGGCCATGGGAGTACACAAGAGCTGCCACCATGACTGGAGGCTAATTTGGAGTAGTGAATAGACTGAAGGAAGACCAAAGCAGCTCACAAACAAACAGCAATCAGAGGTAGAGCTAAACTGACCAAACAACACATTCTGCCCACTCTTTGCTCATTCATCTCTAACGACCATGTTTGTGAGCATAATTATATTTTTCTGCAGTGGTAAGATGAGTACATTTTTATGACTGCATCACAGAGCAACATTCTAAGTCCCTCATAATAAAGCTTGTTCAATTGATTGTTTGTTTGAATAAGTAAATTCCAGATGAAAGATTTAGCTTCTCCAAAAAGAGTACAGAAGATTTATCTAATATTCATGAAAAGTATTATAAAGTATTTTTTTCCTAAGTTACAGCATCCAAAAAATCATTTAAATACAATTTTCTGTTTTATTTTTCAGCAATAAAAAGAACTTCAAAGCAAATGTAAGCTATCTATGAATTTAGCAGAAAATAAGCAAGACACTTGACTCCTTTGAAAGCAGGACCATATTAATTACCATTTTTATTTATGTCCTCTAAATTATCTTAAGGTACTCATTCTTCCAAAACCAAGAAAATACTTTGCTAGATCTGATACAAAACATTTTTAAAAATAAATTCTACTGTAAAATTTTAATTTTAATCGTAGTTAGTAAGAATTGCTCAGAAAGCCTGAAAAACATATAGTTGTTAACCTAAAAAAGGAGAAATTGCCTACATCTGAATGAAATCTCAAGTTTTAAGTGGCCAATGAAGTGTTCCAAGTCGTAAATGTGTGATGTCCCACTTAGTTTATTTGGCTATAAAAAAATAAGTCGACATCAATACTCACAGTAACTGAAAAATAATAATTACTCAGAAAGAAAGAGAAATATTTTACACAGTTCTTCAGTCACACTTTTGGATGCACAATGAAACTGAAATCTGATGTCTGTTTTGAAAACCAGGGCTTTTGTGAATCTCCTCCAGACTTTGCTTAACCTCATCCTGGGGTATAGAGAAGAATAGTTTTCTCTCCCAGGCCTCAGCTGCCCCCTTTGCTGCTCACCAGCACAAAAATGATCAACTTATGAGTTGAAATAAGTGGGAATTTTCTGGGAGCCAGACAGACACTGAAAACACGCTCTTAGCTCACAAGCAGAATTTGTAGAACGTAAAGTACAGTAAAATGCATACATTTAGAGCCCGTTTTCTAACTGTAGGCATTTGAGTCAATAAGACAACAGATGTATCAGATATTAGTCTTTTGACTTGGAGGCATACTCATGCTGCAATGATGAGAGAGGACCATTACACTCAAGAAATGTCCACACTGTCCTCAAAGCCAATGGCAATAGTCTAGCAGTCATACAAAAGGCCAAGATGTGTCAAGAATATTTTTCCACCTACATGATGACCTTTACATTTTCTTCCACGCTTCTCACAAATAACAAAAGACAGAGGACATCACAGAGTGGTTGGAAAAGAACTTAAGAGTTAAATGGCAATTAAACACATGACAAGAATCTATTTAATTCACCAGGAAAACTACAGTCATGGTTAAATAGCAGCAATACCTTTAAATCACAGCCCTCAGAAAACATTAAAAATGAAAACATACTTCATAAATATATGTTTGGATTCAGATGCAAAACTGTATCTGCAATGGTACAGTTACTTGTCAAGATTATATTACTGGATGATCAGCCTCCACTAGAATTTGGACATACAGTCATTTTGTGTTATCACAGACACTGAGTTCATAGTTATCTGTGTGACCATTTACCTCCCTGTTTTTCAGGCCTGCAGACTTTGACAATAACAGATATCTAACTCAAGAAAAAAAATCCTTGAAGGCCAGTAGAAGGCTAGCAGGCAAGGCATATAAGCAAAAATTCAAATTGACCTCAACAACAGTGTTTAGGTGCTAAAATTTAAGTCCACAAAAAGACATATTTATAGATAGTGAACCTTTTATTCATGTTGCAGCACCACAAAACCTGTCACAGTGATATCTGGTTTTAATACAAGCCACATAGAAATGTGGAAAGGCAATAATAAGCAGAATGAAGTGAAAGAAAGAAAACAAAACAAAGAAAAAACACTTTCTCCACAATATCTTGAGAAAGGACAAGAACAGGAAAAAAATCTATATATATCTATATGTATCAAAAGATATCAGTAAAAAGCAGCATAACAGACAAAAGGAAGAATGCATATGTAGTACTTTTATGCATATTGAAGTGGTTAGTGATAGAGAAATAATAAAACTTCATCAGCTTAACAGGATCTCAGCAGGCAAGTTTAGGGCCATCCTGGGTTGAGCAAGGAAAGACTTCTCAAATACACAAAATATAAAGCAAGCAATGGGTAAACAGTTTCAAGAGCTGCTAAACAAACCCACGCCATAAAAAAAATATTGAAAAATACTTTCTCAGGAAGACAACTGTTGCACGTCACCTCTCAAAGTAGCAAAAGAGTCAGTGTAGTGATTTTACCATTTTTTTTTTGAGACGGGGTGGGGGAGCTTCTTTAAACAAATATCTGCCAGAAGCTTCTGTAGCTGATAGGGCTCATGCCAATCAGTTCTAAGATGGACCCCATAGCTGATCCAGGCCTGGCCAATTAGTGATGGCGGTAATGCCACTGTGAATAACATATCTGAGAAGGAGAAGGAGTTGTTGCACAGTTGCTAAACTGCAGCAGCAACAGGGAGTGAGAATGTGAAAAGATCTCCACAGTCACCGAGGTCAGTGGAGAAAGAGGGGGAGGAGGGTGCCTAGGCACTGAAAGAAAGACTCCTCTGTGACCTGTGGTGAAGACCATGGTGAGGCAGCTGTGCCCCTGCAGTCCATGGAGGACCAGCGGGAAGCAGAGATCCACTCACAGCCCGTGGAGGACCCCACGCTGAGGCGGGTGGATGCCTGAAGGAGGCTGTGACTCTGTGGGAAGCTCACCCTGGAGCAAGTTCCTGGCAGGCCCTGGGAGCCCACACCAGAGCAGGTTTGCTGTCAGAACTTGTGATCCTGTGAGGGACTCAGGCTGGAGCAGTTGGTATTTGAAGGACTATTCTCCCAGTGAATGACCCATGTTGGGGCAGGGTGTGAGGAGCTGCCTCTGTGGGAGACCCCATGCCAGAGCAGTTCATAAAGAACTGTAGCCCATGGGAAGGACTCACGCTGGAGAAGTTCATGAGGAACGATCTCCCGTGGGGAGGGACCCCACAGTGTAGCAGTGGGACGTGTGAGGAGGCCTCCCCCTGAGAGGAAGCAGCGGCAAAGTCCATCTGTAATGAACTGACTGCAACCCCCATCCCCTGTGCAGCTGTGCAGGGAGGAAGGAGAGTCCTGGGAAAAGGGAGGGGTGGGGGAAGGTGTTTTAGGATTTTTTTTCATTTCTCAACTCCCTGTTATGATTGTTCATTAAATCAAAACCTTTTCTCCCCAAGCTGATTCTGGTTGCCTGTGATGCTGCTGAGTGATCTCCCTGCCCTTATTTCGACTCACAAACCTCTCATTACATTTCTTTCTCCTCTGTCCAGTTTAGGAGGGTGAGTGATATTATGACTTGGTGGGCACCTGGCATTCAATCAGGGCTAAACCATCACAGTCAGTAAAAAAGATTGCAGCTGAAAACCTTACTTCTGAAGAAAGAAGTAACAGAGGACGAAGGCCCTGGTGAGACGTTGGAAAAAATATGGAAATCCACAACAGGTACACATTTCTTAAAAGAAAATGCTTTAGAAACATGCTGATGTAGAATAGGATGCTTTTCTATAAAGTGCTAACATTTGCCAGAGTTCAACTATTTGTTGCCTGTAACATTATCCTTTTTTTTTTTTTTTAAATTGGTCGAATTTCAAAGAAAATCCTGAAAGGGAAACCAGTTGTTGGAACAAAAAAACAGAGCTAAGCTAAAGTGTATCTGCATAAAACAGCACTGAAGGGGAGTTTATGGGCTTCACAGCAAGGGACGTGCCAGAAGCAACGTAGGGCACACAGGTGCAACAGACCTATCTTTGTGCCCCGGCAATGTAATTGCAGCACGGAAAATTTCAATCCCGTTTTCTGCAAGCTAGAGCTTTCACCTGGTGTGCAAATAAAACTTCTGTGATTTCTTGTGTCATGATAGAATTCTCTGGGAAAAAAATAAAATGAGCCTTCCTAACTTCTGCATCTGTTTTGGAGTGTATAAGATAACAATGCAAAAAATTCATCATTGAAACATTTTATTTGAAGTGTGGTGTGTTCCGGAGGCTGAAATCAAAGTCTTGAGAATTGAGCGGGTGTGGAAACAGTGTTGTTCTTAAAAAGTAGATTCAGCTGTAGCTCGGAGTATATCTCTTACCTCTTTTAAGGTCTAATATTAAGTCACCCCGAGTGATGGGATTTGTTACAAATAGAATATTCATTTAGTTAGTTATCTTCCTATATTGTGTACATATGAGATTTTGCAATGTTACCTAGTCTTATCAGAATCCACATGTGCAGAAGCTATTCCACTTTATATTTAGCTGAAATTTTGTATATTAATGAAGCACTGTGTATGTGTTAGCTAAATGGGACAGAGCACATTGTGTAAGCACATACTTGATTTTACATCCATGATTTAACAGCATTACAGTTGACCGATTTCCTTGCTTATTAAAAGTTACCTGTGTCCCAAGTATCCTGTTGAATTGAAGTCATAAAGAGGGCAGTGCTTGATGAAAAAAGATGGTACAAGATGTAGGTAGAAATCTTGTTCTCTGGGGAGTATATGATTCTGTATATCAGGTAAGCAAAAGGAAGTTGAAGGTAAAGTTTCTGAGTTTTGTAATTAAATCAATTTAGTTTGCTTTTCTATTTGTTTAAGACATTTTATCTTTAAATTGCAAACTGTTTAAATTTTTAAATAAAAGAAAAAATGTTCACCTTTTCATGCTAAAGTTTATGGAAACAACATTTTTCATACACATTTGTTAACAGCATTTTATATGTGCAGCTGTATATGTATTATGCGAAGAGTATTTTACACATGCATTGCAGAAGGTGATCTTCAGGGGTTGGTGCTGGGACTGGTACTGTTCAATATATTCAATAAGGAGTAGTTTACTTTCTTCTATTTACTCCTTAAATTCCCAAGTGGAAAATTTAGGTCCTTGTAACTCTTTCAGTAATGACCCAGGGAGAGGCTGCTGCTTTCTGGAAAGAAAGGAGACTGCTAGAATATATCCCACTGGAAAGGTTTCTCTTTGATATTACAATATAGTCAAATCATATTTTAAAACACATAATAGCCATTCTTGAATTATACAAAAATCATAAAACATATATCAAAACTTGATCTGGAATGACAAGCAAGGATTTCAGAAATATTTTAAATTTGTTTTAAATATGTGTCTCTTATGCCTGTTCTAACTGATGAAAGCAATAACCGAGTAAACATATTTAGGGAAAAAAAGGTATACGAGTTCATAAAAATCTTTAGAATTCAGATTAGCTGTCTGTTCTTCTGAAAATGATAAACACTGGGCAGGGTATGTGTTCATAACATATAGAGAATTATGCAGCTATGTCACAGGTCTCTGGGGACAGATGCTTCCTGAAGGTGCTTGTAAAAGTAATTTCAGCAGAAAACACAGAGAAACAGGTTTATAAAAACCACACTTTCAGAGGGCAAGAAGTCAGATATAGGTATGCTGTGTGGGGCTGAATGTATGAGTCTAATGAGAGAGGAAAATTATTTGCATGGCCATTTTAGCTGCTTCTTCCAATCCTGGTTTGAGGTTAGTTTCTAGCACTTTTTAATGTGTTGATTTTATATACACTAGTAGCAACTACATGCTTACTAGAGTGATAAGTACTCTTAGAAAGTGACCTTGCTCAACCCTAAGGCAGGGCTACTCTGTTTTAGATGTTTTATTTCTCTGTTCCTCACTGTTTTATCCAAGGTAATAGAGTGGCTCCTGTTTTGTTGTAAACTTCTCCATGTTGTAAACATCTCCTGTGATTTATCACCTGCATGCTTCTAGCCTTCTAGCTATCTTTGACAGACAGAAAGACCAACTATTCTATTACATTAATGGACAGAACACACAGTAGCATGCCCCTGGATTTTAATTCATTTCCCTCATCATATGATAAAGCTGTGGTTTCTTCATGGTCCACTCTTGAGCACCTTGTTCTTAAGATCCAATTCAGATCTGTAGCTTAGATTTAAGCTTTCTTCATTATCACCATCTCTCATCCTCAAACTGTTTAACTGCTCTCCACAAAACTATTGCTCATGGCAGCTTTTCATACTATTGGGCTCAAGCTGTAAGTTCTAGAGGTGGGAGACAGGAAAATATCATCTCTCCAAGACAACAGGAAAAGGGACTATTTTCAGTCATGTCTCCTCCATTGTTCACGTCACTCAGAGTTGCTAAGGGTATAGAGAATACAAGCATCAGAGGATCAAAGACAGCAAGCTCAAGCACAAAATTGCTTCTCTCCTTTTTCTTCACCAATAGCTATTTTTTTCTGGTTGTTCACTGCTTAGAATTGTCTACAGTTCAGGCTACAAAGGTAACACCTAGAGAAAAGTTTCATGGCAATGCCTAATAAGGATTGACTACTTTGAGGAAATAGGGTTAAGTTTGTGGACTGATGTTAAAGACACATGTTTTAACTGGTAAGCAGAAACAATCTGGTAGAGTGATCTTTAAGAGATGACAAACATGGAGGTCCTAGATGTCATTCCCAAATAACCACTTTAAAGAGTACAACTGCACTTTAAAAAATCAAGCTTGAATGTTTGTTACTCAACAGATGTCCTTACATTTAAAATTTACCCATGGGTAAAGGAACTATGTGGTTTTGTGTACCAAATGAGTTGATCCAGGATATTTTATTATTCTGATCTATCCTGGTGGTCTCTAGAAAAAAAGATTTTTTTTTTAATCTTATTTTGTTCTTTCTTAATCTTCCAACAAGCATTTAAATGAAAACTAGCATCAAATTATGTATCACTGTTGCTGGACACATTTCTGTCTACTGATTTCCTTTTATCTCTACTGTTGTATCCAGATATTTTTTTGGTGTTCTGATTCTGCATATTTACAAGTTTCTAAATGAGCATGAGATTTTACAGCTTCAAGTCCATTCATATTCCTGTCATCCACAAAGACTTCAACCTCAAATTGCTGATGTTAGTTCAGAACTAACATATAAGTGAAAGTACTAAATGAAGCAAAAACTTTCTATTACTTGTTTTTATCAGAAAGCAAATACTCTTTTTGTTTTGCGGTTAAATGTTACTGAACTCCTGACACAACAGTAAACACTATAGGATCACATTAAATTCAGTTTCATTAATGCAGTTCTAAAAGCCCAATCATGAAGACAATCTAGGTCAGTCATATGCTGGGTCACCAAGACCTACAGGTCCAGCATACTTCTTGATCTGGAAAATGGTAGGATGTTTGAGGCAGTGTATTTCAATAGCTTACATATCTTACATCTCATTCCCTCACCAGATTGTTCCTAAGATGTTCAGTCTCCTAGCATTTTCAGCCAGAGAAACACCATGGACAGAAGTGGCATGAAAATGCCCCCAGAATTGTAACTTTCCTTTGTCACCAAAGCAGAGGAACTGTCTTTCCATCTTAAAGAGGGAAAAACAGAAGCCCTGCATCTGTTTCTTGCTTGTCTGTAGTAGAAGTGAAATAAGCTCTAGATGTACCATGAAAAGAGAAGCAGGATGAAGGAAAATACTCTTCCAGGGTCCCTATATGAGTATTCTTAATCTCCCTATTGCTTTGAGTGGGAGCCCACAACAACCACTGTGTCAAGGAAATCCAGAGCATTGTTTCTGAACCTGGTAAGGGAATGAAGGAAACTGGGAACACTGTCTGTTCAGGACAAAAGGGAGTATGTGAAAGCAAAGGAAATAAAACACAAAGGAAGCAATTGTCTCTCCTATCTTAAAAGAAACAAAATGTCATTTAAAGAAGGACAAGAAGGAAGATCTGGGGAACTACAGGCCAATCAGCCTCACATCAGTCCCTGTGAAGGTGGTGGAGCAACTAGTTCTGGAAACCATCTCCAAATACATGAAGGACAAGAAACTGATATGAAGTAGTCAGTGTGGATATACTCAGTGGATTTACGTAGTGGAAGTCATGTTTAACCAAACAGATAGCCTCCTACAATTAAATTGCTACCTTGCCAGATGATGGGAAGAGTAATGTATGTTGTTTACTTCAGCTTTATTAAGACCTTTGACATAGTCTCCTATAACAACCTTGCAAACAATCTGATATAGTATGAGTTAGATAAGTGGAAAATGAGATGGATTGAAAGTGGATGAACGATCAAGGTTGTGATCAATGACAGAAAGTCCAGTGGGAGGAAAGTCGCTAGGGGTGAACTCCAGAGGCCAATACTGGGGCTAATATTGCTTCACTTCTTCATCAAGGACCTAAACAACAGTGTAGATTGAACACTCAGCAAGTTCAGAGATTATATAAAATTGGGAGAAGGGGACTTCAACAAGATGGAAAGCTGGTCAGAGAGGAATCTGATGAAGTTCAACAAACAGAAATGCAAAGTCCTGCCCATGGGGAGGAATAACCTTGAGGGCTGGCTTTCTGGAAAATAATTCTGTAGAGAAAGACCCTGGAGTTCTGGTGAACAAGCTGAATGCAAACCAGCAACAGAGCAAATGTGGTCAATAGGGCTGCATCAAAAAGAGCTTTGCTAGCATGCTGATTGAGGTGACACTTTCTTTGTACTCAACACTGATGAGGTCGTATATGAAATACTGTGTCCACTTCTGAGTACCTCAGGACGAGAGAGAGAACTTACTGGAACAAGTCCAATGAAGAGCTGTGAAGATAATTAAGCAACGGGAGCATTTAATATGAGAAGAGCTGAATGTCTTCTGCCTGGAGAAGGGAAGGGTCAGGAGGAAATTTCAACAATGTATGTAGATACTTGACAGGAATGAATGAAGAAGAGGAAGAAGAGCCAGACAGTTCTAAGTGATGCCTAGTGACAGGACTCAAATATTCAAATATTGGTTTGAGCATATGGAAAAAAAAAAATCAGTAACTTAGTAAATAGAAGATCCAATTATTTTTTTGAATCTTTCAAAATTAAGATGACTGCAAAATATTATTTTTAAGCAATTTTCACTTGTTTAGCCATATGTTTAATTTGTTTTGAAAACTGTAAAACTTTCATTTTTAAACAATAAGTGATGGACTTCTGTCAGATAATTTTCATGAAAGTAGAATTTTTGTTTCCTGGAAAACTCTGACTCTTAACATCTCCCCCCTTCTAAATTGAAGCAAAGTAAATATTTCCCAAGGACTTCCCAAGGACATTTTTTTAATTCACTTAAGATAAAGTTATGTGAAAACTTTCAATTCTGACATTTTTTTCCTGATTTATAATATCAACCACAATTCTGAATGAAATGTTGTTCCAAAATGAAATATTCAAATATTCTGTCATGACAAGATTATGAAAAAGTTATCAAAAAGCTTTGTTTTGATTGAAAGTAAAACAAATAGAGTCAATCCTCACACATTCCAACAGAACATTTACGACTGAATTAATTGGCATTTTCTGAGAAACATCCTGCTCAAAATTTCTGAGCCCCTCCACTGACAAGTGCATAGAATCATTGCTCTATCCCAGGCAACCCACCACACATGCATGAGTCCTGTTGAACTGATAAGATTTCTATTGAGAACACTGACCTTTTTAAGGTGGTATCGCATTACTGTATTCCTATCATAAATGTACACTAGGCTTTACTCAACCACGTTAAAGCATCACATATGTTTCACCATGATTAACACAATTTGCTGCTATTGATTTTTATATTCAGATCAGTATTTTAAAGTGATCTACTTTTGAAATATTGTATTGTTTTTATTTCCATCATTTTAGATTAATAATTTTTAAAAAATTAAATTAATTTAAAACAAGAAAGTGTAGCCCTCCATTCCGATTCATTCAGCTCATCACAGAACTCACAAGACCAGAACATTTCTTCTTTTTGTCCCCACTTCCTTTTGTAGGATGACTTGCTGTAAGATTTCCACCCTTACCCCTAGACACACTGCAGCACACTTGAAAAATGAATAGCAAATTCAGAGAGAATCTCTTTCGCAGATCCACTTCAGACTTGTCTGAGGTCTTAAATGGTTTGTTGCTAGTAAATTTTAGATTGTTATACAACTGTATCAGAGAGTCCCACAGAAGCTGTAAGACTGAAGATGCATGTTATATACCATTTACACATAGTGAACTGTAACTGGCATGGGCAGAATACTTGATTCACAATGAACCCAAACAGGAAACTAAAGCAAAACATGTGTCATTTTGGCTTAGTTGTGTATAATTTTGCTTGAAGTACACCAGTTTATTCAAGCAGAAGAGCCTCTACAGACTCATAGATCTCAACAGATACAACAGGAAGAACTGAGTATACAGTGGTAACCACTACATGTAAATATTCTGAACACAGCAAACGCACAGTTATATCTGAGATAAAGGTTTCAGAGAGTACATAGGTAATATGCATAGAAGCCTGTCTCCTATTAGATTAAAACTTCTGACTTAATATTGGCTTTATAGTGGCAAGGAGCAAGATAGAAAACAAGAACATTGACAAAATAGCTTTTATTTTCCTCTGATGTCATCTGGTCATGTCACTCACTGCAGTTAAATCCAATCTCTAGTTACAACAAGCATTATGAACAGCATTCATGAATGGTTCTATGCCAAGCCTGGATTTGAGTGCATGCTTTAGTCATTTCTACTTCTACAACTGTCTATGTCTTAAGTCCTCTTCACCTCCAAAGGACTGGGCTTGTTGACAAAAAGTGTGTGTGCATATGGAATGTGTAATATCATAAAAAACATAATCACACACTTTCTCTTGTGAACACGCCTACCCTTACTTTCATCACGTTTCCCTACTCCCTTTATGATCCTGTATTTTACAATTTCATCAATTAAAAGGATTCAAGTTTGAAAATGCACGAACCTTGCACCTGTTGCTCCATTTACACATGTGGAATGTGACTGCAAAATCCAAGCAAAACATTATATTGTCAAAAATAAAATATTTCACAGACATATTGTGTGATCAGAGGCAAGTGTAGGAACTGACAGTCATCTGTTTTGCATCGTTCACATACTGGCCACTATAAGTCATTATGAATCTAACCAGACTCTCATGTCTATAATAGACCTTGTCAAATTTTCAGCCACTTTCAAAGCCCTTTTACACAGCCAGAATTTTAGAAAATATAAAGGAGACTCAGCTCATAATATTTCAGTGCTAAATAATAAGATAGGGTGTAATATTGCATATCCAAGACCAATAAACATACAAAATGTCTACCAGCCACATGAGATGTAGCTTTATTATTGTTATATGTCAAGAATATTGCTCTGAAACATAAAACCATGAGCTACCAGATGCTGAAGTGCATGTGACTTTTTAATGTGTTTCTTTACGCTGGTAAACTAAAGACAGAAGAAGTGTATGTTCACATTTAGCGACAGGTAATGACACCATGAGCAAGGTATCAGTATAGTTTAGAAAATTCTGTTCTAGATCTTTTCCCTCTTTTTCCTCACATTCTTTGATCTAGACAGTAGAAAAATAACCAAATAAAATTAATGTTATTGATCTTTCTCAAGAAGTAGAAAACAATTATTTTAATCTCAAAGCCCATATATGTAATTTGCATTCACAAAAATTAAAAGTAATTGTTTTTAGACACCAAAATGATCTGTTTTCCTTTTCTTGTAACTTAGTTTTTGAGTGATTCAATCAAAAAGCTCAAAGACTATAACGTATAGTGAAACCATCTATTAAAACTAAAAAGCAGTTTTAAATGCTTCCCAGCCATGAAGATCTTGACAGAATCCTTTGCAGCAGTGATATAGAGGACACACGCACAAATGAGGTTTAGCTGAGCAATGTCATACAAAACATGAATAGTACAGGTTATGAAATATCAAGATAATAAGATAAATGTGAATGTACAAGAACTCTAAAGCACTTAAGTTAAAAACCTAACTGAAATATATTAAGAAAATAAGTATTTACAGAAAGTCTTTTACAATAAGTTACAACATAAAATGATTGCTACAAGGTGTAGCCTTTGGTGAGGTTTTTGCTGCTTGCCCTCAGTCTCACAACATCAGGCATGGCAATTCTGCCAAGGGCAAAAAAAGCATGCATCTGGAAAACTATATGCGGAAAGTTACAAAGTCCTTCAAAAGAGCATGGCCTTCTTTTTCTCTCTTCCAAAGTATGAGCATTAAATACCCTCAACTTCTTTTATTGTCTTTACAATTGATAACCTATAGTGTTCCTGATTTGTCCAACTTTCTATCTCAAACCTCCACTCTGCAATGTCACCACTACATATAAGTATTATGATAGAAATTTAAGAAAAGCAATTTTTGCAAATTTGGAAGGTGGAAGAAACCAACATGTTCCTATGCAACCTGATCTAGGTTGACCTGCTTCTGCAGGGAGGTTGGACTAGATGATCTCTAATGGTCCCTTCCAACCCCTACCATTCTGTGATTCTATGATTTTATGAAATGACAAGATCAGGATCTTCTGCAGCTCTTGGTAATATTTTTCTCCTCTGGAAAATAAATTTTCCAGCCTTCACACACGATAAATGCATAGGTAGCCCATACATACTTAGTCCCTGTAGCAGACAGGGACTGCAGACTCTTTTCCTTAAGTTGCTATTTCTTATTTTAGTTTTTCTTGCTTAGTCAATACTTGAAGCACAGAGAAAAAAGCTGAGAAAAATATTTCACTCAGGCTTCATTATTTGACCAATTATTATCAAAATAAATGATAACAGATTTGTGTGGATACTTCTTTAAGATGGTATCTTCTTTATCGTTCCAATGAAGTGTATTGCTACTTCTACCTTACATATGTGGAATAAGGACATAACCAGTAATCTCAAGAATATTTTTCAGTACTCTGTTGCTCCTGTTAGGCTGTATCTTGGCATGAATTTTTAAGGGATTCCTTATGATTTTAAGCCTGACCTCTCCTATTCAGTTTAAAAGGGATGCCTACATTGCCAAAAGTTAATATTTTCATAAATGTTCCTCATAAACTTCCTTGCTTTCAACTCAACATTTCTGGGATATTTCAAAATTATTTCTTCCTCATGTCTACTGCGATCTTGAAAGCTGTTAACAGACTAACTGTGGGCAGAAAGAAAGATCATCTTTGTATGTACAGGGTAAATTCTCCACTGTCTTTGCTGGCCCACTTCCATTCAACAGCTCCTTTGGCACCCACAGTACCCTGCCTCTTTGCACTAGACTTTGACCTACAGCTTAACTGCCCTTTCTTTCATACCACAGACATCCATTTTATTTTCTTGTAATATTCTATATGTAATTTCTTAATACTTTAAGAAATAGGCATGAAGTGCATGAAGGAATGATGATTTGAAGCATGCATTCCAATCAAGTGTGAGTGAGTGTATTCATACGAACACTTCCACAAAAAAGCAAAAAATGCTTATGCACATTTACACTCAAGGCTGCTCTAGAGGCTGTTCAGCTGCTGAAAAATCTTAGACAAACATAACTGAATGAACTAAAAAGACCTTAGACATCCCTGCCCTTTGACTCCCAGTTCTGTGCCACTGTTTTAACGGTCAGACTCTTCCACTTGCTCTCCATGTGTTAAATCTTTTGAGTCTCTAAACTTACAAACAAGCTAGTCTTTGCCTTCCTACTTAATTCTTGGCATTAACCTTTCACTTCCAACAAGAAAAACACTATGTAGTTTCTTTAACTGCATCTAATGCTAAACACTTCCCCTAGGTGTGCAAGTTGCAATTGCTGATGTCACCCTGAGCCCTTTCCTATGGCAGTGCTTTGGCTTTTTCAGAAAAGTACCTGTGACCTAGCAGGCAGAATTTCTTTAAACAATTTATCTTTCCTTTCAAAAGCCTTCAGTTTTACCTATCAACAGTTCCTATGCTTTAGATACCTCAACCATCCTCCCATTCATGCTGTAGGTTGAAGTATTTTTTCAGTGACTTCTTTTCCTTGTTACCCTGGGGATGGTTGCCCAGGCTTTTCCAAACAGGGGTATAATCATGTTCAGCTGGGATTTGTTTTTCTTTGTTTAAGACATGTTTTTCTTCAAGTTAAAAAGTAACCATGAACATTAAACCCACTCAGGCCTGACGTATTCAGCCAACATTAACAAAGTCTTTTAAGATGGCAAAGAAAGCACTGTCACACTGGTCCAAAGAGGTGTAAATGGGCAGAGAAGCAAAAGGATAAGTTCCTTTAGTGCTGTACCACATGTGACTACTTAGTGCCTCTGCGATATAGCATATGCTAGGGCTGGCTGGACAATGCTGTCAGGTCATGATGGTGAGAGGAGGTGTCAGCACAGGGCTGTAGATTCACAGTAGTGGCAAAGCAAGAGAGAGGTGTTGGGGAGCAGAGATGAAACATGAAGTTCTACCAGTCCATACAGCACACATAGCATGCAATGAATTACATGGTAAGGAAGATGAGAATTATCTACTGCTGATAGCTCACTATATAGAGAGCAGAACGGTACCATACCTGGGCAACGGTATGGTAACGGTACCACACCTGCTCATTACCTCCTTTCAACCGAGGGATGCTTCATTTCCCTTTGGAAGATTGCTGCTAGCTAATGCCTCATTGATTAGAAAGGGTGGGCAGTAGGCTAGGACATTCTTGCTTTTCCTTATTTTGCTGTCTTTCTGCTTTTACTTTCAGATTGATAGGTGTTTCCTTCTACTGCTCTGCTGGATCCAGTACAATTCCCATTTTTCCTTTTCTCCTCCATCCTCATTGGAGTGTTTCTTCTATCATACAACATTAAGCTCACAGAAAGGCTGAGGTTGGAAAGGACCTCTTCAGATGATCTAGTCTATCCTCTGCTTAAAGCAGACACAATTACAACAGGCCGTTCACAGCTGTGTCCTGTTAGATGTTGTATATTTCCAGAGATGGAGACTAACCTTTCAATCTGTAGACATTGCCTCTTGTCCTTTCACAGAAGAAGGTGACCCTGAGCTTTACATCCTTAACCCAATCTTTCGTATTTGTGACTACAGTGAAGTGCCTTTTCTTGTGTCATGGGTTTGTGTGGAGCTGTTTCTGGTAACAGGGAAGGGGCTGTAATAGTGGCTCCTGTAAAAAGTTGCTCAAAACTTTCTCCAGCACTGAGTCAGACCCACCTCTGGGACTGAGTCAATTGGGTGCCTCCACAATCACTTTTTAAGAAGATGGAATAGGAGGGTTCTTCTATTTTTTTCTGGAATGTGATGGAGGGAATTGGATAAGAGAGAAGTGACCATGCAGACCCCAGAGTTAGTGACAGAAGAGAGGAGAAGGTGTACTGGAGCACAGAGCACCTGGTGGTGACCTGGTGGTGAGTCAGCACCTGTCCCCCTGCAATGTCTGGAGGGAAGTGGTAAAGCTGAGATTTGTTGGCAGTTTGTGAAGGACCCCACACCAGATGTGGTTACTGTGCCCTAAGGAGGCTGTGAATTTGTGGGAGGGCAGTGTTGCAGCAGAAGATGCCTGGAATACTGCTGCCGTGGAGAAGACTTATGCTGGAGGAGTTTGTGAGGACATGCAGCTCTTGGGAAGGACTCATGCCGGAGAGGTTCATTGGGGACTGGATCCCATGGGAGTGACCCTACATTGGAGTAGGGGAAGAATGTGAGGAGCTCTCCTCCTCTGAGAAGAAAGAAACAGAAGAGACTGCTGTGATGCGCTCAACACAGTCCCCGTTCCGTCGCCTGCACCACTGAGGGGGAGGAGGTAGTGTTATGGGAGCAGGGAACTGAGCCTGGGAAGAAGGGAAAGGTTGGGGAAGCAGGTCTTAAAGTGCTGGTTGATTTTTTCTCATTATCTTGCTCTGATTTTGCTCTCTGCCTGTTCTATTTCTAATTGGCAGTAGATTAAACTTGTTTTCTTCCCAAAGTTGAGAAGTTGAGTCTGTCTGGAACCATCACTGGCAGTGAGCTCTCTCTGCCCTTGTCTCTATTCACAAGGCCCCTGGTTATCTTCTCTTCTCCCATCCCGCTGGGGCCTTCATCATCCTACAGGAGGTTGAAAGGGCTGTGTTGGGTGAGCAAGCATCTGCATGGTGCTTTGTTGCTGACTCAGCCTGAACCACTATACCTTGTCACCTCTTCAATCACCTGTGTTAGAATGCTGTCATTAACACACTCCAGAAATCTGCCAGATCATTTGTGCCCTTCTGTTGTCCCTTCAGCAGATACTGTGGTGGTCAAAGCTCCTCAGTGAGCACCAGAGTCTGTGAATACACGATTTCTTGTACATCATCTACTCCCTGGCAGGAGGTCTGTAGCAGACACACACTGCAACATTGCCCACGTATCTCTGCCCTGTAATCATAACCCTCAAGCTTTTGACTGGCTCATGATCCATCCCAAGACAGAGTCCATGCATTCCCACTGCTTTCTCACAGGAAGAGTAACTTCCCACCCTCACATTCCCAGCCTGTCCTTCCAAAGAGCTGGTATCCCATCATGGCACCACTCCCTTACCTCAGTCAGCCCTTAGCTTGGGCAGACAGCAACAGAAGCCAATCAAACTCAGCAACACTAGACTTCCTTTTACTTCTGGTGCCTATCCTAGGCACCTCCACTGGTCTGTCTTTACAGCAAACATACTTGAGTAAATAAATGTGTTTATATGTCCCTGAGAATGGCCACAGGGAGAAGTGGCCCTCCAGATGGGAAAGACAACACAATATGCTGCGTATGTAAATCCACACTCACAAGGAAAGGAGAGCAATGTACACAGATGGAAGCATCTGCTGCAAAAAAAACACAACAACAACAACATATCAAAGAACTACAGAGTAATAGACGTTCCAGCCCTTTGTAAGGTCTGATCCACACCCCTATCTCTGTAGGACAAAACAGGAAACAAAAGATGAGGAGTAGACAAAGGACTGGGGATACAAGTGGGACCAAGATGGAGGTAGACACCAGTACAGAAATGCTGTACCCAATTTCTTGCCCACTGATAAAGACAGTGCATCTGTCAGCAGATAGTCTACAAGCAGAGTTTAGAATAAATTCCTGTTGCTATAAAATTGACCTACCCTCACCTTCAGTAATGGAGCAAAAGTAGCGCATGCCCTGCAGGCCAGGCAAAATGTTTATGTGCTATGTTTTGCAGAAGAATACAATGCAATTGTCAGGGCTATTTTATGCAAACATAACAGCATACAAAACAGATTTGCTATTTCATTAGGAGGCTGCAGTGAGTGCAGAGGTTTGTCCGCAACCTGACACACTTGGGAAAAAATGCAGACACACAGTCTCAAAATGAGTCACAAAGCAAGTGGATTTCTCACCTCTAAAAGTCTTCAGTGACAACTTCTGCAACGTGAAGCCAGCAAGGACTCTTCAGTGGCAATGAGGGGGGCAAATAGGGGCAGTTTACACACTGAGTGCACTTTTATGGGAAGACTACAGGTACAGCTGTTTTTTACAAGGACTTTCAAAGGCTGTATAATAATAGTGAGTTAAGGAATGTTATCTGGACCACATCGTCCTCTTTGTTCTCATGGTCAAAGAACAAAATGCCTGAAATTAAAGCTAGATTGTTCCATTTGGTGGACACATAACTAGTTGAACCAAACAATGAATTAGTCATAGCTTTATTTTTAGATCTTAATTTCAGGTAGTCCTGAAACTATCTGCTCTGGCAAGACAATACATGGCTAGGGAAGTCAGGCCTCCAAAAATAGTAAGCAATCTACATTTTCGTTTCATTTTTTCATTTCATTTCCTTTGAGAAAGCACATAGAAGAGCACTAATTCTGTCATACCCTACATAATCCCACCTCTCTTGCTGCTCCAGATGTCATCTGTCAGCTCCTAAAATGAAACCAATGATCAGCTTCTGTGTAAGAGCAACTTATAACTGGCAGATGACAGTTAAAGTGGCCTTTAAGTTATCAATGCACAGAAGAATTCTTTATTAACTCTTCTACAAATGTTCTCTTTTTTCTCATTCCCTTTCCCTTCCATCTCATAGATCATTTCGGGGTCACCGCTATCCTCTGATTTTCACCACCTGCTTTTGGGTAACTAGAGAGATGATCTCTAGTGCTAGAGTGTCCAAATATGTCCCTAATAGTGGCACCTCTGTAACTTGTGAAATCAATGACATTTCTGCCTTTGTTCAAGTATTTTCCTGGGGGGGGTGGGAAGTATATTGCCTCTTTACCAGCTCTGAGAAGGAGAAATGTATGATGTAAGCCTTGCCATAACATCTGAGCGAACTTACCACTATATGTAGCAATTTTCATATCTGCAGTTCCAGTTATCCATTTTAAAATAAAAGCATTTTCAGGTAATTCCAAACCCTTTGTTTTCTCCAGTCATGATTCATTCTCTGGTAAAACAAGGAAGCACATGCCTAACAAAAGCATGTAAGTATTCCCACTGCTTTTTGTAGAGATCTTTACGTGTGTAGAAGCTGGTATCTTGGTAACTGCAACTCAAGGGCCAAATTCTCTGCTAGTGTCATCCTATAAGACCATGTCGTTCAATTCAGCTCCATTGATTTATAAGCCCAAACTGTATAATGAAATTTAGCCAGCTGGAAAGTAGAATGTAAAAGCATTATGATGCTGTCAGCTTTACAGTAGAAAGCATTGTAGCTAGCATTTGTTTGGAAAAATAACAAGCCCTGAAGATGTTGGCTAGATTTCCTTAACAAGTCGTCTTATTTATGTCATTCCTCTGTATGGAGAACACTGTGTTAATCCTGGGAGCTTAAACAGAACCAAAATTATACTAAATTTTTTCATTTTTAAAGGTCTTTTGAATAAAATTAAGCCTGTGATAACAGGACCAGCAAGTAGGTGCAGGTTCTCTCACAACCTGCAATTCTCCACTGTACCTCCATGTTCTTACAAAGCCTCAAGATCAAGGAATTCCAGGTAACAGTTTGAAGGAACATTATTTAACAGTTCAAAACAACAACGGTCTTGAAAGACTTACAGAGCTGAAGTCACTCACTGGTTTGTTTTCTGCTTGTTTCCTTCAACTAGGGTTTCTGTTTGTTGCCTTTGGCTCCATTTCTTGCTCCTTTGTTTCCTGTTGTACAAGTTCTGTCCAGTGAAGCTTCAGACTGACTAAAGCTTGGCAATGTCCACAGGAAGGTGAAAGGGGAATGTACTGTAATGTTTGGGCTATGTCAGAAGAGCTGTATAGAACAGTATTCCTGCTTGCAGTTCTCTGCAGGTTAGGCACAAATGTATATGGATTGTCTTGCTCGTAAAACCATTCAGCTCTCACACGTTTTCCTGTATCCCAGGTGACTCCAATGTTTAATATAGCTCTAACGTAAAGAGCTGCATAGCTAGCTAAACAAAGATGAGTACCACTCCAAAACAAAATCTGTTTATATTTATATTTAACAACAGGAGGTGTATCCTCTAGCAGATATTCCAGTCTGCCTGGAAAGCATATATGCTCTATTAAGGGAGGCTTACAAAGGTTTTGACGATTCCTATGGTAACCCAGTAGAAAGGCTGTTACCATGGGGACTAGCCAAGCCTATATAAACCTTCTGTCTTCATTAGAGTATCTCAGAGGCTGAATGCTCTAACAGTTACCATTCTGGAATAGTTAACAACACACTCTGCTTGGGGAAAAGAATTAATCATTTATTTCTGGTGAAAGTCCAGTTATTTTGTCAGCTTTCAGTAATAATTAATAGCTTGAATACCTGTCATGTATCAATAAAGTGAACAGACTAAACTGTGGTGTACAAATTTACCAAAACCAGCACTATAGTATATATACATTATGCATTTGAAACTGCAGTTAATTGAAACATAAGGACAGAATAAATCATGCTTTTTACGTTTAAATTAAGAAACTCGCATGCATCTTCTAGCTGTGAGTGTGTGTAGCTGGTTATCTGTGAAGGTGGCATTCTGTTTTCCATTCAGATTCCCCTTCTTGATTACTTCCAACTCCCTTTAAAATACTCTATAAAAACTTAACAAATTAAAGAAAAGTATTTCTTTCCAATGTAAATGTTTCATGCTTGATCTTAGCCACATTTTGTTTTTTCTTTCTTTTTTCCTTTATCCGGTTTCCTTTTACCCTTTTCCATTTTCCCTTTTGTCTTCTATAAACTCAACAGTTTTTGCATTCTGCAAGTGGAATTAAAATCTCTGTATCTTCCATATGTTCCACACAAAATGTTTATACATTCACAACTCAAAAAGGCCTGAAGGAAGAAAGTTCAAATTTCAGTCATTATCAATTATTCAAGTTTCAGCTACTAGTTATCATTAATTTCCCACCTCTTTTTAATGAGAGTTAAAGAGAAATTCTTTTTGTGCCCTTTTCCTTCGATATAAGAGCCTTTCTTATAACTCTTCTTCTTTATTCTTGTGGTAGTATTCTGCATAAAGACATGCTGTCTTAGCTACAATATGCAGACTTCAGAGTAAATAAATCAAAAAAAAAAAAAAAAAACCCAAACAAAAATCTCTGAATAATTCTTAGAGAATTTTAAATTGGGCTCCCAACTGCCTTTGTTTCCAGCTGCAATGTCAAATGTGCTAATGCAACGTGAGCTCTTGACTTGAGTCTTCGTATCAGCTGAGAACAGACTGTACCTTTAAATAAAAGCTGTCCAGGTGCCCTTTAAGATAATATTGACACCTCTCCTTAAAAAATTAAAAAAAAAAAAATAGAGAAAGAAAGTCATATTAAATAGCTATGGTCCTCTGAAGTTCATCAAGAAGACCATTTCTGCTCTGTTGAATACTGAAAAGTTCTCTTCCGGGTAGGGATTCAGCATTTTTCAAGAAAGCTCCCAGGACTTGTTTGTTATACAGCTTTCTTCCACATTTGTAAATTTAAAACCAGCAAAGTATATCACAACATCGCTCCATCTTACATGGGTAATGACAAAGATGATGACTGATGCACCCAGCCAGGATCACTATATCATGTCACGATATAGTGATGTGACATGTCACAGCTCACGTCATGAGCTGTTGTTAAGAAGCACTCTCCAGTCTGGGATGTTTAGAAAGCTCAAGGCTTTCAGGCATCTATCTATGAGCCCAAATCTTGCTCAGCCTATTAGCAGTTGTGCATGCTTGTGTTCATCGAATAACACACCACTTGGACTAAACTGTCACACACAGCACATGTGACAAAGCCAAAAAGCATCATCACGCTTACTAGTTTTGCTCTCTGTCAAGACGCTTTGGTCTCCTGATTTTCAGTATACAATGAAAACAGGAATTAAAAAATGTTCTGTCGTCTCTCATGTTTATATCTATTTCTGTGCACTAGCATGCTCAAAACAAAACCACACACACGGACACCATCCAGAAGACACATATCTTAGCATTTGATCTTAACTACTTGTTTTACAGTGTGTATTTAGACACATGGCCAAAGAGAGTTTCTAAATGATACATCTGATTCCAAGTAGCACTTGATTACTATAGGGTCTAAATGCGCCTTCCAGCATGGTATAATCTGATACAAAGCCTGGATCAGTCAGACCACTTTGTATCTTACTGATTGTCTTCTTCAGATTAATGCTGAGGTCCAAACTCGTCATTAGCTACCCAAACTGGGACCAAAGCTTCACATATACACCTCAAGACAGTGCAGTAAACAGGAGAATAATCAAGACTTACCTATTTAATAAACTTCTGATTGTGGATATGCAGGGCCCCTTTAAAAATAAATGACAAGTCATCAGGAAAAATTAAATTTAAAAGAGATTAAAATATGTAGCAGAAACAGAAATGCTAGTACGTGCCTCAGTTCTTGTGAGGATACAAGTTTTCAGGCTAGATTGGTTTTCAGAACTCTAATATAATTAAAATCCAATGTTGAGTGAATCACTTTAGACAAATAGGCCATTAGATGTGTATTCCATACCTTATGTTTACATTTTATTACAGTTGTGCACCCACTCATGGCAACTGCATAAGCCAACTAGATGCACAAATGCTTACACTATTCTGACAGATTTGTGTCTTACCATATTGTGAAACAAGACAGAATACTGGTTCATAGTGCACTGCTGGGCAAGAAGTCTCTGTATTGTGTCGAAGCATTGTCTATGCATACCTCACTGTCACCATACGCTACAACTTCACAAGCAAAGTAAAATGAAATTGTACCCAAAAGGCATTGTAACAAAACCCCTGCAAATCTGAACAATTAAAACAATTCATTTGAGGATGAGCTCTGCTAAGGAGATGCAATATTTTACACAGCTCTTAAAATACCAGCATTTACATGTTGGCATAGCATTTCTGTATTGGTTACATAGACTATGCAATGAATTCTGCAAGGTGCATGAGATGGCATTACTTCCCAAATCCTCATTGTATTTGCTGAAACTACACGTGCTTAGTTTAATGTGTATTTTTTGCTTTTCAGCTCATCTTTTCTACTTAGCTTTCTATTGGGCAATGAAGTAACAATATCACAGCTAAGCCAAACTAACATTTAGGCACTGACACCACTACCAGCATCCCTTTAGGCAGAGCCCAGCGAATGCCCCTGAATCAGCAGTGTACATGCCAACTGAACAGACTGAGGTCATTTCCATCCCTACATCTCTTTCACAGCAAGTAATTGCTCAAAGGAGCAAACTTTCATTCAGTGTTCCTGTAGTCAAGAAATCATTGCTGATTATTGCAGCTGTGAAAGATCCCTAACTGACTAGACTAGAGAAGGCTCCTTAAGCCAGCTCCACAACCATGTATCAGGCACAGTGTATAGATGTTGTAATACAAATGGCCTAACAGTGTCGTAAAGGGAGAAGATTGGATGATGAGTGATACATTCGTTTCTTCTGCGTGGTGAGACTTACAGTTTGAGATGATTCAGTCAGGGAGTGTGTCAGCAGAGAGTTTTTAATCTTGTTAAAGAAAGCAGTCTTCCTTCCTATTGGATATCTACCAGCAGTCTCTAGAGAGATGACTTCTTCCCAGTGCTGCACAGGATCCCACTGCTTGCTGTGCTGGAGGGAATGTGTCAGAATTAATCTTACAAAAACAAGTTGCACTAACTGCTGACATGAATCTTGGCACTGACGTAAGCCTGAGTTGTTTAATTAGTATTTATGAAAACTGAAATGATATCCTTCTTCAAAAAATGGCATCATTCTGATAATCTTTTATCATAAATTGATATAAAGATTTCAACCAAATTGAGATTACTTGGAAGGGGGAACAGTTATCTACAGTTTAATAAAGCATTATGCAGAAGTAAACACATAATCTTTGCCATCATGGTATTTATTTCTTATTTAGTTTTTCATTTAGTTTCTCATTAAAAGCAATGTAATGTTGAGAGAAAAAAATCATCTTATTATTATTATGACTATGTTCTGGAAAAATAGGTGACCACCACCATACTTTAAATTATAACATTAAAGCAGTGATACATTCATAAACCACATTAGCAGAATGGGGATCTGTATTTAATACATCCCTAATTAAGAAAGAAATACTTCCATGATTCATACACTACTATACAAAATGCAGAACTTCATAGGCAGCAGAAACTAAAAAAAAAAAATACATCCAGTTAGTATTTGTTAGATGTCTTTAAATCGATAATTGATGCTAAATACTTGCACATGAATAATAACATACATAGACATAGCATATCCTGCCATCTTAAAAGAAAAAAAAAACATTCAAAAATTGTTATTAAAAGACTCCTGGGGACATTTTTAGGTGTTTTTCTGCTGTGATGGCGTTAGCTCATGATAAATTCTACTCATGGCTTCAAGAATGTTTAATTTCCCACAATCAGATTGCTTTCTTCCATAGAAAATCCCATGGGAAATGGTTTGAATAAAGGGATACTCAGCAACATTCCTCTTCTGCTTTATTTTTTAACCTGATTTTGCATATCTCTAGGGAATGAACAGGAACATAGGGCTACCAACAAGGGTGGGAAAACATTTCAGCATGAGTATTTAGCACAATGTTCCATGCTAGCTTTTCTACAAATCTACATTGGGAATGCAGCAGACAGCTCCCAAGTGTTGGATTTGCTCTTTCTTTAAGCTCCTTTCCCACACACTTGTTTATGTACAACAGAGGGCTGATGGAGACCTTGCAGAAGAAAGTCAGATACTATCAAGATAAGTAAGTAACCTTCTTAAATGATCTTCTTTTTCGTCCATATAGAAAAGGGGAAATCTGTGTTTGTCAGGTACTTTCCTCATGTCTCCACTACTTCAATCAGTCTCAGTTCTTGCCATTCAGGCTCCTGCAGTTTGTAAAATAACTCTCTCATTAATATATTCCTTCCCAAGAGTCACCATTCTCTGCACATTTGATGCAATTTAATAATGTGTTGAATTTTGTCTCCAGGTAAAGTCTTTCAATTCCCTACAAGACAGTCTTTGCTGTAATACATGTCCACAATAAACAGCATATATACAGTACTTTTTTGAATCTCTCTTATTGTGACTACATTGCCACAGTGTAAGGATCACATCTCACTTTCTTTTGAAAATCACTCCCAAGTCTCTTTTTTCCCATCACTGTTTCTCAGTGTCTCTTCTCCATCTTCTGTAGGTGTACTGGGAACAACAATGCTTTCAATATTCTATTGTTCGTCTCTTAGCCAAGATACTCCACTTTTATATACTGCCTCATACATCCATTCTGTCCACTTCACATATTTAGCCCCTTCATACCGGTCCCTAGCCTACTCACTCGATCAAGCAAAGTCCATTTTCATTTCTGTCAATGCCTTCAAAATGTCTCACAGTCGTATACATACATACATACATACAAATACATAGCTTAGACATGATAGAAAGGCAAAGTTTTCATTCATGAAAGCACAATACTACATGAAGTTGAATATAGCCTCTTTACCTGAGATCTACTTGCACCTGACATGACATTAAGATATAAAAACTGTCCTCTGGAGAAGAACACATCAAAGGAGTGACGTTGCACTCTGCCCCTCACTGTCAGACTAATACCAAGGCAAGTGGGGTGAGCACTGAACATACCCCGTCTAGATTACTATCCCCAAAAGTGTGGACAATGTTTAAAATGAATGCACAGAGGGAAAGCCTAGCTCTCACCCATCACTGAGAGAAAACTATTGACTGTGTAGTAGGCCTAGAAACAAAGCAATCTGTTTACATGTATTTCTGCCCTGCCTTACTACTTCATGTATTTTCCCACCTCTATTTCATAGAGAGTAAAAATCTACCAGAAACTGAGAATTTAAATAATTTTCTGGCATCTTGAGGATTTTGCTGCAACATCTAGAACAATCCCAAAGGATGTAGAAAGGACTGTAGAGAAAAAAGGCAACAAACCTGTCACCACTAGCTGTGAGGTTCAGAACCCATTTCACCTGTCTGACAACCTTCCACACCAAGACTCAGAGCCTCAAGAGCCCTTCAAAGTCCTCCTTGGTCAGTATAGTTTTATGCCACCCCCAAACAGGCGGGTGGTTGTCAAGCACAATCTGGCTTGGACTGTTTTTCATTGTATAAAGTTGCTATGGTATCACCAATTAAAAATTCTAAAAAATAATCTGCATCTGTACAGCATGCTAAAATAACCTACCAAATGACACGTCCTTTCGTAGGAAAGCGAGTCTACTAATTGCTGAGGGGCAGATTCCTCCACCCTTCCTCTCGCTGAACAGTGCCTTCAAGCTGCAAATACTCCCACTGGTTTCAGCATTTGCCAAGCTTAAGTTTTCCACAGAAACCATGAGTCAGGCTCCAAAAATCAGGAGACAGGCTTAAAAAAATCATTTATCTACAGTAGGTTAAGTATTTTGCCTTGACAATTGGATTTCTCAGAGCAGGCATTCAGTGTAAGAGTTAACCTCACAGCTCAAAAGCAGGTGATCAGCAGCTTCAGCAGAGATGATCCCAGGCACATCTGAAAATATGTGGTCTAACACTTCAAAAGCTTTTTGTTAGTGTTTCCAGAAGGAAACTGAGATCTTGGTTTCTCTGATAATTTTCTTCCCTCCTCATATTTATCTTTCTCATTTATTTTTTTCCCCCTTTTTGTGTCCTTCGACTTTAATTTCTCAATGCATTTCAATATATTGGTCGTTGCAGAAAGAAGATAAAGATCAAGACTCAGCTAGATGGGTCTGGTAGCCAGAAGTCTGACAAAGCCATGCGTGACAGTACTAGGTTGTCAAAGCAGAACCAGGTCTCCTAGCGGGGAAGGTTTTGCTGACCAGAATGCATTGGTGATCTACTAGTGCTGAGCAAGGTGAGCTTTGCTTTCCACTCATTCATCCATCAGTTTAATATCAAGAATTCGAAATCAAATAACTTAAAAACTGAACTTCAGTCAACAGCACCTGAGATCACAAACTAAAGATCTATTTTGCCTCTTCATTCTTACAAGCTACTTATTTCCAGTCAAGGGCTCATGTTTATGTCCCCGACTGAGCACTGCACACAGATGTCAGGACCCTGGGCACATCAATAGACCTTCCTGGCCCTGACTGGCTGCCATCAGGCCTTCGAACCATGATTGGGGTGCTTCATGTACCCACAGCCCTTTGCTGTAGCCAGAGCTATCTAACTGGGTGGGCTTGTCCTTAACTACCCTCTCTGACCTTCTCCTTGCTCATTGGTCCTGGGACGTTAGACCTGACTTGTTGCCCTGCTTTTACCCAGGGTTTTCTGGACTATGGACGGAATCCGTCACAGTCACCAAACTGCTCTGCTTTGGACTGTCCCTCCTCAGTGATATCATTGTTCCTGCCCAACTCCAGGTCAGTGGTGTGACAGAAAGGCTCATGTCACAACATCAAGCAATCTGAATTAACCCTGGGCTGGACACACATTAGGAGTCCAAAGGAGACTCTGTGGCTGCCATGGACAGCAGAACTGAGGACCACCACTTTTTCTCTGATGACAGACACAAACAAGAATCTGAGTACTACACGTTATACATGTGGAGAAATCAGAGGATAGATTTAGAGCTGGTCAGACCTGATGCAAAGAGAACCTACCTTCGCTTCTCTTCCCACTGTAGTGAGTCTTTTCATCCCTGTATATATTACCAGCAATCTTTTATGCCTTCCACCAGAAGAGTGAGCTAGAGGTTGTAGTACACAAAAAATGAGACCTTGGCACCTTCTCTCTTCAACTGAATGCTTTCATTTTCTCCACACAGAAAAAGCCTAAACGCTTTGTGGCATCAGCTTGTCGATGAAAGAGGATTTAGCTTCAAAAAATTAAGAGCACTGATTAGTCTCGCCAAGTTTCAAAGCCAAGCCCAGAAACAAGTAGTATCACATGAGTTTTACAAGGTTTTATTAATAAAAGACACAAGTTTTATATATGTTCATGATATAACATTTCTACATATTAATTTGACTAATTAAATGCATATTTTATTCCATAGAAGTATATTAGACTTTGGTCACAAACACAGCAATAGTAGCATTTACATAAGGGAATAAACAAGTCCAAATAGGCACCTGTATTTTGGCAGGAAGAACGTGTATTTGTGATGTCATAAGATCAAAAATCTATTTCTAAGTGTTATGAAATAGAAAGATTCTGGTCATTTTTAAAAAGGAAATGTTAGGGTGGGTTTTTTTAAAATGGATGTAGAGAAAAGCTAAGAGAATAACTGTCTGTCTGGGTGCTGTAAGTGGGAACACGTCTACATGCTATAAATTTAGAGATGAATAATCTTTCTTTATAACAAGTATAAGAAAAGTACAGAAAAGATGCTCCATCTCAAGAGAAGTCCATATAAGCAGAATCAGCTTCCCTATGAGGAAATAATTAGTGCAAGCTGCAAAAATAGAAATAAAATCTCTGACGAATGGCTGGTGTATGAATTCCTGTTACAGTTTATTTATGCAGACAATATAGTGTCTGGGATGAAACAGCTCAGTTGGCAGAATGAGCATGAGCCACTGTATGTGGGCTCTCAGAGCACTGCATGGGAGTGTTTACTTCAGCTCTCCTGGAACCATGCAGAAGTGACGTTATGCTAGAGCCTGAAATAAGCAGTGAAATCGCCAGCACCGAGACAAAGCTGAGCATGTGGCTGAGATCTTCATCATCTGACAAAAAAAAATCTCTAAACAAACTAAAAGGAAAAAGTACTTGAAGCTTCTACCTAAGGAGATCTTATTGAATTGAAAGAGAGGTTGCAGGACTCAGTCACTCCCTTTTTGCTGCTATGATCGTTTGCCTGTAGTGTTTTCTGCAAGAGAGAACCACAGTTATTTGCCTTTTCATATCTGTGTTTATAGCCTCTTTTTCTTCTAAATAAGAGTTAAAATTGTACTGGACGCTGTCAAAAACTCTGGGAAGAACAAAATACCCTTCTCTGACTGAGATATAAAAATATAGATTTTATACAAAAGCTTTTTCTAATCTAAGGGAGACGTCTGAAATTAAAATGTATTGATTAAATATGACCAGTTTCAGGTCTGGAAAATACGCTGATCTATTCTGTTAAAGGATATCATGACTAGGCCTTTCATAGACCTTTTGTTCAGAACACTCACAAATGAAACAGAGGAAAAAATGTATGTATACAAGAGCTAGCGAAACAGTAGCACCACTATCTCAAAAGAGCAGAACTTGGAGAGGTCATCAGCATAGCATGCTCACCATAGGGAGACCATGGGGTAGCTCACAAAAGAAAAAGCAAAGAGGGACAGTAAGGAAGGTGTGAGAACACAACTGAGCAATGCTGCACTGTCCCTTCATCAGAGAAATTCCCCATCAGTCATCACAGAACGCTTACAAATCAGTGGATCAGGTCAAAGACCAGACTCCAACTCATAACCCACCTGTGTGATCCTGCCTCCCCTAGAGTAAAGGGCAGAAGATCCATTGGCTTCGGGAACAGAGAGCATCATGCCCTGCCAACAAGAATCACACCTAGCTGTTTTCTCAGTCTTAAGTTTCTGTGAAATCATTTTTTTTTTCTTTTTGTCCTCAGTGTTTGGCTGTTGGAAGATTTTTACTTGTGTTTCACAGGATGATATGAAACAGGATCAAATGTATGTATGTCATCCACAGGATAGTATGTCATGCAAAACCTGAGCACAGCCAGAGTGCAGCCACTCCTAGGCCTGCAAAGTCACCTGGTGTATCCAGAGGTGGGCTCAACAGTGACGCAGCTGAAGAAAAAGAGCTACCTAAACTATTTAAACCTTAGATGTTTGTTGAAGATATCTATCACCCCCTTCCATTGAAGTCAGTTGGAGTCTCCCTATTGACCGAGTACCGATAAACCTAGTCTTTGATGTTTGTTTTTTGAGCTGCTTTTTGGTACTTATAATCTCACCAAAACCAGACAGTGATCATTATCTCATCCATTCTGAATTTCAAATTTTGTCCCTCTTCTCTTGTGTGGTGTAGGTACTTTTTTTTTCCATGAACATTGAACAATTGTTCAGGATTTATGTTGCAATTCTAGCAAAAATATTTAGGGAGGAAAATTCTGTTTTATATGGCCAACTTCCTCCAGAATGCAAAAAACATAATATTTTTGATCCTGTAAAAGACATTAATATATCTAAAAAATAAATGTTTAGTTAAGATGTATTCTAAGGGGCAGAAAATTTTTTTTCTGCCTCCAGATTCTGCCAGGCTAAAAAACAAATTTAAAAAAAAAGTATGCAAGTAGAAGTGGCTGCTTTTTCTGGAAAACAAAGAAAAAACCCAACCAACAGTATTGGGAGGGATAATTTCATCCATTTACAAATTCCAATATTTTATGGCCCTATGTCAGCATCTCTGAGTTCTGCAAGAACTGCTTTTGCATGATGTGAATCTCAGGTGTTGTCAGTATGTGCACCAAACATTATCACTTTTTAAAGACTGATTTGCTTTTGTTCAAAACTGGGTGGAATCTTTCCTGCAGGAAAATATAGGAATTATTCTCATCCTTAATCTCTACAACCTCATAAAAAGATGAAAACATGCAGAACAGAAGTTGTATGGCAGGAAAATCTAAGTTGCTGTGTTCCCATCAAATTTCTCTATATTTTTAAACAGTGTCTCCAGTAGTAAAGAAAGAAATTCTGTGAGGCAAGATATGTAGATGGTGAAGCAGATGTCAGTAACTGTTGTGAAAGCCTTTTTCTACCTCTTAGAGATCCAAAACAGTGCTACTTTTTGGAGAGAGAAAGATCTTTAGAATATCTATAGCAGCAGTAAAAGCAATGGCATCTGATAGCACCAGCTAAAGTAGATATAGTGGGTGAATGGGTAGTGTCATTGAGTGTTAAATAATAATTTACAGTAATTTGCAATAAATTGGATACAACTGCAGTCTAAAACCTATATGAAGGAAAGAAAAAGGTTACTTGTCATATTAATATATGTACCTATTCTCTTACTTCCACACATAGACATCTAATTACATGCATACAAATAGATACTAGTTTTAAGATACTAGGCTTATTTCAGAATATGAGAACATGTTTTTCAGGCACTTAACTACCATTTCTGTTTCTCTAAATGTTCATACTGAAGAGTATTGTTATTAAAACGTCTTAGGGAGTTTTTAAAAATTTCCAAGTTTATATATTCTTGAAGGATGAGACTTTGAATATTGCCAGTTTTGAGCCTTTTTATCATGCAGTTAATATCTGAATATATTTAGTCACTATGCATTAGGGGAAAAATACAATTTCTGCATTAAAGGAAAAAGATATAAATCATTCAAGTTCAGCATAATCTTCAATACTGCATTTCACCTGTATCTTTCATGACATTACAGTTGTGTAGTCTCAATTTGTTTGTTTGCTTATTTTTGACAATTTTTAGTAACAGAAAATGATGTATCATAATGAGTACACAAAGTGCTGTATCTACCATAAGCTGAAGCTTTTCAAAATTTTGTTACAATGTTGCCTAAGGCATCCCTTGGTAAAAAGCACTAGTATTGATATCAAAACCTTTAGATAGGAAGCCCTGGGTTACTCCCTTCTTTTCACTCCTACAGTTACTCTAAGAACCAGATACACTTCCAAAGGGCTTATCCCTAGCTAGCTCTATGTTTTTCTGAGACTGCTGTTGTTGTTCATATCAGTCATTTGTCCTAATACAGATGACAGAGATGATGTTCCGAAGGCTATAAGTTCAAACATCACTCTGGTCTTCCTTAGAGTACAAACAGGTGGTGGTCTTTGTCCCTGATCTGATCTTTAACAAGCACAGTCTTAGTGGCAGTGTCTGTATTAGATATCCTCAGGTGACAAGCAAGTAGTCCTTTGTGCATATTGTTTGCTCTCCTTTCCCTGCTGTGTTGCAATTTTAGCTGATAGCTGTATGTAGACAATTGATAGAACCAGTGAAAGAAATTACTGAGGTGGGTCTCAACTGGCAAAAGGTGTAATGACAAGACAAAGGTAAGCTTTCCCATAAAACCTTTTTGGAAGCCCATTCAGGTAGAACTTCGACTGCTTTCGAGAATTTTAGGGCAATGTAAGAAGACTCCACATGACAGTATGCTCTTTGCTAACAAAAGAGCACTCACAGGAATAGCTGTCACCTGTCCTGGTCCACAACAGATAACGCGTGAATAAGGATTGTGCATTCTGTTGTCTGAGTTACACCTAGTCTCTGACATAAGAGGCTTGAAACTGCAATACTGCTAAATCTTGTTCCTACATGTGGCAGATCCTGGGTAAGCACCAAATCACTAGCCTAGGCCAGCAGGTCTTTGATGTTTCACAATGCTACAAAAACCCGGCAATGATGTATTAAAAATGGTTGGAAATTGAAGAAATATAACGATTTTAAAAACCTATGGGCACTGATAAAGGGACAGATTTCTGTACTTTGAAAATACCTCCAGATGACTTAAAAATTAACAAGTCTCCAAATTAGTAGAAATTTGCAATACATGAGATAACTGACAGCTGGTGCCACACTATATGCACACAGTAAAATCATAAGGGCAAGAAAATCCTGTTTTCATCACTGTTGATCCTTTCAGTGATCCCAAAACACAGACATTTTACTTCTCAGAAACATTGGGTTATTGTACTTATTCCTAAAAGCCAAAATTGTGTTGCTGTGAGCTGCCACATGGTCTGGATAGGAAGTATGTCAATAACCAGAGAGAAAAGTAAAGGAATCATAACCCAGGGGTTGTTTCATCTTTTCTTTTTAGATGACAGTGTAGCAAGAGGTATAAATGGTGAAATGCTGTAGGATGTAGCCAGGAACTAAAGCCACATGTTGGAACAGTGGGCTCGTATAGAGCTGCTGAGAAATGAAAGTATCCCTTTGAGAGGTAATTTTAAACACTGATCTTATATAACAGATGTAAAGAGAGTGGGTAGTGTACTGATATAGAAGAATAATCTAGCCCCAAATAAAAAAAAAATATGGGGTGGGAGGCTTTTGTTTTAAATTACTTTTTATGTTTCGGGCAAAGCAACCAAGACCAGATCAGAGCAATTGGTAGATGATGCTAGTTAACCACTGTGAAAGGAGTCAAACATTGTTTTAAGGGGTGTAAGGAAGAGGTACCTGAGAGTTCTCAGTCTGTCCTAATGCAGAGGCCAAAACCATTGGGGGATTGCAGCATAAATTAGAACAGAGATGACCTTGTACACTCTTTGTGAACACTTCATGCTTTCCTGCTAGCTGTGTGTCCTACAAGATGTCTTGTCATCAGTGCCTCGTTCATTCCATTCATTTAGACTTTCACAAAGTCTGGTTCAGTCGGTCAAAATTGAAGGTATCCACGTGCAGGTGTAGGTAGACATACCCCTTTAGGCCTTTAGGAAGGGAGATGATTAGCTATGAGCAACAATTCTGAGCAGTAAAAAGGCAGCACTGCATCACTGGATGAGTTCAGAATGGAATAAAAGGATTAGCTTAAACACACGTTCAAAATAGAAAATAATTTTAGCAATGTTGTTCAACTAGGAGGCTTTTTTTTTGTCCTCAGAAATGATCTACAAAGGAAAAACTACAGCAAAGCAACTTCTTTTCCATTGACCTCTCAGGGCTCAATTGTCTCTCAGTACAAATACTTCAAACTAATTTAAGTATCTCAAACAACAAACTGTCATATTCCAACAAGCACTGTGAATGTTGCTTTTTTTGTTGGAGAGCTTGCCACTTTACCTGACATTCTCATGCTGCCTAGGCCTGGCTGGCCTTTCAAACAATGGCTAAGTCTTGGGCAAATTTAGAATTTGGAAACACGAAAGCATACTTTAAGTCTGTGTATACCTCTTCTTTTTAGAAGGCCTGTTGCAATCAAGACTGTAAAGGTCACATCCACTCCATCCTTTTGTGTTAGTGCTGATTTGGGCAAGAAGACAGTTGTGTTTATGGATTAAGTTGCAGTCTGATGCAACATATGCAGCACTTCATAGCCCACGATCAAAAATATTGCCCACTGGGAGACAGGATTGACCATATTTCTGCTACAGTGTGCTGCTTCAAGGCATTTCTGCCTCAAAATAAGTCTCAGTTCCATGCAATTAGGTAGGGTTTACTGGAGCTACTGCATTTATCCCAAGCAGTTATAGGACACCAGTCACCAGCTGCCAAAAATATGCACTGAACTCAACTTCTGCTCACAGCTCCGATAACAGAGGGAGGTTAGGGAGTAAGATATAATATACAAACAAAAGTGTCTGTTTCTTTCACACAGGTTTTATCTTGTCTATCCGCAGGACATGGGCACACCTTCACAGTCGTATCTCTATCTTAATTTAAACTACATATAAAGTCATCTTCCCTTTCTGGACTTTCAATAGCTGTCTAAATATGGTTAAAAACTCTTTCATCAAGCCCACTAAATTCTACAGGAGTATACCTAGCAGCAGATGTGCATGTTTCTTACAGGCACTTAATCTGAATACACGTGTTACTCAAGTACCTGACAGTTCAGTGAGCTTTTAGACAGAGCAGAGCACTAGTTAATTTCAGTACTTCAGTATAATTGCTTTTGCTAGCTTTTAAGATGATGGCCACTTTTAATGTACTAAGGGAAGAATTCAACTGTCTTGCAAAAGCCCAGAATGTGCAGGACCAATATTAAATGATTAGAGACTAGTCTTAACAGATACTGAATGCTGATCAAATTATTTTCAGTCTCTCAAATTTGGCATTTTATTGCAGTCTTTGTTTGCTACTACTTTCTCCACTTAGTTCAGTTCAAAGTGATGTGTGAGAAGTGATGCACTGGGACCCGTTCAAATATTTTAGTTCAGAATGCTCTCTGAACTAGGGAAGTAAATTCATCCTTTCTGTTTTTCCAAGTAAAACTCAATCCACCATCAATTCTGGTTTAGATACAGTTTCTTCATTTGCTTTAATTCTTTGTAACAGTGGGGAAGACTTTAAAGCTGAATAATGTATAGCCATAACTCATCAAATTACTTTCTAGTGAAGTGGTTGAGAAAATCTTCCTTTGGAAAAACTAGTGACAGTGTATGTGTATTCCAAATCACAATACATGCACCAATAAGTTGCTGGGTTTAAAAATGCCTTCCTTTACTTGTGTGTAGCACGAATGAAGTCAGTGGGGTTTCAAATTAAATAAAACTTGGCACTTCTTCTCAAAAAGCCATATTTTGTTTTGCTAGATCTGCGTAACTCAAAATTGCCTAAGTGAAAGTTTCTTGCACATAAGAGGGATGAATTTAGCTCAAGAAAGAAATTCTGTCTTAATTTAAATCCCTAAGGCAAACAGGTGTTAGTCTGTGCAGAATTTGGCCCTCTGGGTGTTTTTATTCTACCTCTACATTTATGTTCTCTCTAAAACAATTGAACATTTCATCATCCACTCAAAGATAAAATATGAGCTGTCACTCTGAGACCAAGGCATGGATCTCCCAGCTCTGAACAATGCCAGTCTTCATAAATGAAACAGAGAACAAACACAATGCCAAAAAACCCACAAGTCATATGATCTTATTTAAATTTTTCTCTTTTTTGCCTAAGATATGAAGAAAATGAAGAAAGCATTGCAGATATTTTTTAATCACTGTTCAAGTATGCCCAGAAAAAAAAGTAATAGCAATTAAACACCTTATGCCTTTTATCATCCCGAGGTGGTTGGTTTTGGATCGCTGAGGTCTCAAGCAAGAGCTGCTAATGTTCATAATTACGTCATATATCCTAGAAGCTGCAAATAGATGCTTTTATTTGCGTTTACCTTTATATGGTAAGTTGAGTAATTTCAAGCTATTTAAATAATGACAATATATTTATTACTCAAGCATATGGAGCAGAAGTTTAGTTTTAGTACACAGGCACTCCAACTCTCCAGCCATCCTGCTGGAGTATTTAAAGCATAATAATTTGGACCATTTTGAAATTATTAGCTTTCTTTTGAAGGAACCAAGCAGAGATCATAATTCCAGACCACATGAGTCTGGAGATGCATAATTGTCTTCTAGAGGACAGCAGTATTCAAGGAGACTCTTTCACTGTCTCTCTGAAAAGAATGTGCGGAGCAGATGCCAAAATTCAAGGGTCCCCAGGGACTTTATTATATTTGAAGAAATGGGAAAAAAAACCAACCCAAACCTTAATTCTATTCTGTTTCTCTGTTTCAAGGTGAAATAAAATGATATATGGTCTAAATGAATAGCCAAAATCCCCCAAAATAGTGACAACAAAACATATTTACCTCCTTTTCTCTGCTATGTCATTAAAGCATCACATAGATTTGAAGGAAGAAACGGTACTTCTTGAGGAATAATTAATTTTCATTGTGAGTTCAAGGAAATACATTTCTTGAAATGCAGAGGAATGCAATGGAATCTGGTAGCAGTGGACATGCCAAAGAATTGACTCTGCTACTGGCAGTGTCCAGCAGGAGACAATGTTGTAGTGTTAATAAATCATACTTAGTACCAGCTCTGCTAACTATCTAGCTGTTCTCTGATGGTCAGTAAAGAAATGCAAACAGTATTTTTAAGTCTTTAGAAAGGGCTGAAGCATAAACAAGCATAGAGGTACCTCCAACTCCTCCATTAGCAACAGGCAGCAGGCATCTAGAGAGGAGAAATCTAGCTCACTAGATTCGATTTTCTCAGGGAGGTTTTTTTTTTTTTTGCCTAGTGGGATGGGGACAGAATCTCAAGCTGGTGTTTCTTTAGTAGCTTCTCAAATACAAAGCCAGTCTGTATTGTGGCCAATCAAGTCTTAGTAGCAGGATGATAATTAAATGAAGACAAGCTGCAAGGAGGACAAAGTCTACGCATTCTTTTCTTCCTCTTCTTCCCCAGTGCAAAACAGCACTTTTCAGAGCTTGGTAGAGAAAATCAAAAACACACTCAGAGAATAAAATCTATAAACAGAAATACTATCGTCCATCCTCCAGAAACAGTTGTCTTTCCTATGATTGAGCACGTCTGTAATAAGAGCCCAACTGTGGAAGAAGGACAGCAGTGCAGCTATTCTTAGAGATCAGCCAACAGGACCAACAGGCTTGTATGTCATTCCTTATGGCTCAGGAAGAGTTTGGATCCTGAGCTTATCAGTTCTGACAGAGATTCTATGATCTGTGTCAATGTGAGGAGCACACTGCTTGCATCTGAAGGCAAAGCAAAAGGAAAATGCAATGATAGTTAACTGCTGTTCAGAGCTGAGCTCAAGTCTCAGATACTAAGCTTTACCTTCAACCAGGAGAGCTCAGTTACTGTAGGAAACAGCAAAGCTACTGTCTACATAAAGCTATTTAAATTCCAGGACACAATGCTTTCTTGGCTATGTGTTTTATGGGAAAGCGGGCAATAAACAACTCAGAGACTGAACTTAAAATACATAGCTGTTGTTATGGCTATCCCAAGACTAACTTTGAGAGTCCTCTGTAGCCTTGTATTAAAATAACAACATAATCCCAAGCAGAAGCAGTTACAGAGCCTTTGGCGAAGTAGCGAGCAGTCAGTATTTCTAGATGAATACTTACTACCTAATAAAAATGTCAGCATGCAGGATGTTTATTTGTTGAGCAAATCACTGTCATAAAGGGTTACTTGATCCAGTTGTAAGTTAACAGTTCCAGCACAGAATGAAAACAAACATCACTGTTGACACTCAGGTGATTGTAGCTACCTTGCAGCTACTCAGGTTTTATTCTTGCTAGAAAAGCATTACTATTT
>WBNH01011188.1:0-53611 GCA_013401255.1 Urocolius indicus | reverse complement strand
GATGCATAATTGTCTTCTAGAGGACAGCAGTATTCAAGGAGACTCTTTCACTGTCTCTCTGAAAAGAATGTGCGGAGCAGATGCCAAAATTCAAGGGTCCCCAGGGACTTTATTATATTTGAAGAAATGGGAAAAAAAAACAACCCAAACCTTAATTCTATTCTGTTTCTCTGTTTCAAGGTGAAATAAAATGATATATGGTCTAAATGAATAGCCAAAATCCCCCAAAATAGTGACAACAAAACATATTTACCTCCTTTTCTCTGCTATGTCATTAAAGCATCACATAGATTTGAAGGAAGAAACGGTACTTCTTGAGGAATAATTAATTTTCATTGTGAGTTCAAGGAAATACATTTCTTGAAATGCAGAGGAATGCAATGGAATCTGGTAGCAGTGGACATGCCAAAGAATTGACTCTGCTACTGGCAGTGTCCAGCAGGAGACAATGTTGTAGTGTTAATAAATCATACTTAGTACCAGCTCTGCTAACTATCTAGCTGTTCTCTGATGGTCAGTAAAGAAATGCAAACAGTATTTTTAAGTCTTTAGAAAGGGCTGAAGCATAAACAAGCATAGAGGTACCTCCAACTCCTCCATTAGCAACAGGCAGCAGGCATCTAGAGAGGAGAAATCTAGCTCACTAGATTCGATTTTCTCAGGGAGGTTTTTTTTTTTTTTGCCTAGTGGGATGGGGACAGAATCTCAAGCTGGTGTTTCTTTAGTAGCTTCTCAAATACAAAGCCAGTCTGTATTGTGGCCAATCAAGTCTTAGTAGCAGGATGATAATTAAATGAAGACAAGCTGCAAGGAGGACAAAGTCTACGCATTCTTTTCTTCCTCTTCTTCCCCAGTGCAAAACAGCACTTTTCAGAGCTTGGTAGAGAAAATCAAAAACACACTCAGAGAATAAAATCTATAAACAGAAATACTATCGTCCATCCTCCAGAAACAGTTGTCTTTCCTATGATTGAGCACGTCTGTAATAAGAGCCCAACTGTGGAAGAAGGACAGCAGTGCAGCTATTCTTAGAGATCAGCCAACAGGACCAACAGGCTTGTATGTCATTCCTTATGGCTCAGGAAGAGTTTGGATCCTGAGCTTATCAGTTCTGACAGAGATTCTATGATCTGTGTCAATGTGAGGAGCACACTGCTTGCATCTGAAGGCAAAGCAAAAGGAAAATGCAATGATAGTTAACTGCTGTTCAGAGCTGAGCTCAAGTCTCAGATACTAAGCTTTACCTTCAACCAGGAGAGCTCAGTTACTGTAGGAAACAGCAAAGCTACTGTCTACATAAAGCTATTTAAATTCCAGGACACAATGCTTTCTTGGCTATGTGTTTTATGGGAAAGCGGGCAATAAACAACTCAGAGACTGAACTTAAAATACATAGCTGTTGTTATGGCTATCCCAAGACTAACTTTGAGAGTCCTCTGTAGCCTTGTATTAAAATAACAACATAATCCCAAGCAGAAGCAGTTACAGAGCCTTTGGCGAAGTAGCGAGCAGTCAGTATTTCTAGATGAATACTTACTACCTAATAAAAATGTCAGCATGCAGGATGTTTATTTGTTGAGCAAATCACTGTCATAAAGGGTTACTTGATCCAGTTGTAAGTTAACAGTTCCAGCACAGAATGAAAACAAACATCACTGTTGACACTCAGGTGATTGTAGCTACCTTGCAGCTACTCAGGTTTTATTCTTGCTAGAAAAGCATTACTATTTCATCTTCTTTTGTCTCAAATCATCAGTGACAGGCAATTTGGGAAAAGGATTGTCACTTAGGAGACAAAAAATGACGACTCTTGATAGTCAGCATGATCCATGCATCTTGCAAACTCTACAGTGAGAACAAACTTCTGTGTTCAGTAGCTGTACTTTTCAAATCAATAGCTCAGCTTACTAGTAAGAGAACAAGGGAGGAGATTTATCTATACAAGCTGAGAAACACTATATGAACAATGGTATATCCTCCATTAAAAGCAAATTGGAGACCATTTCTGTGGGCAATGAGTAAGGATATGTTGACCTGCCAGGAGCAGATCTGCAGAGACTTGGGAGTCCTGGTTGACAATAAACTAACCATGGGCCAGCAATGTGCCCTCGTGGCCAGGAAGGCCAATGGCATCCTGGGATGCATCAAGAAGAGTATGTTCGGCAGGTCAAGGGAGGTTCTGCTCCCCCTCTACTCTTCCCTGTTGAGGCCTCATCTGCAGTCCTGTGTTCAGTTCTGGGCTCCCCAGCTCAAGAGGGACAGGGAACTTCTGGAGAGAGTTCAGCACACGGCCATCAATATGATCAGGGAACTGGAGCATGTGGTATCTGGGACTGTTCAGCCTGGAGAAGAAGAGACTGAGAGTGGACTTCATTAATACTTACAAGTATTTAAAAGGTGTATTTAAGGAGGATGGTGCAGCATCTTTTTTCTATAGTGTCTAGTGAAAGGACGAGCGGTAATGGACAAAAGTTGAAACACGGTAAGTTCTATTTAAACTTAAAGAAAAACTTCTTTACTGTGAGGATGAGGGAGCCCTGGCACAGGCTGCCCAGGGAGGGTGTGGAGTCTCCTTCTCTGGAAGTTTTCAAATCCTGCCTGGACATCTTCCTATGTGACCTGATCTAAGTATATCTGCTTCAGCAGGGAGGTTGGACTACATGGTCTCTAGAGGCCTCTTCCAACCCCTACCATTCTGTGCTTCTGTGACTCCATGAGGTGGGTTCTCTGTTGAGCTGTGCTAGCTTACTTTTCCTACTGAAGATCTAAGCAAATACTGTATAAACTACTATTCTCTGACCCTGTGTTTTGTGCAACAGTTACACAGGCTGTTGAGCAATGCTAAGACTGGTTCAAGTACTTCTTTGATTATTTAAAATTAAGATTTTTTAAAAAAAAAAAAAGACAAGGCTTTCTTCTTAGGTACTGACTTGCTGTGTTTGTCTGTGCTAACTGCTGTGAGAAGCAGTATTGGCCTCTGTACATCATGTCTCAGGATTTACTCAAATTATTTTGCATACTATCCTGGCTGGCTTATTCTTTATGGTCTCCTCATCTTTTGCCTTACCCAAGTTGCATTAGCACAATCCTTTCTTGATACCTTAGCGAGTGATACCTTACTCTCTCACTTGGTGCCGAATGGTACTACGGTCTCTGAATCAAATATATCCTCTATTGACTCGTCATGCCCAAATCCTCAAGGTTGAAATGTATCATTCTCCACAGCTGAAGCCTTTTACTTGGGTGGATTGTTTGGATAATTTGTCCCTCTGTTCATTCAGACTCAAACGCCTAAGGAGATAACCAGCTCATTGGTTAAACAACTTCTTACATCACAGCGGTGCATAACTCAAACCACTTCAAGGAATGAGAGGCATATTTATTTTAATAACTTTTCACAGTGATGGAAATATCACAGGATTTGCTATGAATGATATCAAGTGTTTTACAGCTGGCAACACAGTTGACAGCACAGTTGAGTTTTGTAATACTTTGTAGTTCTTTTGTAAAGAGTAGTAAAAGACATAATCTGATGAGTTCCTGTGTGACCTACTCTAGGTGGCCCTGCTCTAGCAGGGGGGTTGGGCTAGATGATCTTTTAAGGTCCCTTCTAACCCTGAAGATTCTGTGATTCTGTGACTAAAAACCAGCCAGCTTAAAATGGTCTGGATTGCATAAGATATTCTCAGTAGCCATCAGTATCTGGCCAATGCTTACAGATCTAACTCTATACTATCAAAACAGGGAAGCTTCCAGGGAGCCAGATCTGGTTTACAGCAATGGGTTTAAGAGATGAGGAGCATTTCTTCCCTGGCTGTACAGATAACTCCACAAGATACAGGAAGACCCTCAAGCAGCTATTACAGCTATCCAGTTCAGTAACTGAATTCTGAATCACGTCACTCAGCCACGTCTGATCCCAGATGTGGTACTACTCAGCAGTAAGTGTATAATTTATTATCAATTCTGTAGGCTTAACAGAAAATGAAAGGTTTCACCTCAGATAGGTACATCTGCTCTGTGTTTTAGCTTCATTTTCCACTCTTTGTAAAGGCAGAGTGAACAGAAAAGCAACATTTACTGACAGAAGCCGAAAATTACTTTTCTGATAGCCATGGCCCCATCTTAATCTATAGTAGATTAAGATTCTGTCTGTTTTTACCCAGTTCCACTCTCTACAGGTGAAGGCCAATCATAATAATTTCATTGACTTTGACAACCACAGTTTGACTTCATGTATCTGATCATCAGTTATTAGCTTCTTCATAAACTCTTTTCTGATATTGCACCAGGGAGGAATCAAAGGTCACAGTGGTAATTTTGTGAAGAAAATAAATCTTGATGTTTCAGGCAGTGGTGCTACCTGTACAAATTGCAAGACCTGATTTTTTTGAGGGCAGTCTCTATGTCCTCTTAAGTCTTATGATGGTCTTTTACTGTGATTCTCATGATCTGTGTTAAAGAGATAGGAGAGTTATATCTACATGTCCTCTTTTAGAGGAAACAACCACTTACTGTCATAGACAGAAAGATAGGTTTGTTTGGGTTTTTTCACTCCCTTGAAGTTTTTGGTTCTTAGAACCATAGAAAGACTACAGAAAAAATCATGGCATTAGAAACTAAGGAAAGAGCAAGCAAGAGAAACATGAGGAGCATATGGGACTGATCTGTAGGCTAGACATGGTCAAAAGAAGAAACGGCCTACAGAAGATAAAGGAGAGGAAGGAGACAGAAGCAAGGGTTCTCTTGAAGCAAGAGGAGTGAGAAAGGAAGAGAGAGATACTATAGTTTGAGGAGAAGCCCTGAGAGGTAAAAAGAGAGTTCCAGCTGCCCTGAAGGACTCATTAAAATGCTACAAACTTATGAGGAAACTGAGAAATATATGCAGGACATTATTACTTTTTTCCAGTTCTATAAATCCTTTACACTTACTACACTGCAAAATAATTTGATTTAGGACATTTGCAATTTTCGTTGCTTGTCTGCTTCCTTCATAACACATCTGAAGATATAAATGTAACCTTCAAGCACCCAAATGGGTTAGAGAGACGGAAAAAAGTGAGAAATGAGAAAAATTATATTTCCATCTTGAAAGTCTCATAAATCCTGGTCCATGCAATGCCAGTTCCATGCCAAAGTGATAGCCAGAGAGGATTTGTACCAGAAAGGTCAAAGTAAGAGATTGCATAATTGCCTTTCCAAACACAAGTTCAAGCATTCACGTCCAGCATGATGGAACTCATGCACAGGTATTTGATGCTGGCAACTAGAAGGATCTCTCTCAGGATTGTGTGTCAGAATCTTCTGCATTAGGAACAATGTTGTCAGAAGGTTGAGGAAACTGATTCTTTCTCTCTGCTCAGCACTAACGAGGCCACATCTGAACTGTTGCATCCAGCGCTGAGCTTTACAGTACAAAGAAGAAAAAGAGACAGACTTATCTTAGCAAGTGTAGAAAAAGGTAGAAAAGATGATTGTGAGACTGGAGGAAAAGCTGTGAGATCTGGGACCCAGAGAAGGGTCAGGGGAAATCTTATCAAATCTATAGGTAACTGATTGGAAGGATTAAGAGGGAGACAGACTGTTCTCAGCATTGCCCAGAAACAGCAGAAGAGGCAGTGCACATAAACTGAAACACATAAAATTCCAGCTGAACACTAAGAAATACTTTTTTTGCTATGAAGGTGACCAAGCACTTGCACAGGTTGTCTAGAAAGTTGTAGAGTCTCCATCCATGAGACACTCAAAATACAACTGAACTTGATCCGGGGCAATTTGTTCAAGTTAGCCCACTTGAGCACAGGAGTGGGACAAGAAGATCTCAAGAAGTCTTTCCCAAGTCTCACTGATTCTGTGGTTTTGTGATTTTGTGGTCTGTACATATTATTTGCTACAGATGACGTATAAAACTTCGTTCCCAGTCATGTGAAGACTGTAGCACAACATGTGCCTGAAGCATCCTTGCAGCACTGACTCCCTAGAAGCATTAAGCTATGCAAACCAAGCATGATCAGCTGGTAGGAGCAATGTTTCCAGCTCTCACCAGCTGGATGAGCCTGTTGAGAGAGGAATAGAAGGGTACATCTTGGAACGCTTGCTCTCAGTTGTGCTGCCTTTCGGTGCCTGGGGCTCAATCTAAGTGATTTACTGCCCAGTGATAACTATTGTCCAGAAGAAAGATCCCAAAAAATTAATAATTGCTTTACAGCAAGTTAAAATTTTATTTATTCCCTGTCATGAATACATAGCTTTACTACCCAAAACAATCGATTCCACAAGATGAGTATGTTGCTGAGTTATAGCTGTCTCACACAAGCATATTTTGAGAGAAACACATAAAAAAAAATTATTCAGAGCCTTCAATATTGAAGATATTAAATAAGTAGGACAGCAGTGTTGATTTATTGTTGTTAATTATGAATTAATTATGAGTAGATAATTAGAACTGAACCCAGCATTCTTTGTATTGCTTTTGTACCGAGCAGTATGTGACTAAGCTAAGGCCATTGAGATGCCTGTGCTGTCTTACAAACACATTTTGACACCACGAATGTGAAACCACATGCTCCTCTCAGCTGCTGTACATACCCAGCTCCCACTGGAGAGGGTGGTGATTCTGTCTATTCCCTGTGTAAGGGCAAAAGCCCACCTCTGCACACAGGCCAGTGTCAGGATAGAGGAAGAAGAAAGAAGTATGATAACATGGCATGGCACAGTCCTCATCACCAGAGGGAAAGAAAGACAGTCCACAGCACTTATAATTTTTCTCAAAAAGAAAATACTACAGCAACAATTTCCCTCACACCTGCGCATGGATTTCCCAGACCACAGTTACTCTCTTGGACTATTCCAAATCTGTAGCTATTCAACAGAGTAATAATGACAGTGGCCTGTTGCTAAAACACTACTGCAATTTAAGAGGCAGATCAGCACCATTCTCCCTGTTCAAGACAGTGGAAATAGGGCCAGAGGAACTTGCCCAAGGTTCTCCAAAATACCAGGTGATAGAGACAGAAATGCAAGTTACACTGTCTGAATTCCAGCATCGTGTTCATCTCCTGCACCTCACTCAAGATCCTTCCAAATTTAAGAGATGTGCAAGTAGGGAACTCAAGAAACTGCAAATAGTTATTAAACAAAAACAAACAACAACAAAAAAGTAGTAGCAGGAGGAGAAGAAACTCATCTCTTCTTCCAAGTCTATAACCAAGCCATTCTTTCAGGTGAGGGAGACAGTAGATGGCAGTGTCCCCCAATACTTCCTAGGGAGACGCAGCTCTAGCGCTCAAGATCCCTGCCACAGAGCACAGACATACCCAGGCAGCAATAGCTGCCTGACAGGACAGGCTTCACTCCCCACTGCAATTTCAAACAGGCAGTGCCTGGAAGACCAGTGCTAGGCAGCCTCTTAGTTCATTTCTCCTTAGGAAAGCCTCGCAGCTCACTTCTCCTGTCTTGCAAGTTAACAAATGACATCTGACAGATAACAGTAGAAAATGATGACCATTTCTGGGATGAAGGAAGCACTGGTCAGTCAGTTCATCAAATATGTTCCATAGTAACAAATGATGACAGCTTTCCATTTTCTAAAACCCTGACATCTGGCCTTTAGACACAAGGTATTAAAAAGACGAGGAAAGGGTCCTTGGGCAACACAGAGATCTGGCTTCAAATTATGTGTTTCTGCTGGCTTCCTGTGTCACAGTGAACAAGTCACTATGTCTGTCTGTGTTCTGGTTCCTGTTGCAATGCAGAAATTTCTGCTTTGGGATATATACTAAACATCAAAAAAAGAATTCCTGCTCTCACAATCAGTGAAAGATTTCTGTGGCAGATATCGAAATAATTACTGAAGTCTGCTCACATAAAATTGTCAAAATTACTCCATTAACACTTGTAAGACAACCACCACATAAAAGCTCTAAGAGAAACGTAGAACAGAGATAAAATAAATTTGGAAGGAAGCAGTAGTTTGTAATGGTTTTTCTCAAAACCAGATCAAAACTGGGTTCTATTGTGGGATGGATATCTTTCAGATTTCTCTGAAATAAGAGAAGCACAACAAATGGACTTGATGGAAAGGTCAGGAATGAAAACATCTACTCTCCCAGTACTCCTGGCTATTCTAATCCCTTGTAAAAATCAACATAGCTCTGTCAAACACAATATTGGGAAGTGGGTCATCTGAGCTCTTCTCTGAGCTTTGGTATTATCTTGGACTTGGAAGACCATTATTAGAGTGCCTTGCAGATAAACAACTGCTGCAGAGCACAGTAATGTGAACTTTTAACTCCTACAATGAGACTAGAGCAGGACATAGACCCTACAACTGACCTTGCGGTGCAGGGATAAAGAATAAAGGCAAACTAAGCCAACCTGACAGGACATGTCATCAGCATTTAAAATTAGCCTTAATGAGTCATCCACACATGTGCTAAAAGAGCAGATCCCAAACCATTTACATTCTTCATCACCTTCCTCTAAAGCTCCAGGGTGTTACCAAAACCTTGAATCACAGCATGCTAGTGATCTGGTTTTAATATACAGGACAACAATTTTAAATATACTCAGAACATCCTGTGATGCATCCCATGGTGGTGGAGGACAGTACATACAAGGTCGAATAGGGATAAGGGGAGGGAGAAATAGATTTATAACTTAATTTTGGTCCTTGTGTAATTGCAAAGCTCTTTGTGTTTGCATCATGTCGAGGGCAAATTGCCCTGCAAAAGTTGCAACAGCACAAAATGAGGCATTACAAGACTTCCACAGACAGGGAGGGGGAAGATTCTCCTGCAGAATCTACCAAACTGCTGAATTTGCAGCTACAGCCAGTTGGAGGACCACTTCACATGCTGCATCTTGCAGTTTCACTTTCAATGGCCCAGTCAGTGGTGCTATTGTTGCAAGGTGAGGGGAGAGAAAAGAAACTAAGGGCCAGGCAGCTCCACTTGAATCTCCCTCACATGCTGATTTTAGATATCCTGCACGGTGTGGATTGATTCTTCAGCTCTTTCCAAAAGCCAGGAAGATAGACTTCCCTTTGTGCTCACAGATTGATTGGTATGATCTTTGCCAAATGCGTCTACTCAGTTACATAGGGGCAGCTCACATTTTGTGGAATTAAGCATTTGCCTGGTTTGTGTGTCCAGAGCTAGAAGTTTCCTGGACGAAGCAACCACTCAGTAAGAACCACTAAACAACATAAAAAATAGATTGTTCAGTTATTTAAGGAGGAAAACAAGTATACTTGCACATTAATCCCTAATTTTAGGAATCTGCATGCTACACGGGTACCTTGAGTAAAGGCACAGACTGAAAAAGGTACAAATGGCAGAAGACAGTTGTGTCATCAGAGAAGCTTGAAAAAAGGTGTTTGTTTACTAAATTACCTTTGCTTAATGCTTTTACGCTTTTAAAGGCATCATATTATACCTGTTCTAACTCTCAAGACATTCTTCTTTCTTATAATCCTCGTTCTAGATAGGAAGCTAAGAAAGCCTTTACATGTTTTATTTAGTACAAAGTTGTCCAGGCCACTACTGCTTCCTTGTGTCCCTGAGGCACAATGCAGCACACTGCTCCTTCTGGACCCTGATACCTCCATCCTGAAATGTCATGAATATGAATTCTGCTGCTATGGTTTTAGCAGTCACTTAGTGAAGGAAGGATCTTTTCTATCTGGCCTTGCCAGAAGTATCCCAGGAACATGCTAGCAGGTGTTCAGCATCACAGATCTTGCTTAAGTCATCAAGAGAAGTTGCCAAGGGCTTTTGTGTTGAGGTTCTGAAATTGTTTCTGTTGGCATTTTCAGCTATGCCACTAGTGACTCTAAACACAGGGAAAATTATTCAGATTTAGGTACCTGAAAGGTATTGGACTGCAATTTGAAGAACAGAATTTACAAACTTCTCAGAGTCCTTAATTTTCTTTACAAATGCAAGGCTCGGGCTCGTCTTGATGTTACAGGAGCCAAACAGGGACTCGGAAGACTTTATGAATTTGATAGGTAGTCTCTCTAAACACAGGACATAGGGTGAAGTGCTGAATCAACTGCTGCTACAAATCCTTACCCTCTAGGTGTGACTATGTTTTCTTTTTCTATCTATCAGGAGAACATCTTTTCACCATCCAATCTTCTAACCAGCCTGTCCCTCCACGTCACCCTTCACCTAGTGTCAAGCCCTGGCAGAATAAGAGCAGCACATACAACGTGATCGCACAAGGCCTAGCCACGCCCTCAAGGTTTGGTGTTTGCACCCAGCATACCTTGCCATCAGACTCAGTGTCACATTTTGTCCTAGTCTGTGTGCAGGCATGCTTGTGTCTCATATCACATACAACAAAGAATATTTTTAAGAAGGCTTGTCCTATCCTGGAACAGTAGCTGTATACAGAAAGGCATTAAGCTCTTGCTGCCCACTTTCACAATATTCTCTATTGAACAGGGATGTCCCAATAATTGATTTTTTAAATTCAGCAGTCTAGGGAAAAGCAAACAGAAAGAAGAAGCTATACTCCTATTAACCAAAATCTATTTTTTTTCTTCTTTAATTCCTTTGCTTCCTTCAATAACAAAAAGTAGCTATCACATACTTTTTCACAACAAGAGTAGACATCTAAAGGTTTTACATTTTTCATCCATCCTCTAAAGAATACCACATTTTCTGTTTTTCCTACATGATGTTTCAGAAGATCTTGAAGAGTGGAAATCACAGTTTCAAAGCAACATTCTTCAAAATCCATGAACAGGAATAAATAATTAATTAGATGATTTAATACTGTGGTATCTCTCATCTCATCTTTTGTTTCTAATGGCATCCAAGGTTTGCTCTGATCTCTTAGAATCTTTTAAGAATCTGGATCAAATACATATTGTGAAAAAGATCTTGGCCTTTTTTTTTCTATTTTCCAAACAAATCTTCAGGATTTATCTTCGTTATTTTGTTCTACACATCCAGCCCTAAGTAGAAAACTGAGATGTTTTAACAAGGAAACAGCGATAATCATCTGCAGTGCATAACGTTTCAAAGCATTGCCCCCCTCAGTTCCCCCCTGCCCCGGCACCAGTCATAGTTTCACTTTCTGTGTGTTACAGTAAAGCAGCTAAAGAGTCCACAGCCCTCTCAGACAGGAGAGAACAGGAGAATCAGAACAGTATGAGGTGATAGTTAGAAGACTTTCTGCTAGCTCAAGAATGAAATGCATAGGAACACATTTAGAATGAGTTTTTACAGGACAACCCCCTGCCTACAGTAACAGCATGTGCTACTTCAACAACAGCTGTGACACTGCGCATCGCAAAAGGGCTTAAGAGACCTCAGTCATCCCTAGCTGACCCCTGACTATCAACAGTTTGCAGACTACTCCTCGCAAAAACAGATACCCCGCTACACAAGTCACAGCAGGACAAACCCTGACAGAAGTAGCCTCCTGTAAGATTTTCCTAGTCATTTAGAAATCTCAGAGAATGTAAGGGTTCTATTCCAGGGAACCTATTAAAACCATATTAAGATAACATTATGGACAAGATCCTCATGGTATAAAACACTCACCATCCCACATCTTTAACATGACCAGCTTCTTTCAACCCTGACAGTGTGCAGGCTCTAGATGTTCCAGATTGTGAATTTTAATTTGATGGCCAGACCATTCATCTGCATTAAATGAAATCAAAGCTAAAGCTCAAAAAATATATATATTAAAAATTGTGATCAAGTTAATCTTTTCCATTTTTTCTGTTTGATAATGAACATATTCTGTGGAATAACCAATGTATTTCCTAATATAGCTACAAGGAGTTTCACAATAGCATTCATTCATTTTAAAAAAAAAAAAAAAAAAAAAAAAAGGACAAAGTCAAAGCTCTACTGTCTTACATCATTTTCAATGAATGCTTTAGAGTGAAATGGCAATCATGAGACCTCCAGCCTACACAAGGAGGAAGTGGTTTTGCAGGCTTGCCAGATTAAAGAGTGACATCACATTATCTTCGTCAATGCTGATTCCAGTTCTTCGATAATCAGGCAAACATGGAAAGTGCTGTTCTCGCATCACATGGTCAGACATCACTTTCCATTCATTAGTGGAGTCTGTGGTGCTTGCCTCAGCAGAAGCCCTGCCACCTCTACTGTAGGAAACTTGCAAAAGCTGAGAAAATGTGCCAGAAAGAGCAACCATCTCTAGTCCCAGGCTGATCTATTGCACATTCCAGAGCCACTTAATGTTTGTTTATGTCACAAAGCAGGGAAAACTGAAACTCCATCCTAGCACACAAGAGTTATGTGTCATCACTTTCAATCCTAAACTGAACAGTTACAAGTTTTGCAATTTTTGTGTATAAGTATGAAACTCACAGAGAGCTCTAAGCTTTCAAATTGTTTATTAAATACAGAGACATCCATAGTATCCCATGGGTGTGTAGTATCCCTTTCTGGAAAACCGGTAACCCAAACTGAAAATGATGGACATGATCCCAGAGAATCACAGAATGGAAGGGGATGGAAGGGACCTTTAGAGATCATCTAGCCCAACCCGTCTGCTAAAGCAGGTTCACCTAGATCAGGTCACACAAGAATGTATACAGGCAGGTTTGGAAGCCTCCAGGGAAGGAGACTCCATAGCCTCTTTGGGCAGCTTGTGCCAGGGCTCCCTCAGAGGGTAGAAGTTTCTCTTTATGTTCCAGTGGAACTTCTGTGTTCCAGTTTGTGCCCTTGTCCTATCACTGGGCACTGCAGAAAAAAAGACTCGCCTTGTCCCCTTGACAGTCGAACCACCAATAATTCAAAAGCAGTGAGTGCATCATTAATACTTTGGTGACTTGTTTTTTCATCAGAGTGACACTAACTGCCAGGCTCTTACTTTTCTGTAAGGTTCCCACACTGAAACTTTGTTAAAATGAGAGATAGCTTCAGTTCATAGCAGACATTTCAGAGAGCTTTCCAAGGTGATAAATTCCACAACATATCATGTCTGAGAAATTTGTGCTTAAACTGCAGCCCTTTTGGAGTGAAGAGACAAGAATGTCTTTTTATATGCACCTATACATAGGCCTAACACATTACACATAATAGCTGATATGTGTTCCTCATCTGACTGGAGATGAAATATTCTGACTGTGACATGTAGTCTCAAAATTAAGTTCATTACTGTCTTTTAGCTGAGATTTAATGCTGCTTCTTCACGTAGCATACTGTAGAAATGCTCAATGTTTATTAACCACCTCTCAATACATATTCCAAAAACAACGGCAGATCTTTTACAGAAGAATAGAGGTGGCCCATGCCACAGGGATACTGTGCAACCCAAGGCGCTCAGACCTCTTCCACCTCTCATTTAAGTAAATATTCCACAGCAGAAACACAAATCACACAGAGCACCAGCAGCACTGAAGATAGCCCAAAGATTTCTACAGAAACCTGAGATGTTAACCCAGAACACAGCACCGGACAGCAGCCAAGCTGAAGATGAGGCAGCAGGCTTCTGTTTTCAATACTCTTGTGAAGTTTTTCTTTATTTGTTCCTATTGTGTGATTTGGAAGGCTGGAAACAGAATTCCTAACTGTGCATCTGTACTGAGAGGTGAGAGGGGAACAGGCCTGGAGATAGAAAAGGGAAAGTCTTCAGATGAGACTGGGCCTTGAGAGGGCATTATGCTATGATGCCATTCCATTGACCCAGAACTAGGGACTCAAATTTTCTGCAGCTTTCTACTTGCCTGATTTTGGCATACATTTAGGCATGAGACTCAGTTGAAGCTTTTCTCATGGTTGAGGCTTTTCTGAGGTTCCTCTCTTTGACTTTCTGGTGTCAAAAAGACCAGTTCACCAAAGTCAGCCCCTTGATGAGGACACAGGTAAGTTTGTTCTGTTTTATGCAGCTTCATGGCTTCTGTGGGAAATACATATCTTTAAGATCTCAGCCTTGTCTAGAAAAAGGAATGGATAAAGGTGGCAAGCATGTTGTATGACTGCATAACTAGAATTTCAGTAAGAAACCAAACTAAAGTACTGGTAAAGCAGAAGCCCTGCAGAGGTTCACCTAGAGGGTATGAACATGCCTACACTGAGCACAGATCACACACACAATAAGCAGCATCACCACAAGTTGCAGTGCAATGCAACTAACACCTAGGCAGAGCGTGGCTCCCAGCTACAAACCATTGGTTATGGGCTGAAAAGAAACAGAAGGACTCCAAGACGGTTAATCTTCCCAACCTCCTGACTTCACACCAAAATCTTCAGGTGACTAGGACATTCATTACATAGGAAGGGGGTCTCAGATGTATTTTATTATGGGCTGAGTTTGGCCTGGGCAAACAGCTCTATTTCAGGCCAGCTCACTCAATGACATCTCAGCAGCAGCTTCCTCCTACAGCAGCCCACTCATCTGAATACATCCCATGTCAGCACAAGGGTGCAGTTGGTTTGATCAGAGCCTATCTTGCTCCCTCATTTAAATTGTTCAAAACACACTTGCAATTTTTCACCCATGCACTGGTTCCAGGCCTCAAACATTTCCATTTTGTATCAAAAGTTTTCCTGATCTAGTAATCAGGTAAAATCAGGACTGGTAAATAAGCAAAGAAACCCTAAAGTGTTCAGTCTTACTTTAAAATGGCAGGATTAAAAGCCTCATTTGGCTCAGCTAATCTGAACTCACTTTATCCTCACTGTTTAATCTCTGGGACCTCTGGGTAAACTTAGGGGTGAAAGACATCAAATCTTATCAGCATAGAAGCAAGTTGTTCCCTGAAGTAAACTAAGTTCCCTTTTTCATTTGCACAGCTACGTCATAGGTGGTAGAGAAGGAAATCTCCCAAGCCTGTCAGGCCCTAAAGTGGTATCACACGACAACGCCCACAAGGTTAAATAAGCACTGCTCTGATAAACCCCAGTCAAACAAAGGAAAGAATTACTGCTCCCTTCTTGAACTGGAAGTCCCAATCAAGATTGTAATCCCCAGACACTATACCCCAAAAATAATTTAAAAAATATAAAAACCAAAAATAACACAAGTATACATTGAAAAACGTCAGACAGGGAAGTCTGTCGTTGGTATTATTATGCACACACTCATATAGTTCATCTGAACTGAAGCACTCTACAAATGAGTGCATCTCCCCAGGAGTTTTCATCATAAGAGTGAAATTTCTCAGCTCTCAAGAGGCAACAAACAGTAAATCATTTAGATCATGAAACCTGGATAGCAAGTAGCAAGTTAGAAGAGCGCATCTTGTAGCAGAAATTCACTTCCTCAAAATAGTGGCATTTGCACTGAATTTATAAAAATCCATTTTAGCCACTTCTCTTAATCTGGAGTCTTGGGTCCACAATAGATGAAAATGCTCTGACCACAGACATTTCCTAACTGAAAAGAAATTGGGAAGTGATGCCAGTTTCTTCTGTCATTCAAAGGTTTTGGCTAATAAGCGTCACTTTACATCCATTTGAAAAAATGTCACTTGTAATCACGGGATGTTTGCTTACTGCTTTTGTTAGAATTACTAATTTGAAATCTAATGGTCCAACAGGAGTACTAAGACATAGTGCTACTTATTATGAGTACTACTGCCATAAGTAGAACCTTTTCTAGAAAAATTTGGATTTAACGAGATATTCGGGAAGGTTGTTGGTTAGGGAAAGGGTGGGCTGTGAACTTTAAGGCGAGGTGATAAGAACATTCATTTACATTAACTAGTTTTGCACAGTCTAGGCCTGATACCAATTCACTGTGTAGAATGGCCCATAGACTATGCCCTATGACAGCATATTAGGGGCAGAGTAGACACTAGATATACACCCTTTCTATATTACTGATCTTGTAAACAAAAAGTGTGTCATCTCTACCTGGTGTCTCCTAAATTCCCAAAGTCACATCACTTCACATCAAAGGCACATAAGTGTTCGTTCTTATTTAAGGATGAAGAGAAGAAAATATTGCAAAATAAAAATATCACAGGGAAAAAGTCTATCTTCCTCTCTTAAGGGTGTGTGAGCATCACTCTAGACAGGCACCTTTTGGAATAGTTGCAGCACACAATGGCAAAGTTTATTGAGGGTGTCTTTGCTTTGTCCCAGCTGATCTCCTTCCCCCTGACCCTGCCAGTGCCAGAGGCTTTAGGTACCACACATTTTTTATCATCCCTCCCCCTTGCCTGTCTAGTGCCATTCAGTTACTCTTTTTTTTTCAGGTTGCTTTGGTCTTGTCTCATGCTTCTCTCAAGCCTTTGCATGATCTTATTTCCAAATAACACTTTTTTTCACTCACACACATCTCTTAGGACCAGCTGTTCTTCCATTTAGAACAAAACTGTGGAACTGCACATTAATTATCCCAGCTAAGGGACAGAGAGTCAGATAAATCTGCCTTTGCACATGCTAGGTTCATGTATTTCCTATGCATCCATCACATTTTTATTCTGTTCCTCCTCAATGACTTTCCTGTGATGTTGAATGAAACCAAACATGTTTTTAGAAATTATTCTGGACCCTTATTCTGCCATCTTTGCTCTAAGAGTAATTCATTGGTATACTCAAGGACTGTTACCCTATTCAGTACAAGTGAAGTTAAAGTATCAAGTGTTTTAGGAATGCAAGTTTGCCTCACAATGCATGGGAGAGGTGTTAACTACATTGACCCAGTGCAGTTCTTCTAGTCACTGACTTCACAGAAATCCAGTGAACTCCGTGGACACCTCATCATTCCAGCCACAAACACACTTTTCATCAGTTTAGTTTTGCAGGTTAGAGCCAAAATACCTATCATCACAGCAGCACATTTTGTTTAAGTTTAACACCTATACTCCATAGTAGCAGCACATTTTGTTCAAGTTTAGGATGGCTAGTGGTAAGCAATGGGACGGCTTTTTACTCCTAGTTATTCTGCTAAACAGATACCCAGATGGAACTTGTCTGAAAATATGTTGACACTTCCCACTTCCCTCAAAAGTCACAAATACCATTTGTCAACAACAAGAGAAGATGCCATAAAAACTGGTGCCTTCCAGGTTCACGATGGAATGTTAGAGGGAGAAAAATTCTTTAATGCAAGAAAATAGTCTCCAGGTAATTCAAGAAGAGAAATGGTGGGGGAAGGGGGCGGGGAGGGGCAGGGGAGAGGAGGGGAGAGGAGGCCTTAACAATAAATTGCTTCCAAAGGAATACAAAAAAGGAATACAAAATAAAATCCCTGCACATATTACAGATGATTGTTCATGATCCGAGTGACATAAGGCTGTTCTCAAATCCATCAAAATTTGCATCTCAGCCTCTCTTACTATTCTTTACTATTCTCTTGTGTCATAAGAAAAGCCTCTACAGCATCCTAACTGAAAAAAAAAAATGCCTCATTCTATTTGAAAATAATCTGAGTTTAGTAGGGAAACAGATATAAACTGCTGGAGCAACAAATGGGAACTCTGATTTGTGCATCAGTCATTTTTCCTGTGGTGATCTAAGAACATCTGGGCACACAAAGTTTCTCATTAGAGCAACAGGTTGCCTTTATGTCATACTTTACTCACAACCCTTTCTTTATCTGTTGTAGAAAAGTGGGTTTCAACATATGCCAAATAGTTGCTGCAGTTTTAGAAACAGAGCTTGAAGAAACTAATGTGTGTACAAGTCATTCGAGGTACATCTTAATCAACTTGAAAAGGCTCCCAGTATTTCCAAACAGTAAGGCTGATTACAAAAAGAAAAAGAAAAAAAAAAAAAAAAGAAGTGAGTCACCTAAATGTTCTAATTACCTAATAAAATGATGTTACAGATTTTTTCCATGATCTCTAAGTTTTTCCAATCTACCATTCTCTACTGCCTCACCTAAAATCAAACTTCAGAAATACCAGAGTTAAAACTCAGTAGCCTCTTCCCCAGCATGCTCATAGGGATTTTGCCAAACAGCAGTAACCAGTTCACAGATTAAAAAAAAAAATCTTATCTATGGTTTCAAGATCTAAAATGTTGGGAAACTGTATTAGAGGATGAGTTCCAAAAGGAGAGAAAAGACAACTGTTCTTTGTGGGGTTTCTCTTAAACACACAATAATTCACTTGCAGACCTGTATATGCCTGCAAGTAAGTGATGCTGTATCACAAAGTGCATATAAGAGTGAATTTAAATTGGTACAAACTTATCAAATCTGAGTATCTAAAAACTACAAATAAAAGTCCACAAAGCTAATGGTATATTTAGGACATGATGAAGATTTTCTAAAATATCACCTTTGTCTACTAGTTTTTATGGTGATTCTGTGCCCACTAATACCACATATTTATACTTTTCTCCAAAACTAGCTCTTTGCATTTAAAAATAGGTAAATAAATAAAGGGAGGGGGGGAGATAGTGAATTGGAGACAATTTTTAGGATCTATGAGCACAAGCTTCCATGTCAGACAGCTGGCAAAGATCTTCAGAAAATTTAACCACAGAGAGACAGAAGTAAAACATAAGGCAGGAAAAGCAGGTAAGGACAGAATAAACCACCTGCAAGTATTCTTCTTGCTGAATTGAATGTGTTCATTTGTAGCTAGGTTTTCAGAACATCTTTGATTTTTTTTTTTTTTTTAATAATTTGTGAGCACTGGATACCTTTGAAAACCAGGCTGGTGAAAAAATGAGACTATCTCAGACTGTACAGCTGACATACTAAATTGAAACGTATCTACTTATCTAGCCAGACCCAGTCTGAGGCAAAGGCAAGGAATTTGGTAATCTGGGAATGGCAGGCTGCCAGGGGCAGCCAAGCACTCATCCAGGAATGAACTGGGAAACCTGGTTTTCTGAACACACATTGGGGTTAGAGTTAAAACCAAACCAGTAAAAAGCTAATCTACTGTGCTCAAACACAAAATATGATCTATATGTCCAGAGTCCATGGAAGCAGGAAGAACTAAACTCCAGTCTTAGCTGGACTTAACCAGGCCCAGCCTCATAGCCTCCTCCAGAAGAGATGGATGCTAGCTGTATGAGCCAAGCGTGCTACCTGCACAGAGATTTTTCACCTCTTGCCTTCATGGTCTGTCACTGCTGCAAAGGTGAAATTCTTTTTTTGTGATGCTGTCATTACAGTAAGTTATACAGTCTTGATTTTTGAGATGGTTCAGCTCATGTTTGAACTTTCTCCCCTTTGCAGCTTAGTATGTAGGCCTACTCTAAGAGATAAGACAAAAGAGCCTCATGTTGGCTATTTTGCATTGGGAATAAGATTAGAGTTTGCCTTTGGCTTGCAAAATCAGAAAATCCAGCCAACATACAATAATATGAGGCAGCATTAAGCCTGGAAAATAAATCAAAATGTTTTAACCAATAGACCGTCCTCTGTTCGAGTGGGAGGGATGGCATAGTAAGATGTCACGATTTATCACTGCCTACTTATAACCTTTACTGCACTGATTTCTTGTCTAATGTGTTAGTTTCACTCCTTCCCCTCTTCTAGGTCACTTAAACAACTCAGCAGAAGACAGATGTAATGCTACACTGCTCACCAACTTGTCTTCCCAGTAAGCACATCCTGCTGAGAAAAACACTGCTCCAAACACAGCTCCAAAACTCATGAGAAAAAGATTGCTCACAAAGATTTCTAGCACTTCACTGTTTTGGTGGGTTAGAAATACCCTAGAAATAGTATTTTTCAAGGTAGGGCAGTATTTCTGTTTCTGGCCAAAACCAGAAGGTAGTTGATGACCAGAATTAAGGAAAAAGGATATAAAAGTTGAACCCTCCAGAAAGATCACTTTTCCAGAGAGAAATGAAGGCTCTTATTGGATGCTTCATCTACTATCTGTGGACAACAAATATAAAATTCTCATTAAAATTCATGAGTGAAATCCTCTTAGTTCACTGTTCTGCTACAAAGAGACACATGCCCCTAAATTTTACCTAGCAGAACACATATGACTGCTCTGACAATAGAAATGATACATAGGGCTTCTGCAACCGTAAGTATCCATCAGATCCACATAGGTGCAAGAAAACAAAATGCCACTAAGAACAGCAAACAGAGCCTGATAAGAGTTCTGGGATTTTAATCACAAAAGAACTTAGGAACTGGACCAGGTTTAGTCCTCTCACTTCTCTTGTGTATGGGTAGAAATGTCTCCTGCTCTAAATATAGGAGCTACACATGGAGGTAGGTAAGGCACTATAGCAGGACTCTGCTTGTTCCACATTCCAGAAAAAGCATCTCAGCCTGCAACAAATCTACCATTTGCACAAGACCAGGAAAGTGGACGGAGAATACTTGCTCCCATAACATGCTGACTTCCCTTCAGGCACAGCTTTATCCCTGGATTAAAAATATTTCCATTAAAAAAAAAAAAAAAAAAAAAAAAGGGAAAACCTTTGAGTTGTAACAGAAGCAGAAATATAGGAAATACTTGCACATTGACCATAACTCACGAAGATCAAAGATTCCAGCTACATTCAACTGCTTTCCAAAAAAATCCTCTGTAGCTGCTGCGGAAATCACAGTAAGCGATAGCCCAAGGCCACAAATACAGGATAGGGAAAAGATGGTGCAAGTTAAAGGAAGTCCATCTAAATCAGTAGGATTTGCACACCAGCCTGCCTGCTTCCTTTACAAGCCAGACAGTCTGTTGTGAACTGTGAGCCGATAGTTGCTATGAGAGGTGTGGTGCATCCATTTTGCATGGTTCAGTTCTTTGGTGTGTCAAGTGATTCTCACCTGAAAATTCATATGTTACCACTTACAGCAAGACAAATTCCATCCTTAGTTCTACATTTGCAAGAGGAAAATGTAGGCAAGTCTAAACATTCTATCCATCCATTAATTACACATACAACAAGTAATGAAAGACTGTAGAACCATATGTTTGGTCAAGCAATCTGTGGTGAGACTAGAGGACACAAAAGAACTGCCAAAAATGGCCATAGAATGTTTGACAAACCAGCTTCTCTAACCAGAATGAACAGCTGAAGGTCCCCTTGTTTGGTGCCCAGAGTTCACAGCTGGAAAAAAAACCCTACTCTTCTGCCAGGGACTGTAAAGAAAATGCAGCACTTCGATGCATGACTAACCTTCATGTTGCACAGAGTTCAACTTTTTCCTACCCAGAATTCAGCAAGCAGGAGAAGAAAGAAGAGAGAAGAAAAAAAAAAAAAAAAACCCAAAAAAACCAAACAAACAAAACCATAAATACCAGTTCTTCTGGAGCACCATCCACCTTCTGAGCAGTATTATTTCCACTTAACCTACAGACCAAATATTGTTCTCTGACATAAGATGACCTGGTTCTTAGCTGAGCTATATTCTACCTTGCATGGGGAACAATCAGTAGAAAAAAGGGGAAGAACAGACTCTCCACCTTTGCCCTCTCCTCCACAGTCCACAGAGGAGTATTTTCACTGGTTTCTAGTTCCTGAAATATGAAACTCCACCACTGAAAGCACTTACAGACAAAGCAAAATGAGGTTTGTGATGGAAGAATGTCATAGGTATTTGGGTGTGTATGGGAGAGAGTGATGTAAAAGGAGTGATAGCAATTGGGCAGAGCTCTGTAGTTGTATGATGTCCCATTATTTTCACGTTTTAATGTTCCTAGACTGTTTATTCAGTTAAGACGCCTTCCATAGCTGAGAGGTTTTTGAGTTTTCAGTGACTGAATTCACTAAGTCCATTTAATGTCACATTTGTTCAATTGTTGATCAGTTCTTTTCCTTGCTTGTATATTCTAGAAGGTCATAACAGATACACCAAAATTGGGTCATTATGCCATATGTTTATTTACTATGTGTACGTTAGACCTTTTGTGTGCTATTTTTCACTTGTTATCCATCATTATATGTATTTATCTTCAAGTACCATATGGAGCAGTAGGATGGGGTATATATACAGAGTCAACAGATGGTGAGACTGTGTGTGATTAATATGTTCTCATAACTTTTTATTGTCTCTTTTTCGTATATGTTCTACTTTCAAAGTGTCACTACTTTTGTCATCTCTGTTCTCATTCCTTTCTTCCTGTATGCTGTTAACCAAATATAAAAAAATTAAATGCCTGGTTTTGAGATTCGTCTTTATAGTGTACCAGGTGTTACTTTTATCAAAGCAATTCATATATTGCTTAGGCTAAAAAGGCCCAAGAGCTCTGAACTCTTTGGCTAATACTGGACACAGAATTTCACTCTGAAACTTCTTGAGTTAAAAGAATGATGCTCCCAACTACTGAATATTGTCAATATTTTATGGTCTGTATTTCAAACAGCAGTCACTCAGCAAAACACTAAAAATTCTTTTAGACAATGAAACAATAATTCATGCTACTAAATTGTAACTTGAATGAAGATAGAAGGGCACATATTGAGGTAAAACTAGTGTAGCATGCACTGGAGGCACTGTGAAACCTAGCTATGTTCACATGTGCACTGGGACACATGACAGGGAAGAAATCGTACACACATACTCAGGCCTGACCTTACATATCATACCTCTTAGACAGTCGAGAGCTTTATCCTGTTTCATTTTGACAGTCTTTGCTCTGTAGCAGAATGGTTTCACTTTCAAACTGTGGCACAGGAAGCAAAAGTGTGTTTCGCCACCTAATTCATTGTTTCCAGGAAGTCTTTTACATCTTTGTTATCTGAATGGGAGGGCATGTTATCAAAGGTCTAAGTTTAGGCAAATTGCCTTTCCTTTCATGTATATTACTTCTATTACATGGAATTTGCGTGTCCAGCACTATAATTCTGACACTTGCTAAAATCAATCAGAGCTACTGGTCCTGATGCCTGTTGATATTTACTGCCAGGTTGAAATGCTGATTGAATCCATGACTGCCTTCCCTCCCTTGTCTCCCGTGTACGTCATGTATTCCAAAAACAAAGAAAACCTGCTTACTGAATTCTTCAGGGAAGAGCTTTTGTGCTAACAGAAGCAAGAAGGAGGACCCAGGAAACTACAGGCCAGTAAGTCTCACCTCCATCCCTGGAAAAATGATGGAACTCATCCTCAATGTTATTAAAAAACATATGGAGGACAAGATGGTTATCAGGGGGAGTCAAACTAGATTCACCAAGGGGAAATCCTGTTTGATCAACCTGATAGCATTCTATAACGGCATAATTGGCTGGTTAAATGAGGAGAAAACAGTGAATTTCATCTGCCTTGACTCCAGCAAGGCTTTTGACACTGTCTCCCATAACATCCTCATAGGAAAGCTCAGGCAGTGTGGCTTGGATGAGTGGACAGTGAGGTGAATCAAGAGCTGGCTGAATGACAGAGCCTAGAGGGTGGTGAATCGAGTTGGAGACCTTTGGCCAGTGAAGTCCCACAGTGGTCAGTTCTGGGGCCAGTCTTGTTCAATATTTTCATCAATGACCTGGATGAGGGGACAGAGTGTACCCTCAGCAAGTTCACTGATGACACCAAACTGGGAGGATTGGTTGATTCACCAGAAGGCTGTGCTGCCATTCAGTGGGATCTCGACCAGCTTGAGAGTTGGGCAGAGAGGACCCTCATGAGAGTCAACAAGGACAAGTGCAGAGTACTGCACCTGGGGAGGAACAACTCCATGCACCAGTACAGGCTGGGGATTGACCTGCTGGAGAGCAGCTCTGCAGAGAGAGACCTGGGAGTCCTGACTGATAATAAACTAACCATGAGCCAGCAATGTGCCCTCGTGGCCAAGAAGGCCAATGGCATCCTGGAATGCATCAAGTGTGGCCAGCAGGTCGACGGAAGTTCTGCTCCACCTCTACTCTTCCCTGGTGAGGCCTCATTTGCAGTCCTTTGTCCAGTTCTGGGCTCCTCAGCTCAAGAGGGACAGAGAACTTCTGGATACAGTCCAGCACAGGGTCACCAAGATGATGAGGGGACTGAAGCATCTTCCTTATGAGGAAAGGCTCCAGGAACTGGGGCTGTTTAGTCTAGAGAAGAGGAGACTGAGGAGGGATCTTATTAATATTTACAAATATCTAAATGATGGGTGTCAGGAGGTTGGGGCATCACTTTTTTCTGTTGTATCTAGTGACAGGACAAGGGGTAATGGGATGAAGCTGGAATATTAAAAGTTTAATTTAAACATGAGGAAAAACTATTTCACTGTTCAGGTGAGGGAGCTCTGGCACAGGCTGCCCAGAGGAGTTGTGGAGTCTCCTTCTCTGGAGGTTTTCAAAACCGACCTGGACATGTTCCTGTGTGACCTGATCTAGGTGGACCTGCTTTAGCAGAGGGTTGGACTAGATGATCTCTAAAGGTCCCTTCCAACTCCTGCCATCCTATGATTCTATAATTAATTCAAGAAATCCACATGGTAATGTGTGCATGCAAAATCTTTCATCTTTATCAATAAATATAGAAAGCTTCATGTCTTTAGTTACCAGAGACCAGGATTAGATAAAAAGTAAACTGCGACTTTCAGAAACTGCAAATGAGACCACAGTGAAAAGTCCAAGCAGAGGAAGGTGAGAACAGCATATTTCCAGATTGCGTGGGAGAGGGATTGTAAACTCTATGCTACTATTCTATGATTTCCCTGAAATATGATTTCTAGATGGTTTTTGTCTTGCCGCTTTCTCTAGTTGGACTATATCTGACAATATTGTTTAATAGCCACAAATTAGTAGCAATGGTTTATAGATTGAAGTGTGTCCTCAACAACCTGTTATTCTTTCACCCAGAAAGCTGTTAATAAGTCAAGAGGGATTTGCAGATATTAATACTGTAGATTATTGAAAAACAAGCTTAATTTAATGTGAGGTTCGGAGTATTGATATTATTTAATGAAAATGATACTGTGCCTGTTTGTAACAAGACAGATCAGAGACAGCAGTGGTGACCCACTGAACATGAAAGTAATTTCAAACAGCCACAAGGTACAAACATATCAACTACATCCTCTTCAGATCACATAAGAGAGAAACATATGGGTTTCTAAGTTAGATGTTTTACTCAGGTAGGGTCAATACAGATAGCAAGTTTATATAACTACCAATGATTGTCAAGATTGTCAATGACTGTCAAGAGCTAAACTCTAGGAGGTAACCAGAATTTATGGAAATAAAGTGGTTGGAGGGAAACAACTACCTGAGGCACTAGCAATTATTCATAGATCATTGAATCACAAGATCATACAATTCTTTTGGTTGGAAAAGACCTTTAAGATCATCAAATCCAACCACTAACTTCACACTACCGAGCCCACCATTAAACCATGTGCCTCAGCATCTCACCTACACAGCTTTTCAATATCTCCAGGGATAGTGACTCCACCACCTCTCTGAACAGTCTGTTCCAGCATTTAACAACTCAATGAAAAAGTTCTTCCTAATGTCCAACCTTAACCTCCGTAGGTACAACTTGAGGCTTCTTCCTTTTGTCCTATCATTAATCACTGGGGAGAAGAGACTAATCCCCACCTCTCTACAATCACCTTTCAGGTAGTTGTAGAGATTCATCCTATCTCCTCTCAGTCTCCACTTCTTTTGGCTAAACAACCCCAGCTCCCACAGCTGCTCCTCATCAGACTTTTCTCCAGACCCTTGACTCTTCACTGGCTTTGTTGCCTGTCTCTGGACACATTCCAGTACCTCAGTGTCTTTCCTGTAGCCAGGGCCCAAAACTGAACACAGTAGTTGAGGTGCAACCTCACCAGTACTGAGCACAACAGAACAATCACTTTCCGGTTGGGTATCTGATTTTGGAATGGTCTTGAAATTTTGTGTTATGGTAGTGATGATCATGAATTCTTGCTATGTTTGACTGGGGAAGGAGAATCTGTGGAACACAGGATCTAGCTAGCCAGATGTACAGGTGTAACCATATGCATTGCATAAATGTTGGTGTTAAATTGCACTGGTAAGCTAGAGCTCAAATGCTTGGTGAAACAGACTCAGTCAGGCTTTAAGTGATAACGAAACACCCACAAGCTGAATGACAAAAAGAGAAAAAAGAGACCAAAGACATGTCATCACAGTTATCCCCATCCAGCTAGACAAGGCTAGACTAAAATAAGAGGTAAATTCCACAGTAGATTTATAAACATGGAAGACTGTGACTCTGTGATGAGGCAGCGTTGGAGCAGAATGTACCCAGGGTTGTGCTGCGGCTGAGGACTCACACTGGAGGAGTCTGTGAAGAGCTGCAGCCCCAGGGAAGGACTCATGAGGAAAGGGTTTGTTAGGAACTGTATTCCATGGGAGAGACCCACAATGGAGCACGGAAGAATATGAGGAATCATCCTCCTCTGAGAAGGCGAAAGAAGTAGCAGAGACCATCTGTGATTGACTGACCACATCCCCTATTTCCCACTCCCTGCCCCACAGCGGGGAGGAGGTAGAGATGAGGAGCAGGGACCTGAGCCCAGGAAGAACTGAGAAGTGAGGGAAAGAGGTTTTAAAGTGCTGGTTGTATTTTTCTCATCATCTTGCTGTCTGTTCTGTTTCTAGTTCATAGTAGATTAAACTGTTCATATTTTCTTCCCTAAATTGAGTAGTCGAGTCTGTTTTGCCCAGAACCATAAGTGGTAGTGAGCCCTTCCTGCCCTTGTCTTGATCCATGAGGCCCTTGGTTGTCTTCTCCTATCTCACTGGGGTCTCCACCATCCTACAAGAGGTGAGCGCATGTGTGTTGGGTGAGCAACCAACTACGTGGTGCTTCACTGCCACTGGGCTTAAACCACAGCACCTTTGCTTGATGCAACTGGTTTAAGAAGAGGAAAGCACACTTTGTAGAAATCTAGGAGACAAGTTACTGTCTTCACTGACACCCTAGAAATATTAACATTTTGTCTACCGGGAATATCCTTGTTGAATCAAATATATGAAAGAGAAAAAAGTACTCATTTTCAAGAGCCCTGAATGCTCCAATCTCTATGGATTTCCCAACCACAGTCTTCTGTATCTGCCCAGTCAAGAAGGATTTGGCAATAGATCCAGCTATGATGTGAATGACTTTCAACTTCTGGAGACTCAGTTTCTATAAGCATAGCATGTTTATATTGAAGGAGGGCTAGTTATCTCAGAAGAAGAGGTGAGGAGAAGAGAAAGATTGCATACATGGTATAAATGTGTGTCAACACTGTGGCAAAAATATGCTGTGATGAGAACAGATGTTACAGCTGTTACTCTTCATGAACATAATGTAAGAGCAACAGCAGGAGTGTGAGCTAGTATGCAGTACACTGGATTAAACTTCCTTAGAAATAAATTGCTTTTACACAGTTGCTTTTTCAATATTGCAGAACACATGCCTTCATTGCTTATGTGCTCACCATAAATATTTTTGCTGTGAATAATTATGCAGTATCTTTTTGTTAAATAACAGCTGGTAACCTATACAAAAGACCTGAATTCGGTTTTTGAATACTCTGCCTTGAATTTTAGTCTGTCAGGTATCCTAACATATGCTTCAGCTGACGCATCTTTCTTGTGCTGCAGCAAACATCTAAATGGAGGTACAAAGGGAAATATTGACTGTACATACTTCATGCTGGTATTCTACATATATTAAATAACTTCAAGAGCAGAATGTGTTGTACTGATCAATGTGCTCCAGTTTTGGAGGCTTCTTTACCATTTCTCAATGGCACACTTCATTTTCCAGGGCCACGTGTTGAAGACTTTTCTATAAACAGCTTTGCCTATTCAGATACCTAGTAGCAGTTAATGAGAAAATCACTTTAATTTCTTTTGTTTGTTTATATTTCTTACAAAACAAAGCAAAAAACAAAATATAGCCTGAGATCAGAAGTCTTCTCTTTGTTGCTCAGCAGTTTGATCAGGAACATGGTGCTGACAAAAAGAGGAAAAAAAAAGAAAACATGAGTTTTCTTGGTCTAGAAATCAACCTTGATTTTTGTACCAGCTATATGTCGACAAAGAGGTACATACACTACACTTTACATATTAATGAGACCTCCCCACTGACCTTTAATCAAACCCCAGCTGAGCTTTGCTCTACATTTTCCCTTAATATCTGTGCTTCACTGTAATTTACTAGCCTTCAAACTTGCAAATCAAGTAATTTTCCTTCTACATATGCCCAGTTTGATTATTTCTCACATTGGTTAGGCCTTTGAGTTTCCTGGTTTTCAGAATTTTAAATATCATTTTCTAAATATTTATTTGTAAACTTATCCAAATACTTATCAACTGTTTTCTGTTTCACAAATGCTTTATTTTTGCAGAGGAACACAAATCTTTCTCGTTGCTGACAGCTGACAAGGAAGCATTCCTGTCAATCTGTTCTGTTCTCAAGACCAGGTAACACATTTCAGCTTTCACTTCATTATCATATACTAGAATACTCACTAATCTGATCATTCCTTAGACTAAGCACCAAAAAATGATCACTTTTAAGCACTAGGAAACATTACGCTCTTGCTTGCAAGGACATAAGACAAAGAAGCCCTCTTACAAATCACATGGTCCAGACCAGGTTGCTTATGATTAGCTTATGACCTAAAATATCATTTCATGTTTGACTCTGTCCTTTTTCTGGAGAAAGGAATGAGTCTTGTGGTTTCAGCTACAAGGTTTTGGTTTGCAGATTACGCTGTCAAGTAAGGACACAATCCTGCCTGGAGAAGGTACTTGAAGCCATAGTGTGAGGAGAGCCACTTGCGGACTCTCACTCTCCTATATACTCCTGTCGTTTCCGTTTTAGATACAAATTGAGCAGACTCTTCTCACCCTGAGCAATATTTTGGTCCACTTAATGTGTCCCAGTGAATTTGGGAACACATGTTCCACTCGGTTTCATGGCAACTAGACGGGAATAGAGCACATCTTGCCATCAGTAAGTGGGACAGACAGTTATGAAGACAGTAGCATGCACAAGTAATGAATGATGGCAATGAATATTTGAAATAAAACCGAAATGGTTGCACAGTATAAATACATTCAAATTAAAAGACAAACACTGAACCACAGAGGATATCTTGATTCCCCTTGGAAAGACAGAAGTGCAGTGTCAAACAAGAAAACTAAAACATTTCCTACTTCTATCTTTGTTTTGTACTAGAGAGAGAACAGGGCCTTGCATTTTCCAGACACTACTAGGAAACACATTCATAATGATACTCAAATACAGCTATTACCATATTTAAATATTCCTTCACTCTTTATTACTTACACAGTCAGCTATACCTGTTTCCAATTCAAGATGATTACGACATGCATACGAAAGAGTGGAAAGGGAGGAGGAAACAACTTTTGTTCCTAAACAGCTTACCTCTTCAAAAAAGAACAATGTTTACTGAGATAAATGAAGTGAGGGTGGTTGTTTTAGATCACTATGACTAATGTTAAGAAACAGCTGGTAAGGAATATTAGGTAATCACATACACAGGCTGCACACTGGGAACATTACGCTAACATACCTACTATAATTTTATTCCTTTCCCCACGCATTTATTCAATGCTGCAGCTGTGATACTGGCTTTCGAACACTAAAAACTATCAGGAAAAGCAGCATGAATCATCATCTTTTGCTTGTGTTATTTAACTTAGTCACTCAAGTGCAATTCTTGGAGAACAATTATAGAAGGAAAATGATAGTTTCTTTCAGAGATTTGTTAATATTCCCTTTCCTTCCCTTCCCCTTCTCTCTCCTCTCCTCTCCTCTCCTCTCCTCTCCGCTCCTTTCTTTTCACAGCCAGTTCAACTAAAATACTAGCATTTCTATGAAATATGTACAGCTAACCTGTGCCTTTCCTGAAGAGTATATAGGCTGTCAAAACCCAAATGGTTCAAAACAGTCACTTTACCTGCCCCAAGGCAATTCCACTTCTCATAGACTGAAACCAGCAACTCAGTTGACTGAAATATGAAGAAGTCAGTACTAGTAATACTGAAAGTAAAGATATTTTCAAAACCCCACAGCAAGGACTATTCATTTTTGTTCTTCAGTGCAGATAATTTCCAGGTTTTTCAATTAATTTGGGGTTCCAGCCACCATGCAGTAACTCACACAGATATATTTGAAATCTCACACAGACCTCAGACATGAAGTGAGTTTCTGTAATGAAGCACTTGTAATGGCCCCCATTTCTCTTCTGTGGGATTGACTTAAATTTTCAAGGCAAGTTTTGCCTTTCAGAAGGCAGTGCTTTTGTTTCAGTGTTTCAGAACAAACCTGCTTAGAAAGGAGAGTGACAGAAAGGTTTATTCTCTACTGGCAGCACATTCTAATCTCAGTACTTTGGTCCCTGATCCTTTTAGAAGAAATTATGACAAAGGTATTCCATCTCATGTTCAGTTGTTTCTAGTGTCTTTGTGATTAAACACGCTATTGTTCATGTGGTCATCCATGACCACAGGCAAAACTTTCTTCCTTACACAATTGAAAACAGGCCTGTAGCCCTCAACAAGCTCCGCTTTGCTCAGTGCTCAGCAGTCAGTTGCTTTTGCATCAAAACTGCCATTTCCTTGCATTTTTATACTTCTGTGGGCGTGAGCAGTCCATACAAATCAACACACTCACAGAAGGGTCTCTACTGTTTCTGGGAATTTTAACTACGTTGGAATCCCAAGAAGCCACGCTAAAGGTTGGAAGTTTGCTGGGAAACTGTGGTTCAGACAGGACAGGTAAGTGCACGTGCTTACAGATACCAATAGGAGCAATCCTTGAGACAACTGAGTGTTGTTGAGAGGAGAGATGAAGAATACACAGGACAAGTACTTCATGCCTCAAGTTCTTCTGGAGGCTGTGTGACAGTGAAACCACAGTTCAAGTTGTCCTTACCTTCCCTGTATGACTAGAGGACTCCTTCTGTCTCAGGTTTTCCTAGCACTTTACACGGACAAAGCAGACCTTACTGGATCTGACACTGTAGTTCACAGTTTAACCTCCAAGCCAGGCAATATTTTAATAAATAAAACCAGACAGGGTGATGATGCTTCTGCTTTCAATTTACACAAGAGTGCATGGAAGTTTGTATGGTAAGAAACACATGCATGCAATATCTGCCCATGTTTTGAAATTTTATCAGTAGCCTTTCAAGTTCTTCCCATCCACATCTCATTTCTTTAGCTATGAGTTTTCTTCTGGACCACAGGTCTGTTAATGTAGACTTACTGAGATGCTGATGAGGCACATATCCCAGGAATAGCCCTGTGCCCTTGCACAATAAGTAAGAGGTGGGAAAGAAAGCCATAAGGAATAAATATGCAGTGTCTAACATCAGATATTTTAACAGATGCTGTAGCATACAAAAAATAACAGTGCCTACTTTATGTTTTCAAAGGGAGACACTGAACAGAGCAAGGCTTTATTGCTGCAGAGCTGTGCATAGACAAAGAGAAAAATGCCAGAGATCTGGCCAGTGACCTTCCTCCAACCTGAAGCCTCCAGACTCTAGGAAGGATCAGTACACTCACTCACCTGACATCTCTAGTGTTTGGCTTCTAGAACCTCTCTTTGGCATCCAAAAGATGGAATCATTTTTTGTCCCCACAAGATGTAAGACTAGTCCCTCAGGGTTGAGATACATTAGGTCTCAGAACTTTCCCATGGAAGTACAAGCTCTTCAGTATACCATTTAGCTCTCTACAAGTACTTGGTAGATCTAATTAAATCAAAACCAAAAGTCAGACCTATGGACAAAGTTCATTAAGATTCAACAACTACTTACTTCATGTCACAATAAATACATGGATCTTTAAAAAAATAAGGCCTTCCACCTTTTCAGCATCCTATCAGAGCTTTCCTTTGAGCTCTGTTCAGAACTTTTGTGCCTACACAGGGAATTGCTCATCACATCGCAACCTTTTCCTGAAGCATGGGGTACAACCAGGCCATCCTATTTTTATTAACCCAGCCTCCTCAGTACAGCATCTTACCTGTCTCCAATATCATCTCTTCCTCAGGAACTTCTGTGTTTCCCCATTTACATGAGACTTTTTTATCTCTGATCATTTTCCTTAACCCCTACATTCTGTTCAAAGACAAGACAGACAGAATGGTTTGTTCCAAGCTTCAGACAATTCTCAACACAAATATTTTCTATTTCAATCACTAACCATTGAAATTTAGGAGCTAAATAATGCCCTTGATCTGAGGAGAGGTGACAGAATCTCACCTACAGAAATGGAAGCACGTGGGCAAAGAAGTATTTCTGATACATAAGGATGCACAGCCAGAGGGAAAAAAAAAAAAACCCAAAAAAAAACCAAAAAACCAAACCACAATATCAACCAAATTCAGACACAAGTTTCTCAGATTACACAGGTCAGTGGTGTAGGGATGTTTAAGAACACCGTATATCTATCTTAAGAAAATCATGCTCTACAGAATGTCAGTGGTACAGGAGAAGTCAGAGCAGTGTCCAGCTGGCCATCCCTTAGTATCAGGCTGCCACTTGATTCTGCCTCCTGTAAGAGGAGCCACAGGCAAACTGTGGAAGATTTATGTATCAGAGTTGAAAATATTGCTGTAGCTTATTGCATATCTCTTTTCTGCACCTCCCTGCCAGGTATTACTAGTGCAGGCAGTGCAGGCAGTGCAGTAGAGGACATGGCTCTGCTGTCAGTTCACTGACTCAGTTGTATAAAATGCTTCAAAGATGAGGTTTATGCTGAAATACTGGATGGTGACCTGGGGCAGCCAAGAAACTGATGTGAATCCTGCTTTTCCACCTTTGCAGCAGAGCAAATAACCCCTGGAAAATGACATAGGTGGGGATCAGCTATCTCTTTAGACTTCCAGAGTTATAAATCTATTCAAGGTAGCTTTCAAAGGCCAAGCGTGCAGCACCAGATATTCACTTGCACAGATCCCATCTCTTGAGCAGTAGATTTCTCTCAGATGGCAAAGTATAAACCAGCTTGTAGCTCTTTCCACATCCCCTACACCCCAAAACCTACTCCTGCACAGAATCACTAAGAAGCTTTATACATCTCCTCATCTCTAAACAAGAAAATATTTGGACTCCAGAAGTAGTCTTCCTTCAGTTTTCTGAGGCATTGTATGTTTCTGAGGCATAGAGGATAAGCAGAATATTGCTGAGTTCACTGCTCCTCAGCGTTGCCTCCCACAGTCCTACAAGTCATTACAGTCTGTCACAACAATGACAGAACAAGACAGGAGGAGGTATAATTCCTCATCACAAATGTCAGACTTTTTTTAACTTAATGAAATTATGAGAAAGTCTATAACTGATTTTTAAATGTTGCAGAGGGAAAAGTATCAACTTTGTTAAAATTGAATATGAAGCAAAATTCATGTCAAACATGATTTTGTGAAATTAAAAAATTTCATTTCAACAATTTTTTACCAGAAGTGGTGTAATTTTGGATGGTGAAAATTTATAACTTTTCCATGCATCTAGGCATATCAGCTAGCATATTCAGTGTGCATAAGGTTAAGTTGTCTGGACCTACCTTCCAAGTCTTGAAAACATATTCATTGTCCAACAAGGTTGTAAATACTTGTTTGTAAATAGCACTTATGAGCCCCTCAACCTGCATGAGTAAGGCCTGTAGGTGAGTGCAGACAGGGCTCTCTGGCAACTGCAAACTAAATCATTTGGAGGAGAAAAAAAAAAAAAACATTCTGCTCCATCTACATAGGAGATAACTTTCAAGTGATTTATCTCAAACTCTAAAATCCTGTTATGCTGTTTAGCTTCAAGTAAACTAGAGCAGAAATACCTCTGGCAATATTTACTCTTTCAGATCCCAGTGGCAGTTTCTTCCTCGCTTTGTCTCACCATCACCACAATAACCTGCTTTCTTCCCAAAAAGTTAGCTGAGCCTAGCATCTTATGCAGCTGCAGCTCCTCTTCACCATCATTTCCAGACAGGTGAAGAATGTGTAGTCAGGAAGTAGATCTTCAAAGGCCAAATTAATGTACAGCTGATAGCTATGCAGTATACACAGAGTTTGCCATAAAATTTTTTAAAAAGTCAAAAAAACCCAAACCCAACAAGCCTCACTATTCAAAAATACCATCTGGACCAGTGCATAGGTCATCTGGAGGTATCAAGTGAGCACTTAGGGACATTGATTACTTTTATACATAATTCCCCATAAAAAAAAAGAAGTCATTTACATAGAAAAAAAAAATCAAAACAATGCAAGAGAGGAAATCTCTTACAGTTGTGGATGATAAACTAGACTCTCCCAAAGTGAAGGGCTGTCTCTATTACCTGTACCACATCAGACCAGCTCTATTTTTCTGAGACCACATGCTGTCAAACTGCGCCTTACAGCTTATCAAAACAGGGATTACTAAACTTGCCCGTGTTGCAGACAATAAAGGTTTTTTTTTGCCTCTTTTCTACCCATTCTTGTTGTGGCTTCTGAGATCCCTCTTAACACTAAACTAGGTTAAAGAAAAAAGCAATAAATTCATTCTAACAATGCAAACTGTTTTTCTTTTAATTTACTGATTTTATTTTTTTTTCTTTTCAGTTATGTAGTTAAGTGAAGAACAGCTCTAAAATCATATTGCAAGCCTCACCTCTGTCATATAACAGAAGTATTTCCAAGGCTCTTTTGATAAACCACTATTTTCCAGGGGTGCCACATTAATGAACCTTCTTACTCTTAGGGGAATTATGTTTAGCAAAACAGAGGAACAGATAATGATTAGAGGTCCTACCCACTGCTTGAAATAGTTTCTGAAGTTCATTCTACCAACGTGTGGTAGTTTAAGCCCAGTCAGCAGCAAAGCACCACGTAGTCGCTCATTCATCACACACACTCCCTCACCTCTCGCAGGATAGTGGAGGTCCCAGAAAGATGGAAGGGGCTGAGAGGGCTCACTGACAGTGATGGTTCTGGGCAAACAGACTTGACTATTAAGGGAAGAAAACAAGTTGAATCCACTACGAACTAGAAACAGAACAGGCAGAAAGCAAAACCAGAGCAGGATGATGAGAAAAACACAACCAGCACTTTAAGACCTCTTTCCCCCATTCTCCCATCTTCCTGGGCTCAGCTCCCTGCTCCCCATATCTCTACCTCCTCCCCTTCAGCAGCACAGATGGACAGGAAATGGAGGATGTGGTCAGTCAATCACAGATGATCTCTGCCACTTCTTTTGCCTCAGAGGAGGAGGAGGACTCCTCACATTCTTCCCCTGCTGCAACACAGGTCCCTCCCTTTCCATGGGATACAGTCCATAATGAACCCCTCTGTCATGAGTCCTTCCCTGGGGCTGCAGCTCCTCACGGACTCCTCCAGTGTGAGTTCTCAGCAGCAGCACAACCCCAGGTACATTCTGTTCCAACAATGCCTCCTCACAGAGTCACAGCCCCTTTGGGCACAATCACCCCTAGCACGGGCTCCTCCACGAGCTGCCAACAAATCTCAGCTTCACTGTTACGTTCCATTGGTTGCAGGAGCATAGCTGCCATCTCACCATAGGATGCAGGGGGATTCCCTCACTGACTTTGGAGTCTGGATGGTCTCTTCTCTCTCCTCCAACTCCATCACCTACCAGAAATTATATCCTTCCTCTTCTGGCTTCTTCATCTTAAAGTGGTTGTGAAGGTGCCCAATTGGCTTAGCCTCAGAGGTGGGTCTGACTTAGAGCCAGGAGAAGTTTCGAGCAACTTCTTACTGGGACCATTATTACAGTCTCTTCCCCGCTGCCAGAAATGGCTCCATACAAACCCAAGACATAATGCCATGAAAAGCAGACTCAAAAAGTCTCAAGTGGGTTTGATTGCAAAAGGTTTCCACTGGCACCTTTTGACATCGTCAGGAAGGCATTAGGGGGATGCCCTCAGGCATGGAACAGGAAGGCTCACAGTGATACCAGGATCCCTGTCTCATAGTTTTCCAAATAAACATCAAACACTCCTGTTCACTGTTTTGCAAGTTTACTGTTTTACAAGTCCCACTGTTTTTACATAAATATCTCAATACTCTAATCCATGTGGGTTTGCTGATGGTACTAGCTGTGGCTTCTATCAACTTCTTACTTTAGTGTATCATGCTCAGGAATTTCCAATTTGATGACCAGTAATTTCTCTTTTGTTAGCCTGGATTCAGGCCAGGATCTAGTCAGCAATCTAGTAATTTACCTGCAACTCTCATCGTTGTCATAATAAGAGCTAGTCATAATAGGTGAACTACTATTGTGAGTTAAATTCAATATGGATACAAGTAGAAGGAGCACATCTACATAAGTTAATTTCATATGCTTTAATATACATATATGCATTATTAATATCGGTATTAGGCCATCATTAATTTGTTAATATGGAATATCTTGTATAAAAATGAGACTTGAGTTTTCTTTTTTTTCTTTCCAATTATTTTGTTTTTGCTTGTTTGTTTATTTGGTTATATATTTTGGAATGTCTTTTCTTACTCACATGCCTCCCCTCAAATATTTGGATCTTCTTGCCAAGACAGATAAACTTCATTCCTCTCCCTTGAACAGTACCAGTTTTCCAAAAAAAAAAAAAAAAAAAAAAGAATCTTACATTTGCCCCATCAGTAAGCAGAGATTTCAATAGTATCATCTTCTTTTTTTTTTTTAGTTCCTTGATAGCAAAACACAATCCTACAAAATACCGTTAGAAATACCATTGTGCAACGTTCACTGTTTCTGTCCACTTCTACCTCTAACTGAATGCATCTCAACAAAAGCTACTTACCTCGTTTTGCTTTAAAACTGAACAGTTAGAATCTGTGATCAACTGCTGGTGGAAAGTCCCAGCAGAAAGGAAATGGATGAGTTAGAAGCAAGGAACATTTTTTGGTTGGTTGGTTTGTTTGTTTGTTTGGGGTTTTTTTTGCAACAAACTCATGGTACTTTCTGTAGTAACATCACAACCACAAGTCTTATGATAGGCTTGTTGGCTCTTCCAGGTGATATTTTTCCCCAGGAGAGCATTATCCCTTGTTTGAAGCAATGGGGAAACTTAAACACAGAAACATACAGTGGTTTGCCAGTAGAACGTTGTCTGAGTCAGGAAGAGAGTACTGGAGTCAGGAAGAGAGTACTGCTCTCCTGTATCTCTGCCTGATGTGTTCACCAGCCATCAGAAGTCAACCTAAGATGCACAGTCTATGTGCTTATGTGCAGCCTGACATGATAGTCCCATTCCCTTGGTCTGGTGTCTCCTTGTTTGTAGGATTACTGTCCCAAACACTCAGAAAGGTCTGAAACAAATTCAGCCTTCTAGCAGAATTTACAGCACAATTTCCTCAGTGGCAGTCAGGCAGAGCACCTTATGTGAAGCTAACGTGGTCACCAACAGAGCACTTAGCAACCCACCAATTGCACATATTTCTGGTTTTCTGTTATGTGAGAAGCATACAATCAAAGGTGGTCATGTGCCTTTCTTCCTCTCATATGATTTAATGTGAATTCCTTACATGTAATGACTACTGTACTTTTATTAAATATATGTTTATATTACATATAATTTGGGGTATTGCTTTAATATTAGCCTATTGCTGGTAATGAATACTAAAGGGGGAAAAAAAAACAAACCTACAATAAATAAACAAAAGATAAATCTCTCTGCCAGCCAGAGATGCACCTGTAAAGGATTTTTGTTCAGTTAGCACAATGGCTGTCATTACAGGTGGTTCAGAGTCTCATTCCTCTTTGGGGATATTCAGAGATAATTCTTCTTATAGGCCAGTAGTCCAACTGACTGCCATCCCCCTGATTGCAGCAGCTGATATAAGGTCAAATAGTCATCAGAGTATCTAGTGCAGAGGTCTTTGTACCAGACTTCTTCCTTTACTTCAGTACAAAACACCCCAGCAAAATCCGCTCTTACCATTCCAGGACCTTCTGTTGTTGCTGCTACTATTTGATGAAAATTTTGTGGATGTTCATATAGTAATTACCTACAAGAACCTGGAACGTTCTCAAGAAAGGGGACAAAACAACAAATCAAAGTTTCAATAATACCATGACACCTCCAGAGATACCAGAATTCTCCAAGTGAAGAAGTAAAGCAAGTTTCTCTACACATATAAAGAAAGCAGCTAGAGCACCCATTCTGATTCAGCTTCCAACTAAACCACAGACATATGAGTCTATACAAAATAAGATTCAAGCTCAAAAGGTTTACCTTGAGCCTATGATAGCTGTGCAATATTATAATTCCCTGCCCTTTTGTTAAGACTAACACAAAGATTAAAGTGTGAGTTGGAGATTTCCAAACCACTAAGAAAAGTATTAACATATTGAGCTAAGTTTACTCCACAGAGGAGCTACTGCAGAATTTTTTTCGCCATGCTGAAGCCAGTGATCCTCTAAAATTGCCTCCAGAGGCACTCAAGTACCAGACTGCACACTGACAATCTTATGTCACACCAGTACAACTTGCAACAGAGATATATGATCCTTGGTGCCCAGAAGAAGGTCTTTTTGGTGCATCACCTAAGACGGCTATTTTGCAAAATAAAATCGCAAGAGATAACACAGTAAGGTTCAGGCTAACGTCCCATTTATTGAAAACACAGTAAATAACAGTTTTCACAGGAAGGTAAATTTGCCCTCAGCCTGCAATTCATTAGACTCCAGCTCTCACCTTCACCCTTTTGCCATGAGGGACTAGAACAGCAGGCATAATGCCCTAGAGCATGACCCTGATGTGTAGAGACTGAACGACAGTTTCCCCAAGTAGGGCTGAGAAACGTCTCTCAGGCTAAAACCTTCTCTTTCCTTTCAAGACAATTTTTACCTTTAATGCACAGTTTCCCTTTACAGCAAAAAACAAACTACATGTAATGGTCCATTATTTGTACAATCAGCCAACATCAGCTATTTGAAAAAAAAAAAAGGGCCAGTGCTATTTTGGGGCCTATCAATAGGGTTATTACAGGAAAACAACCAACATCATTACTGCAGTCTAGACAGCGGTGACTAGGTCTTAATTGGAATAAAGAAGTTGGATTTGAGTACCGCAGCTCTAAAAGCTGATTATGAAAAAAAAAACACTCCCCAAAAATAAACCAAAGAACAATCAATTAGAAAATATAGCCTTTAAAGTTTATTAAAGGACCTAGATATATTCAGTTGCTCTCACCACCCACCCAGTTGAAGTCTCTACATATTATTACTTGTCAATATAAGAAAGACAAGATCTAAACAAATAAATGCAATATGTTTATGAGTAAAATCTTTACAAAGAGCAAAACCATAATATAGCAAGCTTCAGAGCTGAAAGCTGTGGAAGTTGAAACTACTGTCACAATATGGACACCTATTTATTAGGTGCAGCTTTAAAAGATCAGTTTTGTTGTGATTAAAAGGTGGACTAGAAGCATAGAAATCCATATGGGATGCCATATTCTTGACAACACAGCTTTTAATTGCCTCAGAAGTTAGCTCATCATCTTTAGTGGATGAAAACATAATAGGAAAAGTGAAATACTATTTCTCATCCAATTTTCTCCCATTCAGCATTCCTATGGCCTTCACTGTTGCCCTATCACATTCAGTTTCTTGAGATAAAACTGAAATTGAATACCTTTTAAAACGTTTAAGTTCCTAAGGTATGTTTTAAAATCAATGTATATGTTTCTTCACATGTTCGACTGAAATTACCATTAATTTGTAGGTAGAGTGTAACAGAACCAATATTTCCCAAATTTGCATGTCACTTGGTTTCAAAAGAAAAATATTCTCCAGAGTGTGGATTCCAGTTAGAAAAGGACATATTAAAGTCAAAGAATTTAGAGAAATAGAGAGAATGAGAGCTTAAGGACAGAGCAATGGACAATTTCTTTACACAAGGCTCGCACAGTAGGTATGCTACTGACGACTTCACCCTTTACAGAATCCCTCAGGCAAAAGTCCCACATCCAGACTTAGAAGTTCAGCCTGTCACAAACATCTCTGCTTTCCTGAAAGGCCAAAACTTTTTCTATAGAAGGCAACTGGCTCAGTTTATGTTTAGTTTTGTTTGTTGTGGTTTTCATACTAACTCAGACATTCAAAAGGTGAATGAAATGCCTGCTGCATTTTCTGCTTTGGTGTGAAGTGTTTTTAAGAATAAGACTGTGATGCATGAATTAGTTGTCAATTCTTTTTCCTAGCTTACCTTTCACAGAAAGCAGCACATCATTACCTCTAGCACACAGAAGAGCAGGTTGTTATGAGTTTTAAGTGTATCATAAAAAAACCCCTTTTAAGTAGTTATTTAGTCATTGAAAGCATCACTCTCATCCTCCTCATCCCTACAGAAATTAGAAATTGCAATTAGGCAATCTTCACCTAATGTAGAAAACGAACTTAAAATAGTGAGTAAACTTTTCAAGATCCTTTCAACTGCACAGTTAAGATCACGCAGTTATCTTAACATCAGAGATAATATTTTTGCAGGGATATGCTTTAGTAGTTCCAAATATTCATGGCTGATAAAATGAAGTATCTCCCATAACTCTGCAACTCTTTTGGCAATTGAAGAAAACTAACTATAAACATGATCGCTAATTCATTTTTTTAATGAGCAATTATTTTTGTACAAAGTGCTTTGCTGTGATAGGGAATAAAAGAGCCAGGAACCCACTAGAGTTTCTGGAAAATCGGTGTTAGCTTTATCAATACAAATCATTATATGTTTTCAAAAGCCAAATCATTTGAATGCACTGTACCTCTCCCATTTGCAAATGTTCCTAATACAGTTTCATAGCTCCTTTTTAAATTACTTCAAAAACAGAAGCTTGTTCCCTCTTGAGATCTGTGATAATGAACAGCTATCACAAACACTGATATTTCTACAATTTGAGATGGTGGTCAGAAAGCAAGTATATGTCCTTTCCAACCTAAGAGTTTAACTGCTTTCCCAACTGAGGAGGAATTATTATTGGCACGTAAAAACAAAACAAAACAAAACAAAACAAAACAAAACAAAAAAAAGATGGAAAAGTTGGTCATCTTCCCCAAAAGGGGGGAAGTTTATCATCTGGTCAACATCCATCCTGTGTACTTCATACAAGACAAAAAAAATAACAAACAGATTCTGTGTTCTATTAGGAAGTCTCAAAATTAAACCTGCATTGTGGTGATGCGGTCTACATAGAGTTATTAAAAATGGAAAGGTAAAAATCAGTTTCTGAAAAATCTGAAAATCACTTTTTCAGGTGATCAAAGATTAAACTTCAAATTGTACACTATCCATGAGGCGGATTTGCTTTTAGCTTCTCTTGCTCTTAAAAAATAGAAGGACTTTTCAAGAGAAAAGACAGATTCTATTAAAATGCAAACAAGAATAAAAACAGATATAAATCAAGTGATTACCTAAGACAGAAATGAAATTTTAAAGTGGTTTGCAATAGAAGGTCCTCTGCTTATTTTATCCTCCTGACGTATGTACTTTCTTTTAGGCTTTCTGGCAACCTAACCATTTGTTGTCTTGAGTTTGCTGCAGCTCAGCTCTGTTCAGTGGCTTCTCAATACTGAGAAATCACTCAGGCTCTGCTCTCCTTAGCCATCTCCTAGCTCTTCAGCTAGCTTTCAGTCTCAGACATTCCTTCTCTTCCTGACTAGCACACATATCAAACCTTTTTTCTCCTCCTACATAGTCAGATGATCTCAAGGAGAGATTTGCCCCTCCCTGTAGAAGTCTCTGCTTGACTCAATCACTCGCTTTATAAAAAGGAGCAAAATATTGTAATAGCAGACCAAAATTAAAGCACCATTCATCACTGAGCTTCAGCCTAACATCCACTTGTACCTCACATGCATGAAATTGATACTTTTCAAGCATAAAACTAATCTTCATTTTAATTTGTGCATATTCTTTCTCTGGCCTATCACCACGGCAGTGAACATGAACAAAAGAGCCTACACAAGGTCTTTCAAACCTTTGTGTTCAAGGAACTATGCAAACCGACCTAACCAGAGTCACCAGCCACTCATATGGATTAAGCATTCTTTAACCAACAGTAAAACACCTTTGAAGCACCTGTTTAAATATATGAAGCAGAAAATTCAAAAAGAGGTCAACACTGGGGCTTTTCTTAAAACAATGGAGATTGTGATACGGAGAAGAGGCAACTTCACATTGTAAATACATACTTGAATATTCAAAGTACAATGTGTTCAGCATTGATTTCACTGTACTTCTACTGAAGTTTAATAATCTGAGAATATTTCACCACCATATGAAGGATTTCATCCTCAGCATCCTGTGAACATTTTACGGATGAAGAATAAACACCTTATGGAAGAGATTTCCCTGTTCCCTGGAAATCCTGCCCTAGTTCTGTTATATACATGATACATTCTGAGGCTATCAGCAATTAGAAATGGATAGCAGCTCTCTTTTCACTAAATTGATGAAATGTGACCATCAGAAATGTCTTACAAGGTTTTAACTCTGTACCTCGACCTAACTGGTACTTTTTCAGGAGTTTAACAATTCTTCAGAAACATGGCAGCAGCCCTTAGACCCTGGTAAAGAACTTTTGAAAATACAAATGTGCATAATTTAAAATGTTCACATACATGAAGCACATGTACAGGTGCCACAGAGAGGTCTGTCCCTGTCTTTTAGTTGTTTATATACAACTGTGAAAGAGAGGAGAGGGAGAATGGCTAACTGCAATGTCCTTAGCAACATATATTGCTATGCTGTACTATTTTACCAAATTTATCCTGATGGAACATTACAGGAAAATGAGGGGAACTGCCTCAATACCTGCTGGAAGGGCAATAGAGAGGGGCACAAGAAACTCGGGATTTCTGGAGTGCATTAACAAAAACTTCCTGTCACAGATGAATGAGCAAACAACAAGGTCTATGATGGACTTTTTATCTATGTGGTGGTTTAGCCCAATGTCCACCCAGTCATAATATCACTCCCCTTCCTAAGCTGGACAGGAGAGAGAGAGGAATATAACAAACTGCTTGTGAGTTAAGGATTGAGAGATCACTCGGTAATTAACATCACGGGCAAAACAGACTCAACTTAGGGAGAATAAGGTTTGATTTATTAAAGAAACAATAAAAGCAGGGAGACGAGAAATAAAACCGTCTTAAAACACCTCCCCCCACCCCTCCACTTCNGTCCCCTCACGGGATCACAAGTCCTGACAGTAAACCTGCTCCGGCGTGGGCACCTCCCCCACGGACTCCCAGGTCTTGCCAGGAACTTGCTCCAGGATGAACTTCTTACGGAGTCACGGCCTCCCTCAAGCATCCACCCGCTCCGGCGTGAGCACCTCCCCCACGGGCTGCGAGTGGGTCTCTGCTTCCCGGTGTCCTCCATGGACTGCAGGGGGACAACCTGCTTCACCATGGTCCTCATCACATATCGCAGGGGAGCCTTCTTCTTGGCGCCTAGGCACCCTCCTCCCCCTCCTTCTTCACTGACCTTGTTGTCTGCGGAGATTCTCTCTCCCTGTTGCTGCTGCAGTTCTGCCACTGTGCAACAACTTCTTCTGCTCAAATATGTTATTCACAGAGGTGATACCTCTATCACTAATTGGCCAGGCCTGGGGCAGGTGCAGGGTCCAGTTTAAAACTGACTGGCCCTAACCCTGTCAGCTACAGGGGAAGCTTCTGGCAACTTTCTTTGCTTAAATAAGCCACTCCTTTAGCTCCCCTGCTACTGAAAAACCTGGCACAGGCCTAAACCACTACAACCTACAAACATGCAAGAACTGGTCAGGGATGTAGAGACCAAGGACAACTTTGGCTTCAGTGATCATGAGATGGTGGAGTTCAGTATGCTGGAGGGGAGGGCCATAAATTAAAAGTGAAATCACAGTTCCAGGCTGCAAGAGAGCAGACTTTGTCTTATTCAAAGGTCTGCTTGGAGGAATCTCATTGAGTGACCATTCTGAAGAGAAGAAGGGCCCAGTAGAGGTGGTTGATTTTTAAGGATCACTTCTTTCAAGTTCAAGAATGACTCATCCCAATGAGCATGAAAAAAAAGCAAAAAGTAACAGGAAGCCTGTGTAAATGAACAAGGAGCTCTAACTAAAACACAAAAAGATGAATGAAATACAAAAAGAAGAATACAAAATGTGGAAGCACAATAAGGGAACCCATATCTGAGCATAAAGGAATAAGGCTGAAGACCATCTGAATTTGGTGAGGGACATAAAAGGCAATGACAAGGGCTTCTACAAGCACATGAGCAACAAACCAAAGGGCAAATGTAAGCCTGCTGCTGAATGGGGCAGGGCACCTCATGACAAATTATATGGAAAAGTCCAAGACATTCAATGCCTTCTTTGTCTTGGTAAGATTTGCCCTGAGGAACCCCAGGCTCCTGACACCAATGGGAAAGCCTAGAGCCATGAAGATTTCTCCTTCATCAGAGAGGATCAAGTTAGGGAGCATTTAAGGCAATTGGACATACACAAGTCCATGGGTCCTGATGGAATCTATCCACAATGACTGAGAAAGCTCGCCAACATCATTGCAAGGCCCTTCTCAATAATCTTGGAAAGGTTATGGGGATCAGATGAGGTTCCTCAGAACTGAAAGAAACCAAATGTCACTGCAGACTTCAAGAAGATGAAGAGGGAGAATACAGACACCTATAGTTTGTCAGCCTCCCTTGAGTTTCTGGGAAGATGGTGAAGCAAATCCTCCAAGGAACCATTTCCAAACATACAAATGACAAGAAGGTGACTGGGGAAAGTCAGCATGGATTTAGGAAGGGGAACTTACAATTGACCAACCTCATAGCCTTCTACAATAAGACAACTGGCTTGATGTGAGAGAAGAAGCAACAAATGTTGTTCATCTTTCCCAGAGCAAGGAGTTTGATGCTGTCCTATATAACAGTCTCATAGAAAAACTGATGAAGAAGGGACTGGATAGATGGATAGTGAGGCAGGTTGAAAACTGGTTGAAATATTGTGCTAAAAGGATTGTCATCTGCTGATCTGTACAAAGTCCAGCTGGATGCCAGTCACCATCAGTGCACCCCACGTGTTGATACAAGGTCAAATACTGTTTGGCATCTTCATTAATGACTTAGATGATGGGATATACACCTTTAGCATGTTTGCAGTTGACATAAAATGGGTAGGAATTGTTGATGGGTCCAGTGAGCATGCTGCCATTCAGAGGGAACTTAACAGGCTAGAGAAATGGGCCAACAGAAATGTAAAGAAATGCAACAAAGTGAAATGCAAGGTCCTGCACCTATCAGCACATGCTGTGAGCTGATTGATTAAAAAGAAGCTTTGCAAAATGGGACCTGAAGGTCCTGGTTGACAAGTGGAAAATGAGCCAATGAGTCACCATTGCAAGAAAAGCAGCCAGCAGTACCCTAGTGCATCTGGAATGCTGTGTAAGACAGGCATGGAGATACTGGAGCAAGTTCAGCAAAGGGCCATGAAGATTGGTTTGGAGCATCTAACATAAGATAGACTCAGAGAGCAAGAATTGTTTTGGCCTGGAGAAGAAAATTCTGGGGATAAATGGCACATCTTATCAATGTGTACAAATACCTAATGGGAGGCAGCAAAGAAGATGAAGCCAAATTCTTATCAAAGATGTCCAGTGAATGGACAAGAAGAAACATGCAGAGATGGAAAAATGAGAAATTCAGTTCATAATCAAGAAAAAGCTTTTTTTACTGTAAGGGTCATATAACACTGGAACAGGTTGCCCAGGCCAGCTGAGAAGTCTCGATTCTTGGAAATATTCAAAATGTGACTGGACACAAATCTGAGCAACTTGCTGTAAATGATCAGGGTAGTTTACCCAGACAGTCTCCAGAGGAGCCTTTCAACATCAACTGTTCTGTGATTCTGTAAAAGCTGTTTCTTCTGTCATCAGGCCAGTCATGCCACTCATGCCAGCCAAGGAATGGCAGAGCAACAGCCCAAGACAATCAGCAATAAGCATCCTCATGTCCAGCCCTTTGCATTCCCTCCTGATAGCTGAAAGAGGCAGAATCCATGCTGCTGACTGCCTACTGGCACAGTATAGAAAGTATGAGAGGAAAGAGCTCTGAAGAGAGAACCTTCTCAAGTAGGGCTTTAGTGTCCAGTTTCAGGCTATTTGCCTGCTATTCGTTATGAGTGCCCTTGTGTATGTCACTTGGTTCTGAAGATTTCCAAATGCCTACAAGTGAGAATATTTTGATTTTCCATGGTTGACATATTATTTGCTCCATACCATGGCAGGCCAGTGACAGGACAAAGCAATACAAACATGTTGATTAGAAAGAGGGAAGAATGTTACTACATAACAAGAACTAAGATGTCTACTCTTTTAAATAACATATCTAGTCCTTTAAATATACTACAGATAATTTATTATTTCCCTAGATTTAATATAAATTTCTCAATACCACTGAGGGGAAAGTACCAAAAAAAACCACAAGATAATACTCTGAGATATAACTAAGCCTTCAGATTTTGCATTCTTCTGAGCAGAGACCCAATCTTAATTTTGTAGATAAAGGAAGAAAGTTGTGGTGTTTTTGCACAGATCCAATCTCAGCTTTCTTTCTAAAGTTGAAAAATGCATCGAGAATAAAATAAAATACATTTCTATCTGGGGTGGGGGGGTGGGGGGCAGAGGCAGGAGTGTTCTTTCATCCTTATCCTCCCTTTAGCTCCAGTGGCAACAGCATTTGATCTCACAGAAAAGACAGTGATCCTATTCTTCCACAATCAGGAGAGAACAGTGGAAAACGTTGATAATCTTCTTCTATCTATGGGATGAATCAAAGTTATCAAACCTCTCTGGAGCACTGAACCGCTCCTAGAATCTTGTGGACCATCCATGTGGGACTTGTCACATGCTGTGTAGTCAGCTGTGTGAGGTCACACAGCAAGGGAGAAATGTTGCAGCAGAAGATACCAGTGGTAGACTATAATATCTACCATACAGCACTAGTTAGTTCATAAACATTGTATTTCCACACAATTCTGCAGATATGCCCCAGAAAACTTATCATGGCCTTCCAAAACACCAGAATACTAGAGACGAAGTATGTAATATCTTCAGATAAGCAAGATGATAAGTTTATCCCCTTATTTGCATATGTAACCTAAGATAGAATTCAGTTCTGTACCTTGCATACACTGTAAAGCTTCTATAGAGATTTTAAAAAGTGTGTATTTGTCATCAGCCCCATCTCCACAATGTATCAAATATCTCCTAAATTAAAACATTTGCTCTAGAGTTCACCCAGCAAAGGCATTACACAGCTGTATTTTAATGGATGGAACAACATTCTTGCAAATAGCTTGGGCTCATAATATCTGAGCTTAAAAAAATTAATCATTTTAGCTGGAATCATCCAACACAGAAGATCTGGGCCCGAGGAGCGGTTTGTTATGGTCAAACAGCCTTTTGGAGAAGGTCCCTTCCAACCCCTACTATTCTATGTTTCCATGATTCTGTGATGAAATAAATCCAAAAATGCCAGTTATGAGTGACATCACTTGTAGTCTTTTATTTTGTTTCTGCCAGTCAAGTTTAAACATCACCAAATTTCTATCCATTGCATTTCATAAGTAAAATAGTACAGTGAGTCTGTAAATGTGCAATGTCTAGCAATAACAGTGATAACCAGGACTCACACCTGAGCTTCATTCCAAATTTTGCTGCAGACACATGCATCAGTAATCACTTAGCCTACCTATGCATCATTTCCTTCAGAAAAACAGGCTGAACTGTGTGGTGTCTTCACCATGTCTTCACCCATTCCTCCCACTGAGAGCAGAGCTATTAAGATGCAAGAGATCCATAACAGAAATGACAAAAATAATATCTCACAGAAATATTAAAAATATTAATTTATAGTGAAGTATTTTGAAGACTATGGAGGTAAGCCTTTGTGGCAAACCAAATATATAATGATAATTGTCCTTGCATAATAAGAATATCAGTCTAGTCAGATACAATTCTTACATTATTTCCAGTTGCTGATGACTTTCCTAAATTAATGCTTCTCTTCTGGTATGTTGAGACCCCATAATTATTTCCATAGTTCCAGCATAAGTGAGAGAACAGGTACTTTCTAATGTTTGCTAAGAAGCAAGAAAGAATTTAAGAGTATATATAAAATGCTTCAGCTGTGCTACTGAAATCAGAATACTACAGAGTAGAATATTTCCTATTGTTTCAGTCAGTAGGTAACCTTTCTGTCCCATATTAAAGGATCTGTTCAGTTTCTAGACCTTTGCAGCAAAATTCTTAAACACCATCTTGAGTCCCCACCCAAAAGCTTAGGGAATTATGCTGTATAAAACATAATTTATGCCTAAAAGTGATAAAACAGACACACTCACAAAGCAGCAGATTACTCAAAAGGCTTATAAACAAGCAGAACTTCAGTGACTTTGGAGATGACAACAGAACAAAAGCTGAGTTTGGGAGACCTGAGTTACAGTAATCAAAATACCATCAGCTAGCTTCCTCCCTTTCTTAGGATATTCTAGCCAATTCCCTGACTCTTTCCCCTCCCCATAAATGATGACACAAGTAACTGCTGTTACCCTTCTCCACTGGGGATGGTCCTCCACATTATACTTCTCAAATGACTGCAGCAGATGGTTGATCTGTTGTTGCAAAGGGAGGTGAAGTTTCACAAGGCTCATCTAGTTACCCCAGCTCTCTCCAGATCAGAGCTCCTGCTCATCGCTTTTGTACTCAATGACAACATCTAGCAGGTCTACTCTACAAGTAGTGTTACAGGCACCGTGAGTAGCTGCCATACCCACCAACCAATTTAGTGACTTATCAGCTGTGTTGTGTTAACACATTCCGTCCACTCCTTTCTTACTTCAGGAAAAAAGAGAGCCTTTAATCAAAATGAACTCATCTGAGTCCTGACAATAGGGAAACATTTCCAAATTCAAGCCTGACCTATGGCTTCATCAACTCAGCACTATAGATTGCAAAGCAGTCTGGGCAGGCCTCAGCAAGTACAAATATTGATGTTATGTTTTATCTCATCTTAGAATTTAGTAAGAGTTTTCAAAGTGAGGTGTCAATTGCCTCAAAGTTTACATGTAAATGGAACCTTGGATCATTTAATCATCTCACCTTTTGGCAGATATCAATAGGGTTCTTACTCCCCAAAAATGTCTTACTATATGTGGGATGCTCTTCTCTAGGGTCAGCGGAAAATATCACTGGTGAACATCTTTGTTTAAGGCTTAAAGTCATTTGGTCAAGACCTACATAACATTATACTTTCGGGTCTGGTTATTAATTTCTGTCTGGAGGACTTCAATATTGAGAACTTTGAAACTCACATATGTTCATTCTGATTGAATTCAGAACCCATAACTTGATCTAGGAGAAAAAGTCTCTCTGAATGAGGAGTTGCCAATACTCTGGCTTACTGCTTGCTAGAGAGGCTATGATTAAAACTCATCAGAGAGAATTTCTACCCATAAATGGATCTAATGCCTTACAGACTTACAACCAGACTCTGCAGCTTCATAGGCAAGAGCTTCAAAGTTTGTGTAAAGAGGATAGAGATATAACAGCCATGCTCTGATATAACCCAGGAAGCACTGGTACATATGCCACTGCCTGAAGCTTCTGTTAAACTCACTGAGAACCAACTTTGGTGCTAGGCAAATTTTATTTGGATAATCTGTTTCCTTCACTGTATCTAAGTAAGAGTTGAAATGCAGCCTAATAACACAAATATTATTTTCTCTTCCTTCTTTTTGATAGACTGGGGATAAGGATTTTATGCCAGAACTGGTAAATTTTCAGTACTATCTCACCAGCCTGCTCTAGTCACAAATTGAAAGACAACAGTAGCCAAACACAAACTGTGGTCTGTTCTCAGAGGGTTCTGCTGTGTCAACGTCTCAGCCATTTCTGTTGAAGTCCTTGCAGGTCCATACTCCTTCCCATCTTCACTGAACAAGTACCTGAAAGCACTGGCAGAATTCAGAAGATGCTGCAGATTGAACACCTGGTGCACACTGCATGCATGTTCTAGGTGTGGCAAAATTAGTCTTAGAGCCCAAATGCACTGGTGTTTTGCCAAGATGGTACTAAACTCTAACAAGGCAGAAAATTTGTGAAGCTGAGAATAAAACTCTTGAAGGCTGAGTAACCTGTACTAGTGTTTTGACTCTGAGATAATTTCAACAGCTTTTATCTGCAAATAGAGACGCCACTGAAATTACCATTTTTATGTGTTATGACATAGATGTGGTTCTTTCTTAGCTTCCAGGTTTGGCTATTGCAAGAGAGCTTTGCCATTTTTATCTGATGCCTGAATTGCTTCAGTGAGTTCAAAGTGTGTCAGCCCAGCTTCTTTTCCTACACACACTCAGCACCCATTACCCTGACTCTGTCAAGTTACATCAGAATCAAATGACTCTGGTCTTCCTTTCAGAGTGCACCATGTGCTACCTAAAATGTTCTTGCTTAAAGAAAAATTATTTGCCACTGAAACTTTCTCGAACAGTGAAATTGATAGCTTCAGTAGGGACCTTAAGTGTGTTGGCAAGCGAAAGAACAGGTCTAGTTAAGACTTTTGAAGGGTGCCTTGAGGTGCCTTGAGAAGTCTTTGTTCCTACAGAGGAACTGCAAGAGGGACACCAGACATGCATCCAAGAATGCCCAGGGGCTTAGAGTGGCATAAGGCAGACTGCTAGTACAGTAAGGCACAACCAGACAGGCCAGCTGTAGATCGTCTGCAAGACAGCATTATGTTCAGAGGGCAGAAGACCCCGCTGTGCAGCATCCCTGTGGCCACCTACCAAAAGCCATGCAGGACAGTGCTTCGCCAATGACTGTGACTCTAGCAGAAACATGAAACAAAAGTGAGCTTTATGCCTTTAAGTTTGAAGGCAAATTTTCCTTTCTGACATGTCCTTTGTCATGCTGCAGCAATTTTTTTTTTTTAATATTAATGTTCTGTACCTGCAATACAAAATTATCCACATTGCCTATAGTCCTGGAATAATTCACAATCCTATGGGGTAAACGTGTAAAAAAACCCTTATATTTTAGTTATCCCTTGTGCTACCCAGTAAATCAATATAATCTGCCTTTCATTAAGTTACTGAATGCTGTGGTGAGAAAAAAAACCCACATTTTACTTTTAAGCACTTTGAAGTGAATACTTTGAAGCCTCAGTAAGCGATAATCAAGAAAAATGGCACTAACATCTCAGGATAAATCTTCTCTGTATATTTAAGCAGGATTACTTGTGAAGCCTCAGAAATTAAAATGATTATATATAGCTTTACTTAAGACTTGAGTTTAATAAAGCAGGTACGAAGGTAGGATAGCAATGTCAGTCAAATGAGCTCTTCTGTGAGTAGTAGAATGAATGAAAGATGGTTCCCTTCATCATATAAAGCTACTTGACACCACTATTTCTCATCACAACACCCAAACCAGGCAAAGGAACACAAGCAATGTGAATAGTCCAAAGTCAAACTTATCCCACTGCTGTGTAGTGAAATATATGGTGTTTGCATTCTGCTTATCTTTTCCTCAATAGACTAATTTGAGCCTCTCTTCCATGCAGCTTCTAATTTGTCCTGTGACTTGAAGGAATATAAAGGCATCTAGAACTCTTCTAGGTAACTCAGATTTGGTTGCATTTGGCTGAATGAAGGAATTAAAAAAATATTAGTGTAGAAGAGGCTGATGGATAGTCAATGTTACTGCATAAATCTCTTCCAAAAGTCTTTAAGTTACAAAAAATACCTTATCTTAAGTAGTCCATTTAACTAGAACTACTACCTGAGGTTTCAATGTTATAAAAGTAATTATAATTTTCACCATGGAGTGATTCCAAAATTCCTTGTTGGTGATTAAAAAAACTAGAAAGTATTCAGACAGCTCATAAAATCTCAATCCCCTTGGCAGCTGTCAACTTCAGAGTCTTTTTTTTTCCTTGTAAAACCCTATTTTTCAACAAGAACAGTATCATTTCTCTATAACTTTTCTCCATATTTGTTTACAAGAGTCACTTTTCCACATATTATTACTCAACTATGGTACTCAGGCACTCTTGTCTAAATATTGGTTAACGATTGTCAGGTACTTCTATGATTCTTGAAATGTAAAATGTGAGGAAAGGGGCATAATGTGAATTCTAAGCAGTATTTAGTTATTTGACATTTAGGGAACCTTAGGTCTACTTAGGCTTGCAAGAAACAAAGACATTTGCTATAAGCTCTTCCCCACCAAAATCATCTCTGCTATGTAATCAAGTTTCTCAGGAGCATCCAAAGATCTACTTTAGTCAACAAGCTGATCTGTGAGCAGACTAGGAACTGCACTGTTCACAGCAGCAGAAGCAATGGTTTTGCAAGCATACATCTTTGCAAGCATTGACCAAGTTTTTTTCATACAAGGGAGACTTTTTTTCATTTTTCTATCTCTCAAGCCTACAGGTCACAGACTATTTACCTACATAGCAGCTCCTGCTATCTATGAAAAACTGTTCTTGAAGATTACATATAAGCAAACTATGTATATAAAATCCAGATTAATTGGATGTCTAATGCTCACAGATGATTGCTTGGGGTTTTAACATCTGTCATTTAATGATGATGTGTTTCTTCTCCATTTTTTAGGACTGTCCCCTGATAAATATCTATCAAAAGTGCTGATTAAAAATACTTGCAAATTTCAAGACAGCAGATATTTCTATTGAAATAGATTGGGGAAAAGTTTCTTATGAAATGTTTAAACTAGCAGATAAAAAGAAAACTTAAAAGTTATCACAGTGGAACTAATGCAATGCAGATATTCCCTTGGGGAATGTGTCCATATGTTTCATTAAGGATTTTATCTTGAGTTTACATACTGCATCATGATTTTTCTTGTTTGTGAACTGTAAAATTAATACATTTCTGTCTTCAAAATACACCTCAATTCTGAATTTCCATGTTATATAATAATTTTATCATATCTAATAATATTTTTAATTAGCCCAATTATAAGCACCTGCAATACTTGCTTCTTTACCAGAAAGTTCAGATAGTGTATTACAGACAAAGGAAGCACCTCTATTCAACATTCATTAGTCAACTATGCTTGCTTGAAGAGTTTTTTGAGACAGCAATTTTAGCTAGAACAGCAACTATCAAATTTCACAGCCCAAGCTCCAAGCTCTCTCTGGATTATCAAGTACATTCCAAAACTTACTACTGCAAGTCAGGCGAGCCACAAAATTTAAGCAACAAATCTGAACAGAACCTGAACACATCACTTTTGACACTAGTAAGTGGACAACTTCCTCTCTGAAGAAGTCTCTCTCAGCTCAGAGAGAAAGAGAGATAAGAGCACATGCAAGTAACTGTAAACAGGAGAATGCTTTTGTAAATAGAACATTTCTCAGCCTGTCAACAAGAAAAGCAGTCACTGCAACATCATCAGCTTACTGACTTTCAGTAGACTGGAGGAGGGCTTAAAAGAAAAGACATTTGCTTAATGAAAAGATTCTTCCACTTGGACGGGATGAAAATGGAAGTGTTTCTGTGCAAGTATTTTCTGACTATTCATCAATTTGAATTTGAATAGTTGCATGATGTTAAATGAGGTATTACTAAAAGAAAAAATACACTTCTGTGAAAAATAAGACTTCTTGAGCACAGAGATATCGTTTGAAATGTCTGGATGTTAGAATACCTGAATACTGCATTCACCTTGAGTCTCACAAAGCACGGACGAGGAAAAAAAACATCCCTAGAAAATTTAAAGGGGGAATGGAGAAACAGGATATTCACTGTTCTGTAGAATCGTCATAGAATCATAGAA
>WBNH01011186.1:445-61908 GCA_013401255.1 Urocolius indicus | reverse complement strand
CCTCAGTCTCCTCTTCTTCAGTCCTTTTATGTGGAGGAAGATACTTCAGAGCTGACCAGAAGAGTAAGGTCTCTGGCATATCAGTGCTTTGATAGATATAACTAAGTGAAATTCATGGTTGTGTAGAACATGATGTAATGTAAAGGAGGTGATGTAAAGAAGGTCTGATAAAAATTATGTGGCTTTTATCTGGTCGAGTTCCTATGTGACCTACTCTAGGTGGTCCTGTTCTGGCAGGGGGGTTGGGTTGGATTAGCTTTCAAGGTCCCTTCCAACCCCTGAGATCCTGTGAGAAGACTGTCTCCAACTAAGATTTGAATCTACTCTGAGAATTCATAAGAGTGAACTTGTTCAAGTTAAGTAGTTACACTTCTGAAAGGACCTTCTTTTCCATTTGAGTTTGAATTTTCAATAAACCTGTAAAGCAGGAATTTCTGTTCCCAGAAAGTACAGTAAAGGCCACGTAGTTTGGATAGCAAACCTTCTGCTTTCTAAAGCAGCTTTCAATTATGTAGGTTTTCAAGAGAAGTTAATAGCCATTATATAAATATCACCATAGACTTTTGTTGTGGTAGATTTCACTTTTCTTTGGGATGTATTTTATGAAGTAGGAATCCTGAAAAACAGGTGCTTGAATTAGGGAGGTGATTCAGACCTGGCCTGTGCAGTCTTGTTCTTTGGTTTAGAAAGTGAAACTATTCTGATAATTTCTACTGAATAAAAAAATTAACAGAAGGAGAATTATTTGGACCCTCCATAGCCCTCTCCATAGCCTCCTACATTGTGCTTTTTGTTGAGATATTTGGAAAGTAGAGTTTCAGTTTTATGTATCATTGACTGATGGCACGTAAAAATGTGCTGTTTCATTTCTGAAAGTGTCATTCTGCCATTTTGCATAGATTTGCTCGTTTACCCAAATGCCCTGTATTTTAATCCCATTTCGTAACATCTATTCTCACAATTATGATTTGTGGTTAGGTTAAAAAGCTGAATCTGCATCCCTTCTGCTGAGAAATGTATCATTCACTTGGACTTCTCAGCACTTCATTCATACTTTTGTGTAGGCCAGGACAGTTTGAAAAGAAAAACACCTAAATCAGACTGGGACAGTAGTCTTAAAGCAAAAAAGGAATGGTACTTTCATCTTCCCCAGTGCTGGAAGAGTCATCGTGTCCCCCTTGCATGAGAGCTGGGACTCTTGGTTTGTTCTTGCTTTCTCTGATCTGTGTCATAGGAAGGGCATTGGGGCTGGGGAAGGGGCTGGAGCCACAAGTCTGATGGGCAGGGGCTGAGGGCCCTGGAAGTGTTCAGCCTGGAGAAGAGGAGGCTGAGGGGAGACCTTCTCACTTTTGCAAACTCACTGGCAGGAGGTTGTGGCCAGGGAGGGGTGAGTCTCTGCTCCTGAGCTACAAGCATCAGCACAAGAGGAAATGGCCTCAAGTTGTGCCAGGGGAGATTTAGATTGGAAACTGGAAACGCTTTCTTCCCTGAAAGGATTGTCAGGACCTGGCACAGGCTGTCCAAGACTTGTGGTGGACTCCAGGGAATCCTCATCCCTTGAAGGATTCCAAAGCCATGGAGCTGTGGGGCTGAGGGATGTGGTTTAGTGGTGGCCATGACAGTGCTGGGGGAACAGTTAAGACTTGAGGAGCTTAACGGGCATTTCCACCCTCAACAAATCTGTTGTTCTGTGATTTCTCTGTGTTGCATCCCAGCTTTGGCAGGAGGGATGGAGAGCAGTGGTGTGTTTCTGAAGTCCAGGCTCTTGATAAGCTTTGATAGTTGCCTATCTTGCTGATAAATAGTGGCTTCTGACTGTTTGTAATTCCTTATTGTACGCTCTAACAGTCTTTGATCTTACATTGTGACTTGTGATGTAGCATCCCACATGGCTTGTTCTCTGTGCATTTGCACACTAGTAGTAAAGACTGAATTGGTTTCATTTGGGAATGAGTCACTCAGTGACCTTAAAGTATCTGAAGGGAGTGTGGAGGAGAGAGTTCCAAGAATAGGTTTAAGGAAAAAAAAAACCAAAACGGCAAACAAATAGCCTTCTTAAAAATACAACCTTGAACTATTTAGGGTTTATATCTCCTTAAGGAATCCAGTCTGAATTCTTGAGTTGTACAATCAAGGTAACCTGATTTTTCTGCCTCCTGCCAAGGAAGTAAGCACCATCTGAGTCACACTTTCTAGTTAAATTAGTATTTTATTACCATCTAAACATGTGAATGAAGAAGTCAAAAGAGTTAAAATGTTCATAGCCTTCCAGTGGTTAACTATATTGTACCAGAATTCAACTTTGTATTGTGTGTGAAAGCAGAAAACAACTTTCCTCAAGTTGTAGCTTTCTGGATGAAAAAACGTTGAACCAACCTTTAATGAGAGAATGCAGCTTTCTTGTTTTAAAGTACACAGTATCCAATTCTAAATCTGTGCTTTTGGTTTCTGTCCTGCAGGGAACACAGTGAGTAACCTGATTTTCATTCTACCTCCAATCTATGGTGCGATTCAGACCTATAAAGATGGCCTTGAAAAACGATACTTAGCTGCATATTTGTGTCTTACAGGTATGTGTAAAACTTCATTTGCTGTTTCATCGTAAAGAGAGCTCAGACATGCAGTGAACAATACAGAAATAATAATAAACTAAGTAGTTAAATCCAAATACTGTGTGTGTGAAGCACTAGCCTCCATTTATTATACTTGTTCATGTTTATAGAAATTGTTCCTTGTTGGAAGGTCATGAAGTTAGAATTCAGTAAATAATTTTATGAGGTGTTTGAAATGATTCTTGTTTAAGTTCTGTTCAGTGTGTTTTAGCTTACTGTGTCGTTTGATGATTTACAGAAGATGTGTTGTCAGTCCTACTTCAAAACAATTTCACTACATTAATACTTTTGTGACATTTGTGTGGAACAGCAATACAAGAAATGAATGAGATCTTGAAGGAACTGCAAAAGGATTCTTTCATGAGTTGGAATTTGTTTTCTGTTCCTCTTTGGCATACATCACCCAACAACCTAACTGCTGTCATATCTGTGAAGTTTTGCAAGGATGGGAGAGCAGTGTGTCATTTGTCCATGGGTGAGCTTAGAGCAGTCTGGGGATTTTTTTCTAAAATAGCAAAATCTAGAGAAGAACCAACTTCCTTTAAAATGTTAATTATGCACTAGAAGTCATGATCCTTATGAGAAAAGATGATGATGAGTCAGAGATGCCAGTTGGGACTTGAAGTAGTTCTCACAGAATTTCTGTGTTTCACAGGATTTCTGTGTTTGCTATAGAGTCACAGATTGGTAGGGGTCAGAAGAGACCTTTACAGATAATCTAGTCCAGCCCCCTGCAGAAGCAGGTCCACCTAGATCAGGTCACACAGGAACGTGTCCAGGTGGGTCTCAAAGAGCTCCAAGGAAGGAGCCTCCACACCCTCCCTGGGCAGCCTGGGCCAGGGCTCCCTCACTGAAACACTGAAAGAATTTTTGCTTATGTTTAAATGGAACCGTTTAAAGGTCCTTTCCAAACCTTACCATTCTATGTTATCTGAACACTTCCTATACAGCCATTTGTAGGGTTTTTAATGTGTTTGATGGTTTTGAATAATTCTTCATCTTTGTCTCAGTATAAAATAGTTTGACAGACAAAATTCTTGAAGGTCAGTGTTTCCTTTTATGAAGACAGGGAAAGAAGCCATGTGTAAGCGTTTGCTGATGCTGACTCCTTGCATGCTCTTGAATCAAATATCCTATACTGCCATTGTCTTGAAATTAAAAACAAACAAAAAAAAAGTGAAACTCTGTGTTTGAGACTCAGTCTTCCCATAATGTGTGGTTATCATTGTCAGTGCATCTATCTGACCAGAATGTCAGACTCTTACATCACAGCTGCCCTGAGTGAGCATTTCTCATATACTGTTGAATGTTCAAAATTTTTTTTAAAAAGTGATTTAAAAAGCTGTCTTTGATCACAATAAATATCAGGTACTTCAGTTTTATACTCCTCTTGATGTTCATGAAGGGGAGCTCAGCCTGCCTCTTTGACAGCAGTGCTGGAGGGCAGTCCTCATTTCCAGCTGGGCTCTGCTCATCTGTGCCTGGGATGCCTGTGACTCCTGTCTGAAGTGATAAACGCTTGCATGGCTTGATTTTTCATCTCATATGTTGGAACCTAACCTTAGATGTCACTCCTAAAAACATTTCTCTTCCAGTTCATCTCTGCCTCAGTATTCGTAACGCTGGACTGTTTTACAGCAGTTGAAAGATGTAAAGGAATATAGAAAGCTTTATAGTTTCCCAGTGAAAAAGTGGGAACAAGATGGTTTAGAATCACAAAATTCCTAACATTTGTTCTACTGCAGAATAAAAGCAGCAAATGAGAAGATAAACTTACACATACAGTTGAAGTGTGCCAGGCACATTGGCATTCCTTCTGTGCGTGACAGAACGAGAGGGATGCTGAAGTGGAGACAGAGTTAAATGTACAGACATTTCTTTTTGTAAGAAAATACCAGAGGGGATTTATTTCCCTTACAATATTTTTTTTTTTTATTAACATATTTCACTCTACTTACTGAAATAGTAACAATCATGTATAGATTTTGTAAAGGGATAGTGAATTTAACACCACACTTCATTAAAGACCACAGAGCAGAGCTTCTAACTAAGTGTCTAAGATCTGTTTTGTTAAACTAGAAATTCTTAGCGATTCTGCTATGAAGATGGGGGTAGAGGGAGGGCTCTTTAGTTAGGTTTTAACAAGTTTGAATGATTACTGAGATTTTACCAGCTATTAAGAGACGTCTGTCAAAAGTGGACGTTCAATCTGTTGGCATTTGAGAACGTAAGAACTGTTGTTTCTAAACATTATTTTGATCCAAATCAGCTGTTTCTTTTAGATGCCTCCAGACTTTTAGCTGATTGTCAGTTCCATTGTGTTTTACCACACCGTGTTCAGTGCTTCACTCTATACATCACAATTTCTGTTGTTGACATTTGTTTCCTCTTTGAACCAGATGCATTTTGAATGAGGAAAGTCCTGCTCGTTTCACACACATGCCAAGATCCAAAGTTCATATATTCATAGCATGGCAGGGGTTGGGAGGGACCTTTAGAGATCATCTAGTCTGACCCCTTTGCCAGAGCAGGTTCACCTAGATCAGGTCACAAAAGTTGGCAGGTCACAAAGTTGACAGGACAAGAAGAGGGGTTTCTAAACAACTGTTTAAATAAATTCCCTGCTCATACTAAATTCCCTGCTGAGACTGAGTTGCACTTTTTAGCAGTGTTCTCAGCCTTTATTTCTGCTGCATTTCAGCTCAAAGGGCAAGTTCTCAATGAACTCAGGAGGCACTGGATATGATTTTTTTAAGCTTTAGGGAACAATTAAATTATGAAGTATACTCCTAAGCAACTTCTTTGGCATATTGGGTCTCATGAAGCAGGTGGAACAAACTATCAGACTGTTGCTGCCTCAAAGAAGCAGCAGTTGGTTTTCCCTGGTTCCTCTTGATACTCTGCTACTGTATCAGGTTCTACCATATGTCCTTTCCTCCTGCTTCCCAAGGAACTATGATTCCCAAATGGTTCATATCCTAGAAAGGGTCTCAATTTAAAATAGTCCATATACTAAAAGAATGTTTGGAGCCTTAAGAAGATAAGAAAAACCAGAGTCAATGGAATTATGTACATTATTAGAAGCTTCAATTCTAATTTAGAGGGATTAGTCTGATTTGTATGTCCTTGGCCTGTTTCATAGCTCAGTCATTCAAGCTGTGCCAAAATGGGGGGATTTCTCTATAGCCATAGGAACTCATAAACAACTTACTAAACTTCATCTCCAGTGAAACTCTGTGTCTGTAAAGGTAGTTGTTAGAAGCCCTTTAATCAAGTTCCCTTACTCTTTATTATGTAAGAGCTATAGAGAAGGTACTTAAGACCTTGTCCACATTAGTAATTCAAATGTGCTCAGGAACATTCCTGAAGCCAGGTAGGGAGGAACAGCCCATGTCTGTTTGCCTTAGCCTCCAAAACAAGGTGACCAAATGGAAACTCCCTGCTGGGCACAGGTCTCGGACTCTTCTGGCTGCTGGACCGTGCCTGAGAACTGTTTGGGGAAAAACTGCTGTTTGGAACAGGCCAGCATCATACACTAGTTCAGAGGGTTAAATTGTGACGTCTGGGAACAGTCACAGCTCAGATGAAGTTTACTCGTAGTTATACCCTTGGAGTACGTCAAGTCATAGAATCATAGCATGATAGGGTTGGAAGGGACCTTTAGAGATCTTCTAGTTCAACCCCCTGCAGAAGCAGGTTCACCTAGATCAGGTCACACAGAAACGTGTCCAGGCAGGTCTTGAAGACCTCCAAGGAAGGAGCCTCCACAACCCCTCTGGGCAACCTGTCTCTCCTACCTTTTACACTTTGGAGGAGGAAACCATTACAAGACAAAATAGTTCAATAAAAATTGCTCATTTTATTCTACTTTTTCATCTTGTTTCATTCTTTGGTTGTTTATTGATGCAGGATGTTGTTGTTTATCTTCAGTTCTGTCGTTGTAAGAAACCATAGATTGAATTCAGCTCCAGGTTCAGACACTTAAACATGTGTGAGCCCCTGCTGAGGGGTTTGTCTCCCATTACAGTCAGTAAAGCATAGAGAATCCTTCAGCTCATCCTAAAATAACCCCTTATATTTGGCCAGCTGAACTACTCTTTATGATGACATTCTCTTTAGTGGAAGCTTTGACACGTATTTCATGTGTAAATACCTAATGTCTGCATTCTTCAGAATGTTTTCATACTGTGCCTGGACAGTTGAAATTCATTTAAAGCTTGAAAAGTTCTTAGGGTTTGAACCCTCTTGGGTTCAAATCCTGAGAGTTTATATGGTTGGAGCTGGATCTCATGGATAATGTCAGATTATTTCTAGCATGGTTTTGCCTTGAAGTCTTAGGCAGTGTTGAAGCACAGTGAGATAAGTGTGTATAAAGTACAGTTTGCAAATGTATTGCTTTTACATCATCACTGTGTAACTATTCTATGAACTGGCAGTAACCCAGGTTGTGCTTGCTGCAGGACAAAAAAAGACCATGTTAGTCTATGTATAGTAGCTAACCTGACTTTGCATTTCCAGTCTTTTTAAGGGCTATTGTGATTTAATGTGTATTCTGTGCTCAGTACATAATTTATGTATATATCCTGCAACTTGAGAGCTTCATTGGGTGTAAAAATGCTGAGACTTACATCTATGAAGAGTGAGTTACAGGAGTTAGAGAGGAAATAACATTGCTTCAGGTGGTTCTAGAACTTCCCAACAGATTCTCAGCTTTTTTGTGAGCTGAGGTGCTTTGCAAAAGGAAACACCTGAAATAAAACTTGTAACCCCTGCTTATGAGATAAGGAGCAAATCTCTTGCTCAGTTGGTTGATGGCTCTATGAGAAAGTTCCTTCTATTCAAAAATTGGTGTAATTGCAGTAGTTGTGTTCACTCCTAGTTTGAAAAGTACAAAGCTGGTAGAATGTCCCATTGCAGTGATGGTTTTTGTGAAGAAAATATTCTTCAGAAACATCTTGATCCTGAAGTTAGTGAGAAGTGTTATCTAAAGATAGTTGCCTTCCTGTAGAACTGCGGGTAGAAGCTACATGTGAAGACCTGCCTGGACATGTTCCTGAGTGACCTGATATAAGTGAACCTGCTTCTGCAGGGGGGTTGGACTAGATGATCTCTAAAGGTCCCTTCCAACTCCTGGCATTCTATGATTCTATGATTTCAGCTTAAGTATTAAACATCTATTTCCTGGAGACAAATACATCAAGCCCCTTGTTTACAAGTGGGACAAGAAGGTAGGTGTGCTCTGGGCATAGCAGAGGAAGTAAAGATTTCCTTGTCATCCTTGGCATTTGATAGATGTTTCCTGTTTTTCCTTTGCAACCTTTTCAGCATTGAACACTAACTCCCTGCATTAAGCCCTGAAACAGAAGCTCAGACTAGCACAGAATATGCAGCCTGGAGAGGGAGAGTATCACCTGATAAATAATCTAGTCATGGAATTTCTAGTCATGTTACATCTTGGCTTATCTACTCAATGCATTTAAATACCAAACAGACTTGACTGTGTTCATGAGCTCTGTCAAGACTGCAGCAAAAGCAATATTACAGCTATTTCCAGTAGAGGTTTTCGTTATAGGAAGGACCATATGATGAGTCCCTGTCAACATTTTGTGTTTCTAATAACTATTTTAGGGTGATACCATGTAGCTAAAGACCATTCTCCAATGCATAGTAAATTATGTAATCAAGGAAACTCCCAAGTATGATTGCTATACAAAAACAATAGGGTTTTTTATTCTTCTTGGAAATTAATTGTGCTATTAATGACTGGAAACACCAATATCTTCAGCATTCTTGATATTTTGCAAAGGCTGGAAGCGAAAAACAATCTGGAAATCATAGAATCATAGAATGGTAGGAGTTGGAAGGGACCTTTACAGATTAAGAAATAGCTACTTCTAATCATCCCGAACGAAAAGAAAGAGTTCAGTAGATGGTTGTTGAGATTAATGAACAACGAAAGCAACAACAACGAAAAACTCCATACAACATGTTTTGTTAATTTAAAAACAGTTGAAATTGTTTATGCAATCGTTTTGCCTGTGTTTGAAAATTACACACGTTACAAATTGTAAGGGTTTCATCATGAAGCTGCTTGAAATCACTGTGACAGCCAGGATAATGGATGGTACAGTTTTAACCACAGCCTTAATGGTTTTGTTTCTTTCTTCAGCAGTTGTAATATATCCTGTATACACAGAGAAATGGCTATGAGAAATTCTCATTAAAATCTCAATGAAGGTGAAAAAATAGTTGTTGCTTATGTTTTGGAAAGGTTTTTCAGAAGCAAAACAATTTAATCTCAACTTACAGAAGTGCATGTGGTTGTTTTTGTCCTGGTAGACAGCCGTGCTTAATTTTCCCTGAAAACTAATAACGTGAAAGTATTTGGCAACACGTTTTTAAATGTGGCAATATTACAGCTTCGGTAAATTGACATGCTTAGGTATTTAATTTAATAAAGGAGACATAATAATCATAATACTGGCCTAATAGTCTCTTAAAAGCCATCTTCAGACATGTCTATCAGCTGTCTTGGGAGAATCCTTTCCGAAATGTGCAGTTTGTTAGATGGAGCTCTGTTTGTACATCTCTGAAATCTAGCTCTTGTGTGTAGAAAAGCACAACAGTACTACCCAGTGATCAGAGCATAAGTGCAAGTTGCTTAGAATCATAGAATGGTTGGAGCTGGAAGGGACCTTTAGAGATCATCTAGTCCAACCCCTCTGCAGAAGCAGGTTCACCTAGGTCAGATCACACAGGAACTTGTCCAAGTGGGTCTTGAAGAACTCCAAAGAAGGAGCCTCCAGGANCAGATGAGGCCTCACCAGGGCAGAGGAGAGAAGAAGAACCTCCCTTGACCTGCTGCCCACACTCTTCTTGATGCCCCCAGGCTGCCTTTGGCTTCTTGCCCACGAGGGCACATTGCTGGTTCATGTTTAGCTTATTATCAACCAGGACTTCCAGATCTCTCTCTGCAGAGCTGCTCTCCAGCAAGTCAATCCTCAGCCTCTCCTGGTGCATGAGCTTGACTTTCTCGGTGACTAGACTTTCCCTGAAACTAGAATCTGAGGTAAAACATCATTTCCTGCAGAAGGCAAGACATGGAATGTACTTGTTCTTGCAAAATAAAAATGAGCTGGTGCTTAATGCGAGTGGTTAACTGATAACATCTCCAAGTAAAGAATGAGATGATGCCAGCTTTGCTTTAAAAATTGAACCCTTACTTGCAAGAAACATTATCCCAAACTGAAAAAGCTGTGTCTAGGCAAAGTATATATCTCAAAAAATAATTTCAGAAGTAAATTTTGAGTTTAAAAATGAAATATGTCAAATAAGAATCATTACAGAGAAAGATGAGCTTCCAAAGTTCTGTGGTTCTATGAAGGCGGCTCAAATGAGATTGTTTCACAAAATGAATCCATATTGTGTGCTCTAAATTTCTAATTCTGAGTTATTGCAGCATTTCATTTCTTCTTATAGAACTGACAAAACAACTCCTTGTAAAATTTACCTTTTCAAAGTGGACAATAAGCAGGAATATCACAGTCTTTCAAGAGTACCAGCAGTTGAATGATGCTTTGCATTATAGAAGTGTTGGGACAGGTAAATCTTCATTTACTTAAAATAAAGAAGAAAATAAATAGAGTGATAGTGTTCCATCCATTTTGGGCTTCTTCCAGCTCTGTTCTCATTGAGATTAAGAAGAGGAGATTGAGACTGAGGGGTGATCTCATTAATGTTTACAAATACTTAAAGGGTGGGTGTGAGGAGGAGCCAGGCTGTACTCAGTGATGGCCAATGATAAGACAAGGGGCAACAAGGACAAGCTGGAACATAAGAGATTCCAAAGAAACACAAGGAAGAATTTGTTCCCTGTTGAGGTGAGGGAGCACTGGCAGGGGCTGCCCAGATGGGCTGTGGAGGCTCCTTCTCTGGAGACATCCCAACCCCAGCTGGATGAGTCCCTGTGTGCCCTGCTCTAGGTGCTGCTGCTCTGGCAGGGGTGTTGCACTGGATGAGCTTTTGAGGTCCCTTCCAGCCCTTGAGATTCTGTGATTACACCAGTCCCCAGGAGACAGTATTGAGAGGACGGAAAGAGGACACTCACCTCCCAAAAATGTAAATTCATGGACATCACCAGAGACTAAAGTACAAATTGGAAGGCTGTGGAAAAATGGGGTTTGGGCCCTGAAGTCAGGTGCTGATGTCCTACTTTTTTTCCCCAGTAAAATTCACAGATTGAAGTTAATGTACCTGAAAAAAGACTTCTCTTTTAACCTTTGTTTTGATCTATTTTCAGCTGTTGGATTGGGATCGTGGTGCTTCCACATGACCCTGAAGTATGAAATGCAGGTGAGTATTGATAAGTGTCTGTGATTCACTTTCTCTGTGTGTCTCACTATACTGTCACACTGCCATTTCTTGACTAGATAAAACTTATCTAACACGAGTTAATCCACCTGAAGTATCCTTGTACATAACTCTTGCTCTTAACAAGAGAATAGCACAGGTCTGGTTTCATTAGATATTTTCCACTGACAGATACACAGGAGTATATACTTGCATCTAAAATAAGAGCTATGATCAATTGCTTACATCAGTAAAAGACACTTTTACTTTGGGAAATGATACTGGTTTTTTTTTACTCCAGTCATTTTAAAATTCCTACAGCTTTCACTTAACAGAAAGCAGGATGGACTAGAGTTACTGTTACTTATTATTTCCATTTTTGGATCTTGGTGTGTTGTGTTGTATTTTCTAGATGTACCTGTAGCATTAATACTGAAGTCTGTGTATTTGGAGGGGTAATAGTTGAGTCTTTCTCTTTCTCTCTCATTTTCAAGTAGAGAGCATTCTGTGGTAAGTCACTGAGCATAAGGATTTGATCTTGTTATTTCCTGTTTTAAAGGAACACAAGGAGTCTTGTCCTTTTGTTCTATTTTAAATCCAAGAAGATTCATCTTTGAATTCAAGTCAGAGTGAAGGGAGATTCAGTTAAAAATGAAGAAGTCCACACTTAAAAGTGTGTGCTGGAAGTCTGTTCTCCCACAACAGCGAATGGACACACAGTAAACTCAATGGAGTTTAGAGAGCCAGACAGTTGTACTGAATCATTTTCCAGGCTCCCTTGGCAGTTTTAACGTGAATAATATTTGTTAGTCTGAACACAGCTGTTTAGAGTCATTTTAGACCTGTGAGTGTTCTGTCTGACCTCCACTGCCATCCCACAAAGCTGCAGGTCTCTTAGACCCTTGTGTCACATCTGCCAGGCTTGGATAGGTGTATTGGAGAGGACAGAGCATCTCAGATGGCATTAAGCACCTGTGCTGTGGCAACCAAATTGAGCCCCTGATCATAAGGGGACCTGAGACACTGTGTATGTGGAGGTCAAAACTTAGGTATCATATACTTTCAGGTTTTGCCTCCATAATGCTCTGTTTTAAATGTCTGACGTGCTGGAGATGGTGAGTCTCCATGGAGCATAATGTTGCCACTATATGGGGTTTTTTGGCATGAAAAAAAGTGGTTTCTAGATCCATTTCCCCTCTCCCTCACAGATTGAAGTGTGATTTGCTTACATTCTCTTCAGTGGTGAAACTGCCTTGAATCTCGACCTTTTCATCTCTCTTTTCCCAGCTGCTTGTTCTTAACCCTCAGATCCCCTTTCTTACAGTGATCCAGGCTTAAAACATTCTTATGTGGTTTGGGTTTTGTTGTTATAGAGGATGTTTGAATCCAAGTCACTTTGATGCTTCTTACCCACATAGTTCTGATGTTGCATCAGTTGCCTATGAACTGTGGTAAGGGGTGGGCAGAAGCAGATGAGAAAGGAGCAGGAAGTCTTGCATCATCTCTCCAACTGATGTAAAAGGCTTCATGTGAGGTAGAGAAAGTACACTTATTATTTTGGCAGCCAAGTGAAATAAATAAGTGGCCCATCATGACTCTGATTGCTAGTTCATGAATCATCATAGAGGAAATATTTCAACCTATAAGTCATCTTCTCTCATTCATTTGATCTCTTGTTATGATTAGAAGTTAGTATTGCTACCTGTTCAAAGAGGGTTTTTAGCATATGTTTAAAATCTTAACACTGTAAATGATCAGTTCAGATTGCTTAATTAAAAGAAATGTGAAAGCTTCTCACCTTGAAAGCAGTTATTTAGAATACTTCTGAAGCAATCACCTCTCTTTTTATTTTTATGGGAATCTTCTTGATTATGCATTCCTCAGGAATCCAAAATGCTGATTTAAGCAGTAAAATCAGCTCACTGTGTTTCCTTCCATCCATGTTTCTTTATTGTGCAGACATGCTGGAAGCATCAGTTCCTTTGGATACAGAAGCCATTGTATTTTGCAAGCAAATTCTAACTAGGAGCATGTGAGAGGCTCTTTGATGTTACTGTTACGTCCCTGAGGTGTTGCCAGCAGATGAACTTAAGAGTGTAACCAGCTGTCCACATTAGAAAAATTTTGCTGTCTTCTACTTCCTATTCTTCCTCCCCTCCTTCCCCTTTTTCTTTTATAAGGCCTTAAATGACCCCTGCTCTTAAAGAGCTGCCTGAATTAATCCTGCAGCAAATTCCCATCGAACTTGGTAAAGCATATCACTGAACTTAGAAATATGATTAGTCTAAAGCTGAAATCAGATATTACTTCTATTTTTTTCCTCTCCAAGGCATCACAGCAAAGATAAACTAACGTGATGACAAGATGCTACCTATCATGCTTTTAGCTTCAGCTGACACCTACGTTCCTACTCCTGTCTTTGTGCTACCTGATGTGGTTGCTGGCCCTGTAAAGTATGGATTCAGGGATTTAGATGTTTTTCTGAACAGGTTGTGTGCTGGATCAGCTACTGGACATAGCGCATCGTGGGTTGGATGAGCATGACTGCCTCACTCAAGAGAAGTGGAGTGTGGGTGAAGCAGCAAGATCTGCCCTTTCAGTGGCAGCTGGTCGGTAGATCTGTTTAGCAGTATTGTGAAACATTTCGTGAGGTTTCTGTGATCAAATCCACAAAAAACTGATAGTTCATGCCAGGATGATACATCCTGGACATTGAGGTGCTGGAGCGTGTCTAGAGATAGGCAACAAAGCTGGTGAAGGGTCTAGAAAACAGGTCTTAATGAGAAGTGGCTGAGGGAGCTGGGAATGTTCAGCCTGAAGAAGAGGCTGAGGGGAGACATCAGCACTCTCTACAAGGGAGTAGAGAAGGGGAGTTGTAGTGACGTTGTGGTCGATCTCTTCTCTCTAGTGATGAATGACAGGACATGTGGAAATGGGTTAAGTTGTGCCAGGGGAGGTTTAGATTGGAGATGAGGAAGAACATTTTACCAAGAGGAACACTGCGCAGAGAGGAACCTTATGAGGTTCAACAAGGACAAGGGCAGAGTCCTGCATCTGAGGAGGCACAACCCAATGCACCAGTACAGGCTGGGGGTTGAACTGCTGGAGAGCAGCTCAGGGAGAGGGACCTGGGAGTGCTGGTTGATAATAAACTGAAACATGAGCAGCAATGTGCCCTCGTGGCCAAGAAGGCCAATGGCACCCTGGGATGCATCAAGAAGAGTGTGGGTAGCAGGTCATGGGAGGTTCTTCTCTCCCTCTGCTCTGCCTCGGTGAGGCCTCATCTGGAGTCCTGTGTCCAGTTCTGGGATCCTCAGCTCAAGAGGGACAGGGAACTGCTGGAGAGAGGCCAGTGCAGGGCCACCAAGATGATCAGGGGATGGAACATCTTCCTTCTGAGGAAAGGCTGCAGGACCTGGGGCTGTTTAGTCTGGAGGAGACTGAGGGGAAATCTTTTTAACATTTACAGATAACTCAATGGTGGATGTCAAGGGGTTGGGGCAGCACTTTTTTTCCATTGTATCCAGTGACAGAACAAGGGGTGATGGGATGAAGCTGCAACACAAAAAGTTCCATTTAAACAGAAGAACAAACTGTTTGAGTGTTTGAGTGAGGGAGCCCTGGCCCAGGCTGCCCAGGGAGGGTGTGGAGGCTCCTTCCTTGGAGCTCTTCAAGACCCACCTGGACACGTTCCTGTGTGACCTGATGTAGATGGGAGCTGCTTCTGCAGAGGGGTTGGGCTGGATGAGCTCTAAAGGTCCCTTCCAACCCCACCATTCTGTGATTCTATGACTATTAAGCATTGGAACAGGCTGCTCAGGGAAGTGATGGACTCACCATCCCTGGAGATGTTCAAAAGATGCACAGCTGAAGTTCTGAGGGACATGGTTTAGTTTAGTGATGGGCCACACCGTGTGAGGTGACTGTTTAGACTTAATGATTTTAAAGATCTTTCTCAACCATAACGATTCTATGATCTCACTCCTTCTGTAAAGATTTAGATCACTTTTTTTCCCCTCCAATATTAAATTTCACAGGTAAAAGCATATTTTTACCTCTGCAGTAGAAAAATTCCCCCAAAGCAAGCAGAATCAGGCTGGGCCTATCAAAGGGCTTGTGTAAGCTCTTGTTGCTCTTAATGTGTCTCATTATTCAGAAAAACACGGTTATGAACTGAAATACCCTATACTAGAGTAGGAAGGTAATTTCTGTGCAGGCATGGCCATCAACAACTTTAAGGGTGATGACAGAAAAGGAGCAGAATCTTATTTCCATCCAGTTCTTGTTTTTCTTGGGAAAGAATCAAACCTAGTGTAAGAATTCTAACAGTCTTAACATTTGCTTAACATAGTAGTAATCAGAAGCAGTGAGTCTTCATGAATCCATTTTTATACTTTGGCAATTTCATGATTTCCAGTCCTTTGCAGGACTAGGTAAGTTTAATTATGAGGAGAAATTTGTTACTGTTCTTCGAGAAAAGTTTTAGAAGGAAACGATGGTATAATTTGGGGTGGGTTTTTTTCCCCTCTAATGAAAAATAAATGACAGTTGTGAGTGTTCTTCAGAAGTCACCTTGCTTGTGATTACAATTTTAATCAACTCCATAAGGTGTCAGGTAACACACCAGTCTTCTCCAAAAGACCAGCCCCAAAAACCTGTCTGTGAATGAAAAGAAACTTCCAGAATTGGGAAGCAAACCTACAAGCACATAACAAGGTGCATTCTAATGGGGTAAAGTTCTGGTTTATGTTATGGGGAAAAAAGATGTTTCAGTTTCTCTGTGAAGTTTGTACAGAGGAAGAAAATGCTGGTGGCTGCATTGAGCAGGCTATAAACAGGGTGGTCTATTCTGACTTTACAAAGCTAATTCTTATACACATTTTGAGAGGTATGAAGAGGGAAAATGGAACAATTCTTTGAAGGCTTGGGCTTTGTAGAGAATGTAGTACTCAAAAGACTCAGTAATAACTTATTTCCTCAGCAAGCTTTAAGTAGTTGAATAGGAGGGGAGTGATCTGCATACTGAATTACAGAAGAAGGTGGATTGTCCAAATGACTTAAAACCTCTTGTTTTTGTAAGATTTCTCTTTCCTTAATTAACTTATACAAGTGCATGAGTTAAAAGTAGTTTTCATGTTTTGATATCTCTGCTTTTTCTAGCTGTTGGATGAACTGCCAATGATATACAGTTGTTGTGTGTTTGTCTACTGCCTGTAAGTATTTGCTGCATGGGAGGGGAGGGGGCTTCCTGTCTGTTAATGAAATACTTTGGAAATGTAGAACCTGTGGAGGTTGATCTAGTGTTGTAGTGAGGCTGATGCTTGAATCTTCTAATCATTTCAATGAGATCTCAGTTTTGCAACAGTACACCATTTACGACTTGGCCAGTGGAGCATTAGGCTGGCTTTAGTCCTAGCTTTTTGCTAATTTAGAGATGTTTGAGCAGTGTTTGTTTAGCAGGGTGAAAAAAAAAGCGATCACTGTTGTTGAAGAGGTTGTGTAGTACACAGCCAGAGCTCGGTGTTACTTGGGATGTAAACAGCAGACATAATGAAATCAACTTCAGTAACGCCTACCAAATTACAAACATTGTCATTTATTTGAGCTCTGTTTCGATGATGTTGTCTGGCTCCAAATGCAAATTTCAGATTTCTGGTTAAATGTGCTTTCCAGTCATCTGGAAAATTAAAGGGAAAAAAAAAAAAACCACCCAGTTTCTGAACAGCTGAGTGCATATTTTGTAGAGAGTGCCTTGAGACATACATGACAGCTTAATGCTGTGCCAGGATGTTTCTCCCATTTAATTTCAGCAGCAATGTAGCAGTGAAGTTACTGTAAGTTGGGGGTTTTTCTCCTTGCCTGTTGCCACAAGGCATGGATTTCACATGATTTGTTCTTGTCACTTGGAAAATACAAATGATAAATCAAATTGTTGCAGACAAAAAGACCAAAAAATTGTCTCTTTTTGCTTTTGAATGTATCAAATATTCAGCCATTGAGAATGAGGATGTTGTTGATGGAGATTGCTGGTGGTCTGCATTGGAGATGGGATGCTGTGGGACTAAAGCCACCTCCATGGAAATTACCATCAGTTTGTGATTGACACCTGAGTGTGATTTGTGCAAACTCAGGACTGGAATCACAATGCTGCTGTTACTGGAAACATTTCCATTGTAGCTCCCAAGCTCCTTGAAATTGCCTTTGTATTCATTTTATCCGATTCCAATGTGATTGGTGAAAAGGATGAGAAGTGGCTGTAAAAAATCTGTAAGGAAAATAATCATGCTTATTTTGTGCCATGGTTACTCTATTATCTTCAAAAGCTCCGAAATTTGTTACTGCTTTTATAACTCTAATAAGATTCTGTGTATGGATGTTTGGTAGTAATTAACATGTTCTGAAGAATGAGCTAATGTTTAGTTGAAGAGGCCTTTAATAACCATTTTGCTTTTCTTGAAGGTTGGTGGTGGGGTGGTTCTGCACAGGACATTTCTTTACACGTCATCCAGTCCTCCTGACTCTCAAGCAGTGTAATTACTTGGACAAGCCATTTTGCAACGTAGCACATTGTGTTGTCTTCTAGATAGTCTTTTTTTTCCCCCACATACTCCTGCCACTTGTGTTTTCTTTCCTTTTATTCACCCATGATAATGTCTGTTTCCAAGAGATAATAAACAAACCAGGCTACACACTTGGAGTTGTGTAGACAACTTCTTCTAGCCCCAATAATTTTGTGCTTCTGGAAGGTAATTTTTGGTTGGTTTTTTTTGGACCTTTTTTCCTGATGAGTGTATGGTCTAGGCTGTTCCTGTGTAACTGTATCACAGCTGCAACTGAAGGGGAGTGTAGAGCTTGTGAAGCTAATTTTAATTAGTTGATTTATCTAGTGGGAGCAATTAGCTGATTTTTACCTTTCATATCTACTAGGAAATTTACTGCACTGTGACTGTAGTAAAGCCATAAGCAATCTGCATTTTAACACATCCCTAGAGTTCACTGAAGGCGAGCCCTTTCCCCTGCTGCCTTTAGCACACAGCTGTAACTCTTTTGGCATCTGTATTGCATTTTAAACTCATTTCTGATTTGCTATCCGTTATCACTCCTTAAGCACCTTCTAAAAATTCTTTGGCTTCCCAGACTCTTTCAGTAACTGGCTTATTTTTTGTACACACCTGAGCTTTTTTAGGGGAGTGCAGCAGATTATTTAAAACCACTTATTGGTAAAAATGTACGTTTTTATAATTCAAATAACACATCATTATTGGAGGAGCTACAGTTTCTTGAAGAGCTTAAGACTCATTTGGATCAATTTTCTCACAACTTCTGTGATAATATACCTTGACAAATACATCCTTTCTATAACAAGTGATAAATGTTATCACTCCCCTTTGTGTTTTGTTCCAGGTATGAATGTTTCAAGTACAAGAACACGGTCAATTATCCACTGCTTTTCTTGTTAGTAACATACAGCTTCATAGTCAGCATAGTAAGTAACTTTTTCTACTACAGCATTTTCACCTGTAGGTTGACAGTTTTCCTACCAATGAAGGAATCTCACTTCCAGTCAGGAAGGACAAATTACTCTTTTTTTTAGGGGATAACAATGTGCTGGCCAGAGAAACTTGAAGTTTTTGTCTCTAAACCACTTTATAGAATAAATGAAGATGAGAAGCAGTAATCCAGTTGCTAGACTAGGAGTGTGAGGAAAAACAGTCACTGTTGACTTGTTATGAGACCTTGGACAAGCTGCATTCCTCATCTTCCTTCATTTGTAATTCATCATTCATCAGTAAGGGTTGGACTAGATGATCTCTAAAGGTCCCTTCCAACCCTTACCGTTGTGTTATTCTATCTACAGACATGAGAATAATCCTGTTCAACAAATTGCAAAAAAAGGACAAGGGGTGATGGGATGAAGCTGGAAAACAAAGTTCCATTTAAACATAAGAAAAAACTATTTCACTGTGAGGGTGATGGAGCCCTGGCCCAGGCTGCCCAGGGAGGGTGTGGAGGCTCCTTCCTTGGAGCTCTTCAAGACCCACCTGGACACGTTCCTGTGTGACCTGATGTAGGTGGGAGCTGCTTCTGCAGGGGGTTGGACTGGATGATCTCTAAAGGTCCCTTCCAGCCCCTACCATTCTATGATAAATGCCTGCTGTTGTAAAACAACAGCCAGAATAAGAAAGGAACTTAGCTGTTAAAGTATTTGAATTCTAAGTTTGTCGTGGCTAACTTGATTCGCTTTCTCAGTGCAGTGTGCTTCCTCTAGGAATAAAATCAGCTTTATGCTGGCTGTCAACTACAGATAGAATCTCCTTAATTATTTTTATCGATAACCAATCCTTAAAAATAATTATAAGTTATCTTCTGCCTTCAAAACACTTGCCTGTTGTCTTCCATGCCTGTATTTTAGTTTTACACTTGTGGCATGTTACATCTAAGGTCTAGTTCTCTCCTCTATTCAAAAGCAGAAATCAACTGCATTAATAGGAAGAACTGCTGGCTTTTTGTGAAATGAATTGAAATGTTAGAGCATTGTCCAAAACATTAATAATCTCAAATCAGAGCACATCTTCTCAAAGTGTGGATTGTGAGTGTGTCAGGTAATCTTTTGCATCTGAAGTTGTTTGTGTATGTGTTGCAACTGTAATAAATGAGAAGATTTTAAATGGTAATGTACCTATTTGTGCTTCTTCATTTGAAATAGTTCCATGGTGAAAACCTCAGCTTTTGCCAGAGGAACCTTCAAATGTTTAATTAGCTTAAATGGTGCATGGATAGGCACTCGTGGTTTGATTCTAAGAGAACAAGTCTTGGCAGTATTTAAATGAATGATCTTACAATTGTTCTCTGTTGCAAATTACTTCTCTCTTTTAATCATTCCAGGTTTACTTAAATTTGAAAGAGCCTGTATTCCACCAGGTAAATCTTACTCTGTTGGAGAAGCTAATCTTGTTTTTAAACTATGCTGTTTTACTGGAACATTGTACAGGATTTAATAGCTGGAAGGAAGATGGAAGGCAAGCATCTTTAAGCAGCATTACTGCCTGCCATGTTGCCACTCTCTCTTACTTGGTGACCTGAAAAAGTAAAATGATTTAACACATGTTGTATTTTAGCATTTGACCTAATATTTCATATGGTTTTCATGTGTGGCAAGCATAAAGAGATGACCCACTCAATGGGCTAAGGTGTGCGGGAGAGGGAGGGCTTTGTGAGTCCACATCTGCTTCTTTCCATTAGCAGCTAATGTGAAGCTATGACCTGACACTGTGGTGTTACTTGGGTGACTGAGCACTATGTTCTCTCCACTAATTGGGGGGGATTTTTTAACCACTCAATTTTAACTTCGTGTAAATTCAAGCTGAATTTAAACACAGAATATCTTCTGGGGTTATATAGGAGGCTGGTTGTTATGGTCTTTACAGGCTTAATGGCTTATTTGGTACAGGCTCCTTTTGTAGCAGGCCAAAAGTATTAATGTGCATCCACTGCCTGTGGGGATAGGACTTGTTTAGCTTCCCTCTTCACAGGAGGTTAGAAATCATGCTCATTTATATATGCCATGAGTAGTTTTGCCTCATTTATGATGTTTTGATTAGGGATAAGAGCTGAAAAATTGCTAAGCAAAAGCACTGAGCTCTTGGTGGGACAGAGCTTTAAAGCTTTAACTTCTGAAATTGGTAGTGCCATTGCTTATTCAAAATGTGCCTGCTGCATTGGCAGCTGTAAAATTGATTCGTGGTTCCTGTTGGTGGATTAGTGAAGCACTGATGAATAAAATGAATTCCCAACTGTTCCAAATAATCTCTTCTAGAAACAGGAATTGGTACTGTACCTATAGTTAAAAAGAGAAACTTGCAGGATTTTTTAAATGAAGTCAATTAAATCCTTTCTTTGTTATTTTTTTCCCTACTTCAATTGCTGTCAGGAAGATACTAGCTGAGACAAAAGTGTCAGTTTCTAATTTTTTTTACTGAGCTGGTTATAACTGGTTTGGAATGAAGTGACCTCAAGTCATTTTGTTAACACCAGTGACAGAATTTACTAATGACGTTGGCCTTTGTTTAATCAATTACCTACTCAAACTACATTTATTGCAATAAATATTTAACAGCTTCACTGTGTTGCACTGTGATGCATTGGCAAAGGTATTGTCCCATGTCACAAAGACGAAGGTGATAGATATTAGGAGTTGTTGGGAAAGAAGGAAATAGGGAAACTTTAAACTATTGCCCCAGACCTTTAATTTTTTGCATCGGGTTTCTCTTAGGTTCAGAACATGAATTCCCTATTCTAATTTATACATGAGGAATCAATGTAGAAAAGATTGAGGCTTATAAAAGTGCTGGACTCTTTACAAGTCTTTTCGGAATTGATTTTTATGGAAAACATACAGTTATGGCCAAATTCCAGATGTACAAGCACTTCACTCATTTTTGTCCATATTCTTTGCCAAATATGTTGTAAATCCAGAGGAGATTTTTCTCTGACCACACAGCTAAGTGAGGTTATTTTCTTAATACTTATCTCTTCTTTTAGAGTGCCCTGAAAAAAACACCCCAAGATAATCTCAATATCATTTCAGTGAGTATTTTCCAACTCACAGAGTCACAGAGACTTGAAGTAAAGTCAAATATACATGTGCAGTCACAGCTTAAGTCACAGGTTCGGTCTCTAACTGTGCAGGAAAACATAAAGCAGCATTTGATTCCTCTAGGTATTTGTCAGTGATCATCATTGTTTGTCTGCCTTGCAAACAAAAGAGAAATAGCTACTTGGACAGCTTTCTATTGTTCCTTGTTCCCTGAAAGGAGAGCAATAAGGATGGAAAAGGATCCTCTCATATTTAGTAGCCAGAATCCAAGCTTCGTTTTTCACCTACTTACTTTCCTTCCCAACTCATAAATTGCTTACTGCTAGCAAGGCATGAAGGGGATTTCAGTTTATTATTCATCACCCAGTGACAACAGAGACCAGCTTCTTTTTCTCCATCCACATATCGTGGATCTTTAAGAGTCTTAGTGCATTAATCACGGGAGGGATGAGATGCAGGTTTCAGTCAGGCTAGAGGCTATTAGAAGGAGAAAACCCACTTCCCTGCTTGACACCTGATGTGGCATTTTTTTACTGCCTCATCAATTAAATGAAAGATAGCAGTGGCCTTTATCAAGCATGTATTGTCTTGTTTATGTCAAAATCTCTCAGGATAGAGCACTATTACTGCCTAATTGTGCTAAACAACCCCACGTCCCAGTTTCCTAGTTGTTTCTAAGCCAACATCATTGTCAAAGAAAACAGCTACACCTCTCCTCTCTTTTCTATCTGGCACACAAATTTAGTCTCTGATGTGAATTTGATTGGGGATCTCAACAAGCTAAAACTCTCCTCAGAATTAGTTTTAAATCAGATTAGTTGCTTATCCCTGTTTACTGCGTGGATATTTGTGTTTACAGCAGGAAAGGGGTGGGGGAAGACTGGCTGCTGGAGTGGAGTGATTGATCCAGACACATAAATGTAAGATAAACTTGGAAGTAATTACCTTGGCAGCTAAACTTTGAGAGACAAGTGTTACATGTGGCTTTCTTTCTGAGATGATGTGGCCTAGAAAGCTGTCACCTACAAAGCATTCTTTTCCATCCTGATTTGTTTGCTTGCTTCATACCATGTGCTGGCTATATACTTCCAATGATCAAAAAGGAGGGGGGTTGGACTAGATAATCTTTTGAGGTCTCTTCCAACCCTTAAGATTCTGTGATTCTGTGAAAAACTTCATTCAGCTGATGGGCAAAATCATGTGAATAACGAAATAGATCTAAAAACCTGTTTTATTTGCATAGTCATTCACTGCAAGAGTTTGAAGCAAAGAAATAATTAAAAGGTAAATAGGAAATGAGATTACATAGCTGTTTCTTCTACATTAGGAAATGTCTTTTGTGTAGACATTCCAGAAGTGTTGTTATGGTGTCTCATCAGGAACTAAGCAAGCTGGAGAAGTAGATCAGTATGAGAATTGTAAATAGAGTAAGGGAGATGATGAAAAGCAGCCTCAGCCTGGACTCCTGGGATCAATAGTGGGACTATTTTTATTTAACAATCTGTAGCAGGAAAACAAGAGTCATGTACTGATGATATGAATGATTCTGCAACAGTGGCAGCAGTAAAATCCAAGTATTGGATTTACCAATTAAGATGACTTTGGATAAAAGAGTGAGGGTGAGAGAGAAAGGTATTTCATTTGCCTCAATGAAACAATACAATTATTCTCCATACACGTTTAAATATATAAATGCAATAAGGAAGTGAAGTCGTGATGACAGGTGTGTGTAGAAGTACATGTGGGAGCCTGAAACTGCATGAAGAGTTTGTTCTGTCAGGACACAACCTGTTCCAACTTAGAGGACTCTATATTTTGGGGAAATCTGTGAGGACCCACTCAATGTCCTACAGCTGTCCATTTAGTTTGAAGACATGTGGCTTAATACGTTGTGCCTTTTAGTGGAACATGATCTTACTTTCTACATGTTCAGGTTGCCAAGCAGTCTGTTAAAAATAGCTTTACAGGGTATGTTCCCACCACAGAGCTTTTTCTACTTGGGCACTGTCCTGCTGAAGACCCTATATTATACAGCTTGTTTGGAGATGTCTAGTACAGCTTCCATTCTGGTTCAGGGAAAGTAGAGAGATGTTCAGACTCTCCAAAGGATCAGCTCTGCAAGTCATTGAAGGGAAATCACAGAATCACAGAGTCACAAGGGTTGGAAGGGACCTCAAAAGCTTATCCAGTGCAACCCCTCTGTCAGAGCAGGACCACCTAGAGGAGGTCATACAGGAACTCACCCAGCTGGGGCTGGAATGTCCCCAGAGAAGGAAGCTCAGTTTACCCCTGCAGACAGTGTCCCAGGAGCTCTGAGAGCCACTCTGTGCTGGGCAGCAGCTGTGGCTGGCTGCTGTGTTGCATTGCGTCACCCACACGCATCTAAACAAGACCACACCAAGTGAATCTGAAGTAGTTTGTTCAAGAGCTGTCAAGGCAGCATGAAGTATTAAACAGCCAAACTCTGCTGAGCTATTGAATGTTTCAGTGCCATCATGGGGATTGTCCTTCCTTTTTCCCTCTGCTCAGATTTCTCTTCCAGAAATCCAAGAACATGTGGAAATGTGTTTGTTGTAGATTGCAAATACAGCTTCCAATTTCAAGTACTTAGGTTAACTACCTTTTGATAACTGCTTGGTATATTAATAGATAAGCAGTGGCTGCCAAGAACCCAAACTGTCTCAGTGCGGTTTCCAATGTGCACACTTAATATCTGAGGCTAATAAATCGACTTTATTAACCAAAGATGGGCAGAAGGCCAGGAGCAGAGGAAACAGACAAGTGGAAATATCAAACTGTTGCTGCTTTCTGTACTGTAAGGGTAGATGAGGAGCTAGTTTTATATGCTCCTTGTAGTATATGCTGTCAGCCTTGCCTCCAACTTGCATAAGAATTGAATCTTTATGATTTGTTTAACGTCCTCCACATCAAAGACACTGACACACACTGAGCCCTGCAATGCTTATTTCCCATTTGTGAATTCGAAGGATATTTGGCCTTCTTATCAGGTAATCCACTATGTATTAATAGGACTTTGGGTTTTTCCCCATTGCAAAGGTAGAGGCTTCAAAGCTGAAAGACACGCAGCTTGATTTGCATCTTAAACATCAAAGAGGGAGCTGTCTAGTGACAACAAAAGATGAGATTCTACCCTTTCCTTTTGTTTCAGTTGCAGTGCAAGGGTATTCTTCGGCTTACAATTTAAAGGCACTGTGAGACAAAATAGCACAAGGCTTGCCTGAGTTTTCATCTGTCCCAGAAGCAACGTTTTAGTTAACAATGAACAGCAAAGGGAGCTAAAGGAACTGAAAGAATGGAGTCAATTTGAATGTTATACTTTATCCCTCTTTGGGTGGATTGAGAATACCTAAGACATTTTTAGCATGATGAGAATAGTAAATCCATGGGTGGTAAAGAAGTAAAAAGTAAAACACAGTTCCCTGATGTATAAACTTCAGTCGTGTAGCTCATTTTGATAGGCCTCCGGTAAGAAACAGCTGTAGCGAGACGTGCAGCTCCAGCCTGTGCACATCACAGCAACACCTCCTCCATGCCTGCAATGTGAAAGAGGAGGGCTGGAGCACACAGAGCAGAAGAGTTTGTTGTTCCAGTTTTTCACAGGCTTTTAAACACGAATGTGTTTTACTGCTAACAAACCTGTGTGTGTGGGGGAGCGGAAAAGGCAAGGAATTGAAGTGTCAGCTGTGGGCATCTTTTTCTTCAGTCACTCCAAGGTTCTTCATCCCTCTTTTTATTTTTTTTACCCTTCCTCCCTCCATTAAGACTGTCCTGCAAGCCATTAAGCATCTCACTAGGAGATACAAAGCCAGAGGGTCTACAAAGAAAGCTTTTTTTAGTTTTTGCTCTTTCCTGCTTTTAGCAGCTGCTGCTGCTGCAAAAAAAAAAAATAGCATTTTCAGCCTGTGTTTTACCTGAGCTCCCTGAAGGACATGTTTCTCTAGGCATAGCCACTATTTAACTCCTCGGACAAAGAACTAAAGAGCAAAGCAGATAAAAGCATGAAGGTGCTCATGCCTGTTAATGAGTATGATAGAAATTCATCTTCCTGGTTAGGTTTTCCTTGCAGAAGCACATGTCAGCAATGGAAATTATAGGAAGGAGATCAGCATGGAAAGGACATCTGTGAGTGAGTGAGTTCGATGAGTTTCTTCCCCTGTGCCATCATCCATTAGGATAAATGACAGGATTTGATGAGGAAAATGAAACAGACTGTTTTAAAAGAGACTGATGAAGTCAAATGGCATTTAACTTGTAAATTTAGTCTGTACTTTTAGGCAAAAATGTCAGTGATGAAGAATTGTCCCAGCATTGCAGCACCTAGCACAGCTGAGCAGTCTCCTTTTCTGCCTTTAGCTTGGGACTGAAGGACTTGATACTCGGGGTGTGTGTCTAGTGAGTTTTGTTGGGGTGTTTCTTCCCTGATTTATGTGCTGTACCTCAGCAGGGGAACTGGAATAAGCCAGCAGTTCTGTATAAAGTAGAAGCCAGAACCAATTAGCCTTTCAAATAATTTTCTTTGTTTAGCTCTACAGAGCAGAACACACAGTAGTAGTAGTTCAGTTACTGAAGTTATTTGATCTCCCTCTGAATGCAAATAAAGAGCTGCTGTGCTGAATGACTTTGCATAGTCAATAGTGGGGCTTACTTTTTACCTGTTGTCAAACAAATAAGGGCTCTGTAGGCTGTCTTGGCTCTGTATAGATGCCGTGATAAACTGGTGTGTGCTGCAAACCTCATCCTTACAGCTCAAAGGAGATTTAAAACTTGCCTTTATGGACTTTTGAGGAGTAGGTTTCACTGTGTTATTAAAGCAATCTATTTTGTGTCAGATGACTAGAGACATGCTTATCCTTGCAGGATAGTAATAGCTGAATGCCCCAGGTACAGCATTCCTTGCCTGGAAGAGACAACAGCTTAGTCCAAAAGACAAGAAGGTGTGAGGAGGTCAGTAGAACACGGTAGGGACACTGGTTAGTAAACACACCTCTGTGAGCTTCAGTGGCTTTTCAAAATAGGCAGCAAAGGTTTATCTTTTCTCCTGTTTCTGGTAAAACAAAGTGGCATTAGGTAGGAGTTACCTAAAAGCAACATCAGAAAGGAAAGTTAATAAATGAGGAAGTGAAAGATAGAGCAGGGGCTTGTAGGAACAAACTGCCTTTTGGCAGGAGAATCAAAACCATGGAGAGTAATTAAATGTCACTGGTGTCTGAAAATCCTCCCTGCCTCAGTGGCTCCTGCATCACTTTTCAGGCATGACTGACCACATTTCTTCTCTTCTTTGGCCTGTACATCTTGGAGATGGTGTCATGTGGGTCCTAAGCTTGTGAATAAGAAAAGAAAAAAGGAGAATGTTTTAAAAAAAAAAAAAAGCCAGGTAGAAAAGAAACCATTCCTTTGACTTATTTCTATGAGCCAGTAGATTACATTCAAATCATTCAAGTTTACAGTGAGCCAGACTTTGATCGTAGATCTTTTTCTGAGCGTGCAGCCTTCCCACTGGATCATTAGATCGAATCCCAACAATTTGTAATAGCTGGTTTTAAATGCTTCCTGGGAAGTTTCTTCCATACTGGTGCTTGGTGTGAGCATAGTGCATAGCCTGCTCAGTGATTGTTTTCAGGAAAAAACATAATTAATCAGATCTCAGTAAGGGACATAACGCTTTCAGAAACTGTTAAAGCTGATGCTTATGCAACTCTGGGCTAAAATGCACAGTTACAGCAGAGGTGATAGGAGTTAGTTAGCGTTTTGATGTCAGGATGCTTATTGAATGCCATCTAGTGGTTGCTCTCCTATTCAGAAAAGGGAAACGGCAGTTTTACACAAGGTGAATTTCCTGTAATTGTGTCAAAGGCATGGCTTGTAATCATACTTTTACTGGAAATCTAGTGCCCCAGCTCAAGAGAGACAGGGAAGTGCGGGAGAGAGGCCAGTGCAGGGCTGCCAAGATGATCAGGGGACTGGAACATGTGTGTGAGGAGAAATGGCTGTGGGAACTGGGACTGTTCAGCTTGGAGAAGAGAAGCCTGAGCTCAGGGGCACCTCAGAAACATTGACAAGTATTTGAAAGGTCAAGAGGATGGGGTGGTACTTTTTTCTTTTGTGACCAGTGGTGGGATAAGGGTAATGGACAGAAGCTGGAACACAAAAAGTTTCACTTAAAGTTAAGGAAAAACTTCTTTACTGATGAGGTGAGGGAGCCCTGGCCCAGGCTGCCCAGGGAGGGTGTGGAGGCTCCTCAAGAGATTTCCAAACCCTTCTAGATATGTTCCTGTGCCCCCTGATGAAGGGGAACCTGATTTAGTAGGGGCTTGGGCTGGAGGAGCTCTGAAGGTCCCTTCTGACCCCACCGTTTTATGATTAATGTGAAACTCATGGAAGACTTTCTAGAGAGGAAAGTAGAGGGGATGCTATTTTCCTGAGACTAAGAAATAAATATTGGCAGATGCTTCACAAATGTTTTACTCCTGTAGTGTTTTATAAAGTCTCTTTGAGTCCAGCTGCTGATTTTTGTCTTTTTGTTTCCAGATCATGTATGGAACACTAGTTTCCATTATAGTTCTACGATCTGTTTATATAGTATTATGGTAAGTAACTGTTTAGTTCAGCATTATAAGACAGAACTTGGCATTTGCATCTTTGTTTGTTTGTTTGTGGGTTTAACAAGAGAAACTGACCGTGGCAAAATTTCTTTGGCTAGGAATGTAATGTTAGCTCACGCTCTGCTTGGTTGAAATGGCTTATCTCCTTGTATTGTTTAGAAGCCACTGAGATAGCATTAAAAAACCCAAAGATCTCTACCCTTAGGATCAGTGTCCACTGCCCATTGTTCAGCTGATAACCTGGGATTTCAAGGGGAATGGAGTTTCTGTCTTTATATTGCTGAGTAACATGTAAAATCTAGTGCCTGTGTCAAAACTCTACTGATGATGCCTGGAGAGAGGTGAGAGTAAGACTGTATCAGTTCATCTTTCCTTTCCTCTTCCCTGCTCATTATCTTTCACTTTTGAATTGTAGCTACTAAACACAGAAGGTTAAATACTAGTTTTCCTTACAGTTTTGACAGAGCAAAATTAGGTATACATTTAGAAACTGGAACAAATGTATAACAAACAAAAGGATATTAGACATTTAAGAGACATTGAAAAACATTAGAATCATTAGACTTGGTAGATTAACATGGAGAAAAGAGAATTGAGTCAATATGGAGCAGACACATACCTTTAGCTCTCAGGAGCTCAGCTGGTTGCCCCTTCCTGTGTCTTCCCTGTGAACAGTTGGTGTTGTCATGTGTTTGGGTATTGCCCCTGAAAATTACTGATTTCTCTCTACTGTCTTCCTTCTAAATATCCTGTTTGTTAAACTTGGTTTCAATTTACACATGTATCTGTTCAGGAACACAAGGAAGAATTTACCAGAAGGTATGAATTTAAAGTAGATTAATTGAATCACTTTCCAGTTGCAATTTCAATTAATTTGGTTTGACTTTCCCCCAAGAAATCCCCACAGACCACATGTAAATGTTCACAGGCTTTTATTAAGCAAGAAGAACTTCAGACAGATTCAGACAGCTGCAGAAACAATCATCAGTTAAAAGGCACTTTTCAAACCTCATGAACGTGGAAATTTTAATCCTAACCTAGAGATCTAAGGGATATTTCCTGAATTCACTTCCAAGGGAAATTAAGTTGAATCAAGTTCGGGTTGGTTTAATTTTTTAGCACAGTTTCAGTCACTGAGATGAAATTTCTTTCTGGCTGTGTAGACAGACCCTTGGGCCTCCTGTCTTTCCAGTTCTGCAAATTCCACACACTTGGATGTTCTCATTATTTCTGAAGCATTTGGTTGTCTTCTATTGCTGTAACACCACCATCTGCCCTTCCAGAGTATCATTCGTTGTTTTCCTCCAGTGAAGTCTGTCTCTGAAGTTCAACCCACTTTTTCACTTCAGTTGTAGGGGTTTGGAGTGTATTTTCTTAATTAGCTTGATCACTTCATTGCAACATGGCCCTATAGAGACTTGCTTCTCCCTTTGGTTATGTTGAGCAGACTGGTTAGAAAGTTGAGATGGGGAGAAAAGTAGGTTTAAACTACTTTTAAATTTTTACTAAAGTAGCACTAATTTTGAATTAGTTCTGCTGGAGAAGCTGTGCCAACCTGAAATTACCCTTTTTTTTTTCCTCTAAAGTCATTCCCACCAAGATGATCAGGGAACTGGCAGCACTTTTTTATATTGTATCTAACAGCAGGACAGGGGATGATGGGATGAAGCTGGAACACAAAAAGTTCCACTTAAATATAAGGAAAAACTCTTTCAGTGTGAGGTAAGGGAGCCCTGGCCTAGACTGCCCAGGGAGGGTGTGGAGACTCCTTCCTTGGAGCTCTTCAAGACCCACCTGGACACATTCCTGTGTGACCTGATCTAGGTGAACCTGCTTCTGCAGGGGGGTTGGACTGGATGATCTCTAAAGGTCTCTTCCAAGCCTACCATTCTGTGATTTTATGATCCCCAAGTACACTTTTGGATTTACTTCCTCTGTGGTGCTAAAACATATTCTTGTCTTTCCCTTGATAGTGTTACCACTTGTCCAACCCTGTTTCCACTTGCATATTAACTCTGATTTCTGCTTATTTTGTTTCTTAAGTCCTTAGTATGTATTAGCTTCCTATCACTTGTATTTCTTTGTGCAGGACTTAAAGCCACTCTGAGCTCAAAGTAAAAATCTCAAAGAACACCAGGTGATTCCTTCCAGGCTGTTGTCTCCTCTTCTCCTCATCATTTGTTGCTGTTCCTGCCTGTTTCCCCCACATTTTTAATCTTTCTTGGGTCTACTTCCTTCCCAAGAATACAACTTGGCAAATGTTGTTCTCTGTTCACAAAGCATGTTCTCTATTAATAAGTGATGCCAGCCTCTCTCTTATTCCCTCACAAAACACCACCATTTATTCCCTGAACAATTCTAGCTATAATTATCTAATTACCAGCATGTATAACATACCATTTAGTGCTCTTTCAGGTGCTGGGCTTGCACTCTAGAGCACTGAGTGGGGAATATTACAGTGTAGTCTCTGCCATGTACTGCATGGTGCTCTGTGCACTTATTCAACTAAAGAAGTAGTGATTTTCCTAGTTTATATTGGCATTACACCTCTTGTTAACATATGCAGCTTGCATCTGATTAGCTTGTCCTGTGGAAGTTTCTTGCCTGTGCTCACAGATCTGAAGCATGCACAGTGGAGAAAAAAAAAGCAGCTCAGGATTGGGCTTTAACTCGGAATCTAAGCTTGTGTGTTCATAATGCTTAAAAATAACCTGAACAATATTTTATGACAACCTTTTAGGGTTGGAATTGGGTTTGCTTTTGGACTTCTTAGTAGGAAAGCTTACAATTGCATGGCCCAACCTGAATGCACCTAGTGAGAGGACATGGATGAATGATGCACTTCTTTGCATCTGATTCTTCAGTGACTTTCCCGTGTTTGAAAGAGGATTCTCCCAAAATTGAATTGACATTTTTACATACCCAGTAGCACTTTGTGATAAAATGCAACATGAAATCTTAGTCTAGAGAAGAGGAGACTGAGGGGGAATTATCTCACTGGTGGGTTTCAGGAGTTTGAGGCAGCACTTTTTTTCTATTGTACCTAGTGGCAGGAACTGGAACACAAAAAGTTCCATTTATGCATAAGCAAAAAGTATTTCCCTGTGAGGTGAGGGAGCCCTGGCCCAGGCTGCCCAGGGAGAGTGTGGAGGCTCCTTCCTTGGAGCTCTTCCAGACCCACCTGGACACGTTCCTGTGTGACCTGATCTAGGTGGGAGCTGCTTCTGCAGGGGGGTTGGACCATGAATTTAGTTTCCTAAAACTATTTATTTGGTTAGTTGCTGGTCATGGTGGTCCACATTCACTGCAGGGGCTTTGAAAGACCTTATTTCAATATGTCTCCTAGTATTGGGATATCATATATTGGAAAGGAGTCCCTTTTGGATGAGTTCTCATCTGTAATGTGGCTGTTTTTTAAACTGAAAGATTATACATGAGACTGAAAAATTAGTGATTTTTTTAGCCAGCTTCTGTTTTCCCACTTGCTCATTGCATTAGGAGAGAGCAGTGTTTAGGGAAAACAATTGGTAACAGAGAAGTAAAACATGTAAAAGTCGGGTCTTGGAGAGTGTGAATACAGGAGAGAGAGGAGGAGGTAAAATATATAGTACTTAGATGAGATTTAAAGTTTATATTTTTCCTTTTGGGAAGAGAAATAAAGCAGTTGATTTGTATGTAATAGTGGTTATGTATTTTACAAGCTGCCTGAAAGCATCTTGAACTAAACATTGCATTATTTCACTCCTTCTAGGGTATACCCATGGCTTCGAGGTCTGGGCTATACATCCTTAACTGTATTTTTAATGGGGTTTTTTCTCTGGAACGTGGACAACATTTTCTGTGACAAATTGAGGTGAGTTCTTTCACTTTGGATAGCTCTTAACAGTCTTTTAGCATAAAGCTTTGGTTTTTTTCTGTAGTGTGTGTTGGTATGTATGGGGTGCTGCCTACAAAACATTGAGAGGGTTTTATGCAGTTTGGCTTATGACTGGTTTCAACACTTAACTTTTCTTTTTTTAACCTTTTTTTTTCATCCATGAATGGATTTAGGTTTTTTAGAGAAATCATTGATATTTCTCTTTCCTTTCTCTGCATTTAAATGGAAGTTAATGTCACTGAAGTAATTTGGAGGATTTGTTGCTTGCTAAAGCCTGCTGTTCACACTTGATTTCATCTGAATGAGGGTATTTTATCCTGCTTTTTGGGGGAGGGTTTCTCTTTTTGCCGTTTCCTAGGAAAATATCAAAAGCAGTAGTTCTTCAGGTTAAAGAAATACCCATTGCAATAGATCTGTCACTAATAAACAGTCTCAGGAAGAGAGTCTCTCCTGAGAGTCTCAGGAAGGACAACAACTGTGAGCCAATACACCATGCTTGGCTGTCATTGTTAGCTGTAGAGACTACACCAGGCTCTGTTTAGTGTATTGCCAAATGGGGTAAAAAAAGACCTCCAGATAAAGCTTGTAAGAATGCACCATCACATCAAAATGACTAGATATGCTCTTCATGCAAGAAAGAACACCAGTCCAACAGGCTGTGTGTGGATTAGCGTGTGGACAACTATATCATTGCACCTTTCTTTCACTTAGTTGCAATACTTGTTTTCTACCAGGAGCTAGAAAAGATTGAAAGGTTGATTCCAGCATCCAAAAAAAATCCTTTTTCACTATCTGATACTATCTGATATGCCACTGAATCCATGGTGTACAGAATTGTACTGCTAGATTGCTTTGTCAGAGTCAGATAATAGTGTGCTGTAAAGAAGTCTAGTGCTTTCCATCTGTCCCTTCTGGCTCTGGAGTCCCTGCAGTAGATTGGTCCAACTGCAAGATAACTCCAACAGGGTTTTACTATAGGTGTACATTTGATACAGATGGGATAGAAAAAATGATGTGCCAACAGAAGTGGGTGTGTGACTTTACAAATATTGGCAGCAGGGTTGACTTTTTGCAGCTGCATCACATCACTGGTGAGATCATACCTCTCCAATTCACTAAGCCTGCTGAGCTGCTGCAGGCCCATGGGGTTTTTGAACTTGTTCCTAGACTCAAAGATTACACCAGCTGCTGAAGCACTTTTTTCCATCCTCATTTTGCAAAGGGGTGGTGGGGGGGGAAATCAGCATGTTTCCTGTAATACTTGTTTGGTTCTAGTGTTGGGAACAAAACAAACCCAACTATGTTTGTTTACTGGCTTTAATCAGATGTCTGCAGAGCCTTGAATCTCTCCAGGTGCTATTATAACTGAAACCTTTGGAGAAAATATTTTTCCAATTCCTTGTAATTTTTTATTCCCTAAAGGTCTAACATCTGAATCATCCACCTACCTGCTCCTTTGGTTTTGAATGTTCCCAGTTTTGTTTTGGTTGAGGTTTTTGTTTCTCTGTGTTTCATAGAATTTGGAACATAAAAAAAACCCCAAACTCAACAAACTTCTCCCCAAAAAAATCTCCCCACAAGTAAAACATCTCTAGCACTCAGCTTCCCTGTTGGATTCATGCACTTTGGAATGGGAGCTTTTAGATTTCTTGCCATCCAAAGGCTCAGAGGTTGTGCCAGGATGACAGTCTGAGTGTTCCATTATGTCATTCCTAACCTGACTGAATCAAACCTCTGTCTTCATATTTGTGACTGAGCAGCTCTGAAAACTAAGCAGTAGCTCAGGGGTTAGCATTTAGTCAGGGGAACAGAACACTATGACATCAAGCAGTAAAGTAAGTATTAGAGAAGCTGCAGATTTTTCTTCCTTAACACCTGTAAGCATTGTTTTGCCTCTTTTGTTTTGACTGAATGTGAAATGAAAGTAAGACAGGCAGATGCAGACATTTGCTCTTCCATCAACCAAAATAGTCATTATCTGCAGAAGCCTCACCAGCAAAAGAAATCAGGGCAATGTAGTTCCTTCCCATTCTTCCTGTGTCTCCATCTCTTAGTGTCTTCCCATCTCACAACCCATAAACTGCAAAATACAGAGCAAGTTGATGGAGTATTTCAGACCCTCTACTTTAATGGCTTCCTCACTAGACACCCATTTTGTCCTTGTTTTGGAGTACAACAAAGAAAGGCAAACTAAGCTTCCGTGGAGCTGGAGAATAGATGGTGTGATTGCCAAATGTAAAGTGGTGATGTCTCATAGATCCCATTTCCTCTCTCAGATGTTAAATCAGCATTTCATTCTACAAACAGTAGCTCACAGGGGTTTGGGGAGGAGAATACATTGTACATCCTACATTTGGGACTATAGGATGCCATAAATATATTCCCTGAAGTCTGAGTCCAGTGCTGGGCTCCTCAGCTCAAGAGGGACAGAGAACTGCTGGAGAAAGGCCAGTGCAGGGCCACCAAGATGATCAGGGGACTGGAGCATCTTCCTTATGAGGGCAGGCTGTCGGACCTGGGGCTATATAGCCTGGGGAAGAGGAGACTGAGGGAGGAACTTATCAACACTGACAAGTGTTTAAAAGGTGTTTGTCACAAGGATGGGGCAATACTTTATTTCTGTCGTCTACATTGACAGGAGAAGGGGTGATGGGATGAAGCTAGAACACAAGAAGTTCCATTTAAACATAAGAAGAAACTATTTCATTGTAAGGGTGAGCCCAGGGAGCGTGTGGAGGCTCCTTCTCAGGAGGTTTCCAAACCCACTTGGACACGTTCCTGTGCCCCCTGAGCAAGAGGAACCTGCTTTAGCAGGGGGTTGGGCTGGAGGAGCTCTGGAGTTCCCTTCCAACCCCCACCATTCTGTGAAGCCTCGCTCATGAAGCACATACCTGAGTTACAGAAACAGTGATATGTGACCTGACAGCAGAGCACTGTGATTTTGAGCTTACTTAGCTTGAAACAACATCCATTTCCTGGTGTCTCATGTTTTTTTACAGAGCACTACGAGAGAAGATGCCTCCTGTAGTGGGAGCTGTGACACAGTTTCATGCATGGTGGCATATTCTCACAGGCCTGGGCTCTTACCTTCATATCCTGCTAAGGTAGGAAATGTTTTTTAAACTGAATGTTCATAAAGCAGTCTGAGATGTTTCCCCAGAATTCAGCTTTACTTCAAAACATTTTATCAGCCAGAAGAGCAGGAAAATCACTTCTTGCTAAACTGGTGAGAGTCTTTCTCTTTGCAGCTAGTCTAAAATCTCACTAAATGGGATCATTATTCTTCACATAGTCATCTAAAATACAATTCAGAAATGGGGACTCTGGAGCAATGAAACTGCAAAACTGTTGGGCAGTCTATTCCTTTCAAAATGTAGGCTGTTAATTCCTGTCTCTTCTTGAGCAGCCATCCTGAAGTACTTAAACATGTCTCATTCTAGAAGCATAACTAATCTCTTTGATAGGCACTGTCACTCCAGAAGTCTAGCAGCCATCATGCTGTAGATCAGAAGGGTGATGGCTGAAGTGGATGGAGCAGAGCCCTTCCCAGAAGTGCAGGATAGTAGTTTTAGAAGGAGACTTAAATGAGAACCTGTTAACGAGTCAGAGCTGGATTTTTACCTGTGTTTTTGCTCTATGCCACCATCTAGTGGAACCAGCAACAAAAAACAAACGTTTAGGCTGGAATCTGAAGAATCTCTGTAGGTTGTTCATTGTGTAATGAAACAGTGTTTAAGCACTTAACCAAAAGAGAATGGCTGTTTAACAGGCATGTTCTAGGTAGTTGAGAACTTGATTATAGATAATTTCTGACCACATCTAACATAGTGTTCTTTTTTTGTCAAATCTTAAGATAGCTAGTAAAAGCAGAAGGCCAGGAAATATTTATGTATGTATATATCTACATGGATCTGTATCTATATAAATAAAACATGCCATGGTATGTGGAAAACAGCTGCTCTGATTTAGCTCTCAGGTTGTCTGCTGCCCTAAACAGCTTGAGCTAATCTTTGGAAGCAAATCCCTTATAGAAAGCAAGTTGATGGAGATAGTTTGGGTAGCATAGGCCAGGTTTGTCCAGCATGCTGCACGGAGGAAGTAATTTGGGTTTGCATCTCTAGCCCTTGGGGAACGTGCAGATGCCTGTTCTGTACCCCTTGAACCATGCTTTCCCTGCAGCAGTTTCCTTGCTATTTTCTCAGCCATACAGTGGCATCACCTATGTCTGTTTAAAAAAAGTGAGGTCATACACAGGGAAACATCTGCTGAGGGGAGAGAGTGTGTATGTGAACAAAAATGAGTTGCAGCCTCGAGCTAGGCTGCTTCATCAGCCCCAGGTAACATCTGCTGCGTTTTGTGGTACATGGCTTTAATTTCATCCTTCCAAAATGACAGGCTCTAGTCCCTCTTTAGTGTTTTCCATAATGGAGAGAGAATTTATTTCTCTGGATATCTCTCTCCTCACATAGGTGGTAGAGGAGATGAGCTTGCTAATCACAGCCTAGAACAGAGGGATTTACTGTAGGCTAATGTCTCGTGTTTTGCATAAATCCACACAGAATGAGTAGCTCTGTGATCACAGAAGCCATTCTTTTCTAGCTGGAAATAAGACTGGGATTAGTACATCATTATTACTTTACTTGCTGTCTTTTACATGGGATTCTAAGTACACTTTTCTCCTTTCCCTCAGTTTATACACAAGGACACTTTTCCTGAAACACAGGCCAAAAGTGAAGGTAAGCAAGCAATATTTTATGTCCTTTAAGACACTGCAGTGTCTGGTTATCTTCTGCTTTGTACCTACATTGGGGCTCACTGATAATGCCTCTTAGGGTCCCATCTTTGACTTCTACATCCCCAGAAATAAAGTGGAAACAGTGGTGAACACTGTTTGGTTTCTGTTCCGTCAGACATCAAATTCCAAGAAAACTTTTCCCCTCTTCCTATTGTGTTGTGTTTGTTTTCTTCTTTTAACAGTTTGTCTTGGGAATATGGCCTGTTCTTCTTGTGGAACCACCCAAGAAGCTTTGACTGAGACCAAGGCAGTCACACACCCATCACCCAGCCTGGCTGAATAAAGCAACTCAACAGTTACTGTGGCTGAAGTGTCAAAATTATGGATCCATTCAAGTCCCCATTACTATAAAAGGACTTCTCTGTGTTACCAGGCCAGCAGGCCAGAACAGAGCAAACAAGTTGGCACAACTAGGGAAATAATGTTTAGTACAGCTTTATTCTGAAGTTGTTAAAACAAAGATGAAGACACGATATTTTTGTGTGTATATATTGTATAGCTGATGATCCTGAGCTAATATTTCGTGCTGGTCACAGAAAACTAACCATTTTTGAAGTGGATTGCATATGTGTTTTTTTTCATTCAGTTGTTCTTTCTGTGGTTTAAACTAATATTAGTGAACTGAATGACCGAAACAGGCCACTGATGGCCAAGCTAAGCATTTGTGTGGCCTATAGTGAACTGAATGCTTAACCTGAACTACTTTAACCTTGCACTTTGATACAATTAATGAAGTTATATAATGATTGATTTAAGGCTTTATTCTAGCTTGCTTTTCCACAGCCTTCCTTTGCAATTTATATTTTAAGCAAAACAGTTGGGATACCTGTGCCATTTTAGTTCCTTTTGTACCATTTTAGTTCCTTTTGTACCATTTTAGTTCCTTTTGTACCAAACTTCCATTTCTTTCTGTAGTCCAGCTGAGGTACATCGTGGAGGATGTCCCAAGGGTGCGACTGGCAGAAGACACTTAAGATGCTGAAGCATTATAAGGGTTCCTGTTTCTGTGTGGAAACTGATTTCCTCATTTGTTTGAGCAGTGATCCATCAGGAGACTGCAGGGTGGTGACTGTATGCATACATGAAACACTTCATTATTTCATGATGATTATTTATGTGCCTCCCTTTTCTATCCCTACTTTTTACTCCTCATGTCCCATCCATACTACAGAGTAACAAACACCTTAAGTGTGTGCTAATTCACTTTTGAATTCAACTCTTGCAAGTCTTAAATATTGGTCTGACTTTCAGAAGCATCTTCTTATTCAGAAATAGTGAAGAAAGGGTAAAGAACAAGATTGATGCTGAGGATACTCCAAAAGATAATTGGCAGCACTTTGGTTGCTTGCTCTTAATGTATCCCCATCGCACAATAACTCTCTCTACAAAAACCTTCTGCAATTTTGATCTACCCCAGCTAATGAAAATGAATGAGCAAGCATAAAATAAACATTTCACACAGTTTTCTCAATATATACCTCATATTGGAGGCTCTGGTTTTGACTCTTCAAATCTTGGGACAGCTAGCAGAGTCTGGGCCTCCTCCATGCCATGCTATGCAATGTTTGCCTGCTGTTGATGCTCAGAGGGATTTATCCTTCTTGCCATGAAGGCAAAAAGGGAAATGCTCAGACTGATTGAAAACCCCATTCTGTATTGATTTTTTAAGTGTGCCCACAACAGCAAGGCACAATAATGCAGCTATAAAGCTGCACAAAGCCTTGGCTAGTGGAAGCTTCTTTGCTCCAGCTGCTGAACAAGTCAGACTGAAACCTGTTGTACAATCAACGCTGATTAAAATGATCTTTTCCCTTTCATATCTTTTTTACTTCCCTGTTTGCAGCTCAGCAGCATCCTTCGTGTTCCATCAGTAGCACTCCTACTGATATGAACCTCCAAAGAAAATCCTGCCTTTTGTTATCTGACTGACCCTGGACTCTTGGGATTAAATAGACTCAAAACTCAAGGCTAGAAAAAGATGCTTAACCTAGAGTGACTGTAGTGAGCTTTAAGCACGTGCTGATTGCAGTGCATTCCCACCTGCAGTCAACAAACCACTACAAAGATCCTTGAAAAGGAAATGTCCAACCAGATTTGTTGTTCAGTGGGCTCCAGTTCCTTAAGACAAGGTCAGCACCTGCATTGGGAGATCTGAGTGACTTCAGACTGAAAGATGTTTGAGTCAGCTGGCAGAGGTTATCCAGAAGGCCTGGCTTTTGTGAAGACCTATGAGAACTGTTTTCAAAATGTAGCTTAAGAATAAGTGCCTGCCTACTCACCTCCAGTCTCTCTCAAGCATGTACACTGCATCCCATTCTCTTCTCTGTACTGTTTACATGTTTACAGAAGTTAAGGAAAGAGTCCCTGAATAGGAGCAGTGCAGCAAGGAGACCTAGTAACAGTCCCTCGTGGCACCTGCTAGGGATGGGGTTGCTTTTAAGTAAAAGAAACAATCCCTTTATTTTAGTGGCCTTGGTTTTGTAACTGGAGGATCTGGGGGTTGTGTTTGGTTTCCCTGTGACTGCAGGAAGCAGAGTGCACGGAAAAAAACCACTTTCTTATTGATAAGGCATCTCTGCAGTGATCAGTTTTAATGAAACGTGTCGATTCTCCCCCACATTTTCCTGTTGATTCTCCTCCTACCTTTCTTTTCAGGTCTTGTTGAATGAAAATTGTCAGCATCTTTAAGAAAACACAAGTTGGAAAAGCTCTTGTTTTCATCTGATGCTGCTCTTAGCTTTTAGCTCCCATATCATTTCTCACTGACCTTTTTATTATCCTTAAAAAAATACATGCAAATTGGCTTCTTCCTTCTATTCCAGATGACCAAAACCATGCACACCTCTACCACCCTTCCAGCAGCCCTTTCTTTCAGGTTATCTTAGACCCTGAAGAATGTAATTTCCATGTGTGTCCTTCTAAGCATAAATAATCTAAACTTCTGGGTGCTTTTGGGTTTCACTGCCTTACTGATCTCATGAGAGATACTGGCAAGCCAGTTTGAGCTGCATGTCACTGAAATTCAGTGCCTGGAAAGACATACATCCCCACTCCTGTCTTGTGCTAACTGTATGTTCAATTGCTTTTTACTTCTATCACTTGTATGACATGGTGATTATGTTTTCCTGCAAACCTTAGAGCAGCATATTCTAAGCTGTTTTCTTGCACTCCATCTTATAAGGTGGGTCATCTTGGATGCTGTTTTTCAAGTAGGATTCAGGCAGCAGCTACTTTGAATGGACTTAGGGGGGAAGGAGCAGGTGTTTTTGAAACTGAATCCTACAGGATGTGTTGGACAGACTTGATAACAATGAACTCTTGTGTTCTTTAACATCCATGAAGAACCAGGAAATCTGCTACCTTACAACCATTGGCTTGCCAGAGATCAGCAGCAAGTAGTTCTGCAGACCATGAGCTGAATCATTCTAACCTTGGAAATCAAAGAAAACCCTGACAATTACTGTCCCAGGAGAGATCCACACCATTCCTTCTGTTGGGAATGTAGATGTTCTGGATACAGCTCAAGAGATGCATTATCCAGAAGTGAAGACAAGACACGATAAACAGGAATTTGCCAGCAGGATGAATCTCATCTCTCTTTCCAAGGCAGTGTTAGTAACTAACAGTCACCTCTGGACCTCATTGTAATGCTTTATCTCTTAGCACAGGGAAGATGGTGCCAGCTGTGAGCAGTGAGATGACAGCCCCACAGTCAGCTTTGCCAATCTACCTCTGCCGTGTATTGGACACTATCTATGCCCTTCACCACATCTGCCTGAAGGTGCAGACCTGAGAGCAGCCCCATTTTGACCCTGCAGCCCCTGAGGTTCCCAGCAGTGTTGTATCAATGTGTGGCTGTTTTCTCTCAGTAAACACCTTGACTTGGGTGTCTGTCACTTGTAGGTTGTGCTCAGTCTTCTGCTCATCTGAGAGATATGAGCAGGAGGACTACTCTAGGTGGTCCTACACTGGCAGGGGGAGTTGGACTGGATGATCTTTCAAAGTCCCTTCTAACCCTTAAGATTCTGTTGACTCTCGTTCAGGCAGCTGAAGTGAAACCTTTGGGGCAATTCAATTTTAAAGCTAAGATACAAACTTGTTTGCCATGATTTTGGAGGAGATGTGATGGAAAGTACTGTGTCTTAATTAGTTTTAATTGTATGTAATGGTGTGCTCTCTTGTTTGGTTGAAGGGAAACGGTGTGGTTTGAAATGCAGTTGATTATTTTGGCTCTAGTGCATTTGCTTCCAACACCTGGTTTTAAGACTGAGGTTTTCAGCTTAACTCTTAGCAACAGCAAATCCTCCCCAGTACCACAGGTTTCTCTCACAGTCACTACCACTTTGTTTAGGCTGGATTCAAGAAGGTTCATAACCTGGTGGGGGGGATTAAACCTGTTTGTGGGTATATTTTTGGCATTCAGTGGCAGGTGGTGAAAGAATTCAATGTGACACTTGTCAGTGGAGGATGAGCACTGCTGTTGACTTCAGGAGGCCTCAGAATCATAGAATGGTAGGGGTTAGAAGGGACCTTTAGAGATCATCTAGTCTTTCAGAATCCAGGGACAACACCTTAATTTTGGCAGCAATTGTGCCCCAACATTTAACTTAATCAGGTTTATTTTAGAGAAACCCCATCTGCACTTTAGAAGTAAACGATGGGAGGCTTTAACTGCAAAGCCCTGTTGAGCTATGAGTGTTTTAGTGTGAAGGGGTGCTAAATGGTGGAGACTTTATGACCCGTGAGAAGTGAAAGCCAGAAGGAGATTAAGAAATCTTACATGGGAAGAGAATCACAAACGATTAAGCACAGAATCCCACAGGATGACGTCAAGCAGCCTCCTGATAACTGCACTTTAGATACTTATGTAAAGAGCTTGAATGTTTTGCTATTTATGTGTTTAACTTCCACTGCTGCCTCTTTGCTCTTTACTATGGAAGTGATGTGGACTCTCTTGCATTGGGTTCACTGGACATTTTTCAGCTGGCTCTGTTTTTATGAGGCCAGGATGTGACACAGATTGGTGTGTACATGAATGAACACATCTCATGTCCATCTGGAACGTCCTCTGCCAGCTTGGGTTTGGGTTTCTTTGTGCAGTTTCTTGCTCACCACTGCCTACAGCTGCCAAGTGCCTGATCTCTTTGCCACAAGTGTTTTCTGAGAGCTGAGGCTGTTTTCCCCTATGGTCAGTGAGACAAAGTCCTTGGTAGGTGGGAGAGCAATGTAGTGTTTGTTAAAACTTCTCCAGCTGCAGGAGTCACAGAAATGAAGTTGCCCAGTGTATGGCTGCCTCTGCTTGGCTCAGAGTAGAGCCTGATTACCCCTCATCCCTGATGCTGTTGCATCCTTTGAGGTTTTGAAAGCTGTTGGAGGGGCTTAGCTCCACAAAAGTGTTTCTTTTCACGTCCGTAGTTCAGTCCCAGGCAGTGTGAGGGCACAGCAGTCAAACAAACACTTTATGCAGAGCTCCCAGGCAGATGCTCCAATCAGGGCTGGGAGATTCATATGTACAATTTTGAGGGCAGGGTTGATTCCTGAACCTTTCACTTCAGAACTCTCCCTTTTTACTACTTGCAAGTGTTTAGGTTTTGATTCAGCACATAATTGCAGATTTAAGAAGAACCAAGTCCCAAATCCAGCTAATGCAAGACCCTAAACCAGTGCCTGCAGGTATTTTTTGCACATACTTCACACAAGTTGAACCTTACCTGATGTTTAGGAGCAGATTGTTGAGATGTTACAAAGATAAGGAGTCTTTTGATTGTTTGTCCAGAGGAATAGCTGTAAGCACAATCTCAGATTCATCCTTCTTTCCTCAAAGCTCTGCAACATTTCTCTCTTTCTCTAAAGCCAATGTCGAGCAGGATGGACTTTCAAACGTTTGTAGCAAGTCATGTACCAAGATGTTTTCTTGAATCAAAGCCTTGGCCAGCTGCTGCAGGGGAATGTTGGTTCTGTATACTTGTTGGGGTTTGGAGGAGACAGTTTCAAGCAGCATCAGCAGTAGTTACTCCTTAGACTGAACAGGAACTGATGTGGTTTTTTTTTCCTTGATCTTCCAAACTGATGTTGATATTTGCTGTTGACTATTGAACTCTGCTCAATGCACTGATGTTGTTAACTGTCTTGGCAAATAACATCTCTCCACCTCTGACGGACATGAAATACCCCAGGTGTTAATTGACCAAACTTTCCAAGGTAGACCCTGTTAGTTCTAACCTGGGTCTCTTCTTGAAATTCAGTATCTTGCTGCAGATGGATAATGACACTGTGACAGGTGAAGTAGCAGTTGACTTGTAAAACACAGCTGCATTGAGCAATGTTTATTGACAGTTTTGATATACTGAACTGCTTCTTTGTACCAAACCAGCTGGGAACTAAGGTGAGGCTTACGTGTATCAGCATATCTTGTCTGGCAAAGCACAGCAGCTTTGGGATATTTCATGTGTTTCATCTGTTATTCATGCTGCAGTTGAGCACTAATTGATGTCTTTATAGTTCAAACTATTAAAGAACTTTGGTTTAAATACAACTTTTCCCAGGTGTTTCTTGGCTTTTCGTGTTGCACAGGGCCTGCAGATTCATCTTGAGGTTGGCTAGTGAGTGCACAAGGAGAAGAGCAGGATTTGTGCAGCCTACAGGGGATGGGGAAGCTGTCTGCCTGCAGCTGTGACAGTCTCAGCCCCTGTGGTAGTAGCACAAAGCTTGGTCATCATGGCTTCTTGCCTGCAACCATCCAGCAAGCACAGAACCGTTCTGAAATGAAGAGAGATGTGGTTGTGTTCAGTCCACTGCAAAGCTCTGGGTCTCCCCCAGTCTTCACTGCCTTGTGCATTCAAGCCCTTTAAGCACTGGGCCTTGCTCACAGTTGTAGTGCTGACTGCAAACTGTGCAGGATCTTCCCACTTCAAGGGATATCCCCAGGTAGAAGGGAACTGAGCTGCTTGACGTGGATGGGAGGGAGAAAAGCAGGAGTCAGGTGAATGTGCTGTGACCTTTGGGGGTGCAGTTTGCCACGTCCTTTGCCCTCACCTTTTTCCTGTGTCTTTCAGTGAGGATAATCACTGCAGGGCAGAACCTCTCCAGGCAGAAATCACAGACCAGTGGGTACTAACCCAGCAAGTCTCATCACACCCCAGCAGCCAGGCTTAGGTAGTGACCAGCAGGTATTTCCTCCACTTCTGGCAGCTCTCTCAGGTCTTACTCAGAGCCCTCACTTTCTCTTGCTGGTTTCTATTGTTGCAGCTGTGTCTCTGCAGGGCCAACCTTCAACTAAATATCCAGGGGTCAAGCACACCAGGCAGGAAACTTCACAGGCAGTGGTTTAGTGTCTGGGGAAAGCAGTGGCACCTCCCTGGGAGCCTGCTTGGTGGTGCTGCACACAGAGGCACATCCCAGCTCAGATAGGCATTGCCCCAGTGCCAGCCTGAGTAAAATCCAGCTTTGTGTTTGAAGCTTGTGGCTGACTCAGAACTGAGTAATACTTGGGACATTTCCCTGGGGATAAAAACACTGTGGTTCTGTCAGTGACCTCCTCCCAGTCAGAGAATTCAATTTGAGCTTGACAGTTCTCTTCCAAAACTGCCAGTTTACTTGTAGCTTTATTAATTTCCCTCTCTGTCTTCCCCACTCCCACCAGCTTCCCCCTTCTGTTTTGCTTTATTCAGCCTATTCAGCTAAAACTGAAGCTAGATATTTGCAATACTTCAATCCCAGGGGTTCTAACCAGTCTGTACTCACTGGTGTGCTCAGAATGGAGACCAGTTTGGCAGAGGAGCTGGTGATCCAGCCCAGACCTTTGGTGCTACGTGTATGGAGGTGGTGGAGATAATGGACTCACCACTGGAGCTGTGATGGATCTGTCTCTGAGGGTCAGTAGGTGACTCCTTTTTGCTGCAGACATACCTCAAGCAGCCCAAGTGATCTTGGCTTGGCTCTCACCCAGAGGAACCAAAGCACCCAACGTGCTTCTGTTGAACATGCTTATGGAAAACAAGACTTGGAACTGGCTGGAGGTAAGATGGTGCTTTGTCACTACCCAGGAGAGCTCTGTGTCCTCAGAGAACACCTTCAGGGCCAGCTGCCCTGTCTCTGCCTTCCCAAATAGCCCTTTCTCCAACAGCTAAGATGGTGCAAACTTGAGTTGCCCGAAGGCATGGGTCCAACACCAGTCTGGGGTTCAGCAGACCCCCTCTGATGGGTCCCTGTGGGGGCAAGACAGACAGACACAGTTCCACCATGGTTGCACTGGCACAGGAGAGAGGACCTACAGAGGCAGGACAAGGACAACAGTCTAGATTTGGCCCCAGTCAGCTGAGGGAGGTTAAGTGGTGAGACCTGAAGCTCAAGGAGATCCCTTGCACCTTGAGCTGAGCAGGAACAGACATGGGAGGATGGATGGTGGCCTCATTCACCTTCTGTGTGTCAGAGACCGTTTGCCAACACAGAACCCACGTGTGATGGAGGAAACATCTCCACCTACAAGCAGAAGCTGCGTGGGCTTACTTTAGGCCTATTTTTGGTCAATATAGTTAATTTGACATCCTTGTTCCTAAATTCCTTACCCCTCAAGCTGGGGATCTTGCCCTCTTTGCATGCAGCACTCAAGGCTCTCAGTGCTTGACCCTTTCCAGCTGCTGTGACAATCCAAATAACCAATGAAAAAACATCCAACCTCAATAATCTCCTTCACTGAGGCTGGCTTTGTAATTGGTATGCAAGAGGCACAGTCTGAGTTAATGAAATTAGCAGTAATTAATGGCTCTGACAGGCAGGTGGAGCAGGCACGTGGACCCCCTCCCAGCACCCAGAGACACCCTCAGACGCTGAGAGCTCTGCCCCAGTGGCTTCCCCTCCCTGAGATCAGGTAAGGGAATGCTAATGAGCAGCAGCTTTGTGTGATGCTCCAGAAACTGAGTTAATTAAGTTCCTCTGCTGATGTAAAGTGCTGTCAAGCCCCTAATGTTTACAGGCTGGCAGAGCATCAGAACCGCAGTGATTTATGCCTCACCTTAGCACTGCTTTCCCCTCACAGCTGACGTCAGCTCACCACTCAATACAGTCAATGTGTTGTAGAAGCCTGGGGACAAGTCCAGCTTCTAGTAGTTGATAGGGTTGGGACAAAGGCTGGACTTGATGATCTTCAAGATCTCTTCCAACTGAAAACTATGGTTCTATGATTCTCCTCAGGTAAGAGATGAACACAACAAGCCAAATCCACCCTGTGCCCAGGCAATCCTGGGCAGGCATATGGGAGTCATTGCTTAACAGGATTTTGGAGGCCTCTAAGGGGTTTGAAGGAGAGGTTAACTCTTTCCTTTTTTTTTCCTTCTATTTGTTGTTGTTTTAATCTTTAATCATCTTATTTTCATTCCTAGTTACGAGATGAAAGCCAACAACGAAACCAGCGAGCAGCAGCCTCAGAGCAGAGCTGTTCCAGATGGGACATTTTTATACAGGTTATCTGAAAAGCAAACAAACCCCAGCTGTGTTTTCTCTCGCTGCTGACATTCAGTGAAGCAGGAGAGCTGATTAACAGCGAGGACTTGTTCCTGTGAAGATCTCTCTGCTGCATCCCCCTGAATTTGACAGTTTGCTGTCAATTTGCTTTGTGGTTGATGTGCTCACAGACGTCCCTCTGGAGCAGTTGAGGCTCCTCAGTATCACCCAGGATGTCTGATACTTGGTGAGTTTGCCCAAACGTCAGGTCTTTGTGCTCAGGATGGAGGAAAAGACCTTTTTGCCATCCTGTGATCCACGTTACATCCCATCCTTTCCTCAGTAAGCATCACTGGGCACATCAGCAGCCCCATGTCAGATTTGTACAACCAGCACAGCAACATCCCCAGCCCAAACCCATGATGAGCTTTCAGCATGGATCAGGCTGGAAGGGAAATCAATGTTTTAATAATACTCAGGACATCTTATTTTAAAGCCAGAATTCCAAATGAATGTAAAAACCTGGCTATTCTTGCCTCAAATAGATTTAAGAGTGCCAAACAGTGAGCTGTAGGCAATTACCTCCAGAAAGGGTGGTGATGAGGTTCTGGAACACTGAGGTGCTGGATCATACCCAGAAATGGGTGCTGGAGCTGAGAAAGGGCCTGGAGCATAACTCTGAGAGCCTTGGGGGTTTTCAGCCTGGAGAAGAGGAGAGTGATAGGAGACACGAGCATTCTCTGCAACTCCCTGACAAGAGGCTGTGGTGGGGTGGGTTACAGTCTCTTCTCCCAAGTAACAAGTGACAGGACAAGAGGCAATGGGCTCAAGTTGCCCCAGGGGAGGTTGAGATTGGAGCTGAGGCAGAAGTTTTTTCCTGAGAGGCTTGTCAGCCCCTGTGCCAGGCTGCCCAGGGAGCTGGGGGAGTCCCCCAGCCCTGGAGGGATCCCAAAGCTGTGGAGCTGAGGTGCTGAGGGCTGTGGGTTAGTGATGGGCTTGGCAGTGTGAGATGAGGGGTTGGACTTCATGAGCTTAAAGGTCTTTTCCAACCAAAATAATTCTGATTCTAAACATCCTCAGGTGGGAAGGCTGCAGGTGGAGGAAAACAGCCCTTTACAACTTTCAATTTCAAATCGAACCCTGATGTTTTCCTGGCTGAATCTCTGCCCAGCTTGGCTATTTCTGCTGAGAGCTGTACTTCAGTTGTGTACACACACACACACATGATCTGATAATATCAGAGGTGGCTCCTGCAGCTTGGATTCAGAAGTCAGCACGTTAGGGAGAGCAGCAGGAGTCTCCAGTGCTACTCAATAAGGTGTGACAGTCGCTGGAAGCCTCATACATGGGTCTCAGAAAGCAACATAAATCTATCTGAGCCATGAAGGTATGGTCCATATTGGTGTGAAGGGTAAAACTCTACTGCACTTGCAGTAAAGGCCTTGTCTGGGGATTTTTTTTCTTGCCTTGGCTAATGAGAAGCAGCCCATCTGGTTAAAGGAGCCCATCTGGTTCTTCACCAGAGGCTGATGTGATTTTTGTGGCCCCTTTGCTGTCCCACACACGGGACTGTGGGATTTTTCTCTGTTTAACAACCAACCTGTGGGTGCCACTGACACAACACCTCCCTAACTGAAGTGCTCAGAGAGAGGGAGGCAGCCCAGTGTCCCTAGCTGAGTGTGGCAGTGTGATTTTTCCAGCCTCATCCAAGGAGATTAGTCTGTGACCACTGATGGCTCTGGATTTTCTCTCTTTTTTTCCCTTTAGAATACAGGGATGCTCACATTAGACACTGCCATCTCCCTGGCAGCCCTTCCAGCAAAACCAAAAGCTTCTGAAGGATGCAGCACCCAGGTCAGGTATCCCCAGCCCATCTCAGCAGCAAATGCCTCCTTTCTACAGATCAGCCAACCTGAGGTCCACTGAAAGCACCACAGGGAATCCCAAGGCTGGATTGGAGCTGCAAACACTCACCCAGATGAAACAAGAGGCTCCACTGAGAACTGAAGGCAAAGATAATCATGTTGTCTTTGTTTTTCCTCACCAAATGCTTCACACAAGCTACTTGTTTGCTAATTAATCCAGCCCTTTCTTTGCATCTGGCAAGTGAGATTGCCTATTAAAATCCAAGGAGGATTCTAAGTGTAAGGAGAGCCGAGCTAGCTGCTGGCCCTATTGCTAACCTGGGATATTCATTATTTTCCTGCTGATTCAGAGGGAAGAGAGCCAAGCTGTGACTCACCTGCCTGTTCCCTAGATCTCTTCTCCAAATCCCAGCCAGGTCTTGTCGATGAGATGAGGTGGAATTGCTGCAGAGTCTGGAGAGAACTGGAGTAGCTGCTCTTCTTTCCTGATTGCAAAGCAGACAGAGCTGGCTGGGAGCTGGATATCTTTGTCTCAGAAAGATGGATTAACATTTGCTTCCTTTTTTTTTTATTGGCAGGATCAAAAGGTTCCTGGTTCCTTTTCCATTGTTCTTCCTGTGGACTGTGCTACACCAGAAAACAACCACTGAGAGGCTGAAACATCAAAATGCCCCAGTTCTCCACTCGTGTACAGCGCCCAGCAGCCAAGACATGCAGCTTTGTGTGAGTGAAAGGAGATATGACACAGATTTAATGAGGCAACAGCTTCTTGGCAGCACCACAGGTCTGCTCAGAAGCTGTATCATTATTCATTTGCTTGACTAATGCAGTTGTGTTGTGCAAAAGGGGGGGGGGGGAAGCTATCTGGAAGGCCAAGCTATTGAAGTTTTAAAAATAAACCCAGCTAACTCAGCAGGGTTTGCTGAAGCTTAGGTGGGTCTGTAGTTTTGGACTTGGTGGAAGAGCTTTCCCAGGAACCCTCTGAAGATTTACACCATCTCATCACAGTGTGTCACAGAATCTTAAAGTTTGGAAGAGACCTCCAAAGCTCATCCAGTGCAACCCCCCTGCCAGAGCAGCAGCACCACCTAGAGCAGGGCACACAAGAACTCATCCAGCTGGGTTTGGAATGTCTCCAGAGAAGGAGCCTCCACAGCCCATCTGGGCAGCCCCTGCCAGTGCTCCCTCACCTCAACAGCACCTGCACTGGCTACACAGAGCATTTAAAATGAGTGTCATGTTCTCATCAAGATTTCTGATGGAGACGTCCCTGTTCTGAAAAGGAAGGGAATGGAGACACAGGAGATGCCACTGGTGTTATCATCTGTGTGAGTGGTGCTTGCATAACACAGGTGTGGTAAGCATCAGCCTCAGCAGCGGTGCTGGATTCTGCTGCTTCTCCCAGTAGTTGATAAAAAGATGCACCCAGAGCTTTTAAAACAATGGTTGTGTCCATTTCAGCAATGAAAAACTACTGGTGTCAAAGAGCTCTTTGGAAAAAAAAAGCACATTTCAGAACATCATCTTCTCCTACACAGTCATTTTGGCTACAGGGCAGTATATTTCCCTGGAACACAAAACTAGCAGAGGAGGAAGGGGCAGAAGGCAGTCGCTAGACACTGCAAGAGCAGAGGATGATTTCTGAGCATGCATCCAGGGGCCTCAACCAAGTCAAGGCTCCTGTGGACTCCCAAACACAGCAGCTGAATTCCAGCTTGGAGGTCAGAGGAAGATGCTGAGTGCCTTCCTGCTGGGGTATACATGAAGCATTACACCACTGTTGTTTTTCCTCAGCTCCACCTTTCCAGCCAGTCTGTACTGAAGCAGATAAATCTTGGTTGTGCTCGTGGTTTGATGCTGGCCTCATGTTTGAGCCCAAGCAGGGGTGAAGCTGAGAGGCAGAGGTGACCTCTCTGCTTCCCTGAGCTCTGTAACTGAGGACAGTCAGGGAGCAGAGGTTGGAGTTGGCTTCCTCACAGCTGTGGGAGCCAGCACAAATGCTGCAGATGCTGCACACTGATGTTGGGGTCAAGGTCAGGCCAATAAGTTATTTACAGAAGGAAATATTCTGGAAGCCTCCAGGATGTGTCCTAAAGCTGTTACTTGCACAAGGAGAGCAGGTTGCAGGGTGNGCCCCAGGGGAGGTTGAGGCTGGAGCTGAGGCAGAACTGTTTCCCTGAGAGGGGTGTCAGCCCCTGTGCCAGGCTGCCCAGGGAGCTGGGGAGTCCCCAGCTCTGGAGATACTGTAAAGCCATGGAGCTGAGGGGCATGGGCTTAGTGATGGGCTTGGCAGTGTGAAGTGAGTAGTTGGACTTGATCTTGGTCTTTTCCAACCAAAATGATTCTATGAAAACATCTACCTTAAAAATGGTGGGGAAATTCCTATATGATATGTTCTCATGGGATGAGAGTGATGGAAATATGGCTGCCTGGTTCCTGCTGCAGGGAGGTGAAGGGACTCTTGGGACAAATAACCAGCACAGCAAATTATCCTCAGCTCCTCCAAAAGCTCAGTTTCCTTGAGATGCAGCAATGGATGTGAGTGGCCATCCCACAGGTCCTGGTGGGTGTTGGAGGCAGCTCAGGTAGAAATACATTGCACAACATGAGTAGAACCCTGGGGAAGTTTTTCCATTCACATCCACTGGCTGCTCATCTTATGCCTTGTCTTGTCTTGTAAGAAATTGTGTGGCCTCTTTGTTGTCTTGTTCAGGGAGCTTTGCTCTACAGACTTGGTAGCAAGGACTTGGCTAAGGGTATTCACCTGAGTGCCAACGTTTGCCTGCTCTCCTCCCCAGAGCTGGCCACTCCAACAGCTTAAGGGGAGACCAGTTCAAAAGTGGCATCTGAGGATGAACATGCATAAGGACAAAGTCTCTTCTGACATAGGAGTCAGGTACTTGTTACAAATGGGCAGTATTTTTAGGCACTGAGAAATAAGGAGAAGCTCAGAACATAGCAGAGTTGTCGAAGATTTGCTTAGCAAAAGCAAGGCTGTGCTGCCATTCAGCAGGATCTCAACCAGCCTGAGAGTTGGACAGAGAGGAACCTCCTGAGGTTCAACAGAGCACCAGAGAGGGCAGAGTCCTGCAGCTGGGAAGGAACAACCCCATGCACCAACACAGGCTGGGGATTGACCTGCTGGAGAGCAGCTCTGCAGAGAGAGACCTGGGAGTGCTGGTTGATGATAAACTGAACGTGAGCAGCAATGTGCCCTCGTGGGCAAGAAGCCAATGGCAGCCTGGAGGCATCAAGAAGAGTGTGGGCAGCAGGGCCAGGGAGGTTCTGCTCCCCCTCTACTCTGCCCTGGTGAGGTCTCATCTGGAGTGATGTGTCCAGTTCTGGGCTCCTCAGCTCAAGAGGGACAGAGAACTGCTGGAGAGAGGCCAGTGCAGGGCCACCAAGATGATCAGGGAACTGGAGCATCTGTGAGGAGGAATGACTGTGGGACCTGGGGCTGTTTAGTCTGTAGGAGACTGAGGGGGGAGCTCATTCAGGAGCTCAAGTCAGGAGCTTGGGGCAGCACTTTGTTCTATGGTATCCAGCAACAGGACAAGGGGTGATGGGATGAAGCTGCAACACAAAAAGTTCCATTGAAACATCAGGAGAAACTGTTTCAGTGTTTGAATGAGGGAGCCCTGGCCCAGGCTGCCCAGGGAGGGTGTGGAGGCTCCTTCCTTGGAGCTCTTCAAGACCCACCTGGACACGTTCCTGTGTGACCTGGTCTAGGTGGGAGCTGCTTCTGCAGGGGGGTTGCACTGGATGAGCTCTAAAGGTCCCTTCCAACCCTCACCATTCTATGATTCAGTGTATCCTTCAGAAACAAGTCACCAGTTGGCCTATCAAGGGTGACTGGAAGGAAAGGGAAGCTGTTATCAAGCAAAACTCAGTCTCAGTTACACCAGTGTAAATCCAAAGTCATTCCACCGATCCCAGAATTGATTCAGGCTCGTGAAGCCAAGATCAGAATTTATCCTAATATCACCACAGGTTTATTATCTGCAAGAAGAGTTGTGTGGAGGAGCCTTGATGTGGGATTCTGCCTTGCTCTCTGTACACTCTTGGGAGCTGCAGCTGTGTCTGTGCTGGGAGCTGAAGGCAGAGATGGTGACAGAAAAGAAACCCTGTATTGTTTTTCCAATCTGGGGTGAAGAAGAGAATCAGCAGGAAAAATGCCTCAAAAGCTCTTGGCAGGGCTGTTTGGAGTCAGCATTCCTTGAGATGGCTTCTGACCTGTCATAAATAAAGAGCAGCTGAGAGGACAGTGCTGCCATTTGCTCCTTTCCTTCTTCCCTGCTCCAGGGAATGTAAGATTGTTGGCAACCTCCTTGTTTTCCAAACTGTTTTGCTTCTCGCTGTGGAAAACCCAATGGAATAATCAAAGCCATCTACTGAACTCTTGAGACCTCTGTCTGCTCCCAAGCAGAGGCACGTCCCTGCCATAGCAGCACAGCCCTGGTCCCCTCCAGCTGGGGGGACACAGCTGACAAATGACCAAAGTCCTGGAGGGTTTGTGGCCAGGAGATGGTGATGGCTTGTCTCATGAGAAACCTTGGCAAGGTGGGAGCTCTTGGCCAGAGCTTTTTTCTGCTGAAGTCCTGGGGCTTTGGCAGAGGATAGCACGTGACTGAACAACCCCCAGCTGGGTCCTGGCATTGTGTTGGCATTTCATGAAAGATTCTGTGCTTTTCAGTTGAGGAGGAAGATAAGGAACGTGGTGCTGGGAGTTATCTCCTTGTTCCATACATTAATTCAGCGAAAGGATAGATGAAAGGTCAGATGCAGGTTTACCATTGGCTCTTACTCAGTTCTCTGAGGTGCAGAAGCTTCTGTCTGGAAGCCTTAAGCACTGGAGGATTTCTCTGCTTTATTGGGAAGGGGAGTTCAAAGAATCCCAGAATCATTTCAGTTGGAAAAGACCTTTAAGATCATTGAGTTCAACCCTTCATCTCACACTGCCAAGCTCATCACTAAACTAAACTGTGGCCCTTAGAACCTCAGCTCCATGGCTTTTAGCTCCTGGAGCAAAAAGGAATTGTGGTGGGTTAAGAAGGTGAAAAAAAGCTCTCATCTACATCCTCCCAACTACCTTTGAGGTGGGCCCCTCAGTTGCAGAAGGACATGGAGCTGCTGGAGAGAGTTCAGTGCAGGGACACAGAGATGATGGAGTGGAGCATTTCCCTTGTGATGAAAGGCTGAGGGAGCTGGGGCTCTGGAGCTTGGAGAAGAGGAGACTGAAGGGTGAGCTCATTCATGATCACAAATCCATCAAGGGTGGGTGTCATGAGGATGTAGCCAGATTGTTCTCAGTGATGGTCAATGACAGGACAAGGGGCAACGGGGACAAGCTGGAAGAGAAGAGATTCCAAAGAAACACAAGGGAGGATTTGTTCCCTGTTGAGGTGAGAGAGCACTGGCAGGGGCTGCCCAGATGGGCTGTGGAGGCTCCTTCTCTGGAGACATCCCAACCCCCGCTGGATGAGTTCCCGTGTGCCCTACTCTAGGTGCTGCTGCTCTGGCAGGGGGGTTGCACTGGGTGAGCTTTCCAGGTCCCTTCCAGCCTTTGAGATTCTGTGGTTCTGTGATCAGAGAATCCCTAGATGATGGGTGTTGAAAGGGCCCACCAGAGCTCATCCGGCCCAACTCCCTGCTAAAGCTGGTTCCCCTCACTCAGGGGGGCACAGGAACGTGTCCACGTGGGTTTGGAAACCTCCCAAAGAAGGAGCCTCCTCACCCTGCCTGGGCCAGGGCTCCCTCCCCATTCCTCACAGGGTCTCTGTGAGCAGAACAATGCTGCCTTTCCATAACCTCAACTTCTCCATCATGGGCAAGGACATCAATTTGGCTTCTCATCCAAGAGCTACTCCTGCCAAAAAAAAGAGTTGCTTTAGTTTCCCTTTCTGTTACCCACGGCTGGGCCTTTGCTCATGATGACCCCCCTCCCCTAAATAAAGCATCTAATTAACACCCTTCTCCTCCCCCTGGTGATTGACCTTGAATGACCTTGCCTAATTTAACTTTCTCAACCAGCTATTTTTTGACAGCAAATAATTTCCCATCCTTGTGACCCTGGACTTGTCTCTCTGCTGCCAACTGGCTCTGCAGTTGAAATGAACAGCAATAAATAAATACATATCTGCAGAAGGACCTAAATGACTCCCATTACTGGAGCATTTGAAGGCCTGCTTAAATAAATCAAGTGAGTAAGAGATTATGCTGCAATCATGTGGAGAGAGGGAAAGGAGAGAATACATTACTGGTATTCCAGAGGCTGCAACCAGGGCGAACAACTTTGTAGAATTCAGAAGAATGAGGTTTAACTCAAGTGCAGATGGATGACCAGAGGAATCACAGGGTCATTTCTTGCTGTCTTCAAAGAGGAGCCAGGACACTGCATCCTGATGGCATCAACAGTGCTCTCAGCAGGCAGCTCCTGCCTTGGGGATAGGGCTCTCAGAGGTGAAAACAGCATGAAAATGAGGATATGGGCACCAGATGCCCACCTGCAGCTATATGCTTACTTTCTTCCCCAAAACATGCCTGAGACTATTTCAGTGTGAGAGTGAAGGAGCCCTGGCCCAGGCTGCCCAGGGAGGGTGTGGAGGCTCCTTCCTTGGAGCTCTTCAAGACCCACCTGGACACGTTCCTGTGTGACCTGATCTAGGTGGGAGCTGCTTCTGCAGGGGGGTTGCACTAGATGATCTCTAAAGGTCCCTTCCAACCCCCACCATTTATGATTCTATGAGAGGGGGAGTTCTTTCCCTCCCACCACCCTGAGCAGGCAGACCCTCAATCAAACCTCACCTTGGAGTTCCCCTCCATAAGCAAGAACAACAAACCACTCCAGAAAGGGAAGAAAACCTCACTAAGTCAACTGATTTGAAATCCCAGGAGGAGTCAAGAAATCCCATTTGTTGCAGGAATCACCAGCTGCAACTTTCCTTCCTCCACTTTGCCTTTTACTTGATTCCTACTTGCGTTTGGGGGTCCAATTATCAGCATCTCTGTCTTTCCCTCCCCTCATTGCACAGTCTTTTGTCCTCGCCATCACCACGACCTCATTTGCAACACACTGAGGTTATAAATCGCATTTTACATCACTTTCCTTCCCCCACTGAGGCTGAAATCACAAATGCAGCCGAGGTGATTGGTGAGATCTGGCCTCTGAGGGGCAACAGGAGCCTCTGGGGACCCGTTCACTGCCTTCATCCAACTCATGAGCTTTTCCCTGATGCTTTCCAGCTTTTCTGTTGTGCTTTCCAGCCTGTTAACAAAAGAAAAGCTGCTGATTTGTCTCGAGGGTGAGACCCTTTTCACTTGATTTTCTCTTCATTCCTCTTCTTTTTCATCTCTTCATGGCATCACTCATCACCCCTGTGGATGACAAAATGCCTTCTGAATGACAGAGCCCAGAGGGTGGGGATCAATGGCACAGAATGGAGTTGGAGGCCTGTGGCCAGTGGAGTTCCACAGGGATGGGTTCTGGGGCCAGTCTGGCTCAACATCTTCATCAAGCACCTGGATGAGGGCACAGAGGGACCCTCAGCAAGTTCCCTGCTGGCATCAAACTGGGAGCACTGGCTGATTCCCCAGAGGCTGAGCTGCCATTCAGCAGGATCTCAACCGGCTTGAGAGTTGGGNTTCTGGGCTCCCCAGCTCCAGAGAGACAGAGAACTGCTGGAGAGAGGCCAGTGCAGGGCCACCAAGATGATCAGTGGATGGAACATGTGTGAGAGGAGGAAAGGCTGAGGGACCTGGGGCTGTTTAGTCTGGAGAAGGCTGAGGGGGAACTTATTAATACTTAAAAGTATTTAATACTTCAAAGCTGTTTGTCAAGAGGATGAGGTGACACTTTTTTCTGTTGTCTCCAGTGACAGGACAAATGCTGGAACACAAAAAGTCCTACTTAAATGTAAGGAAATCTCCTTTGGTGCTGAGGTGAGGGAGCCCTGGCCCAGGCTGTCCAGGGAGGGTGTTGGAGGCTCCTTCTCAGGTTTCCAAACCCACCTGGACACGTTCCTGTGCCCCCTGAGTGAGGGGAATCTGCTGTAGCAGGGGGTTGGGCTGGAGCAGCTCTGCAGGGCCCTTCCAACCCCACCATTCTGTGAATTTGTGATCACCCATCACCCCTGTGGGTGACAAACTCCCCCAAGTCCCCATCAGTGAGATGTTCCCCCATAGCAACTCTGAGATCAAGCAGGTGAACGAGGGCACAGGAACAGGTGACTTATTTTCCTCTTTTGCTATTAAAGCAACTCTTGCAAGCAGGCAGGTGTCTGTACTGGTGAGACAGATGATGGATGATGACATTCATTATTAACACTGATGGAATGTCTCCCCATTTAAGGACATCACAAATCAAATGGGCTCTATGCTCTCCCTGCCCTTCAAAGGAGCAGCAGCAGCAGCATCCATCCCCGCCTGGTACCTGGTTTCAAGGCCATGACTGATGACTTTGAGCTTGGTTGCAGATTTGTGTAGGATCTGCTCTTCCCCTTTACAAACATCCAGAACCTGAGGGGTTGTCTTTGTTTTTTGTTTTCCCCTCTTCTCATTTCTTTTTTTATCATTGCATTTGCTGCCGGAGTTTCCCACCATGGTCAGAGTCATCATAGAATGGTGGGATTGGAAGGGACCATCCAGTGCAACCCCTCTGCAGAAGCAGCTCCCACCTAGATCAGGTCACACAGGAATGTGTCCAGGGGGGTCTTGAAGAGCTCCAAGGAAGGAGCCTCCACACCCTCCCTGGGCAGCCTGGGCCAGGGCTCCCTCACTCAAACACTGAAAGAGTTTTTCCTTACATTTAAGTGGAACTTTTTGTGTTGCAGCTCCATCCCATCACCCCTTGTCCTGTTGCTGGCCACCATAGAAAAACAGGGATGTCCCAACCTCCTGATATAAATAGTTCAGCCCTGCACATTACTGAGCTCTGGACATAATACAGGGTCCCAAATCTGTGGTCTTAAAGCTCTGTGGATTTAGGGGATATTCCATGGGGATTTTTGTTGAGGGGAGAGAAAAGGGGTGAGTGAACCAGCCTCATTGACTGATGTGGTTGTGAACACAATCACACCACAGCAGCCCTGAAGTTTGTGAGAGAGAGGGGAATGATAGAATGAATCATAGAGTGGTGGGGTTGGAAGGGACCTGCAGAGCTCATCCAGCCCAACTCCCTGCTAAAGCTGGTTCCCCTCACTCAGGGGGCACAGGGACGTGTCCAGGTGGGTTTGGAAACCTCCTGAGAAGGAGCCTCCAACACCCTCCCTGGGCAGCCTGGGCCAGGGCTCCCTCACTCAGCACCAAAGGAGCTTTTCCTTGAGTTTAAGTGGAACTTTCAGTGTTCCAGCTTTTGTCCATCACCCCTTGTCCTGCCACTGGACACTACAGAAAAAAAAAGTGCTGCCCCATGCTCCTGACAAACACATTTTAAGTACTTGTAGGTGTTGATGCGCTCCCCTCTCAGTCTTCTCTTTTCTAGGCTAAACAGCAAAAAAATACAAGGGAAAACAAGCAAAGTGCAGGAAACCATTAGAAAATGGCTTTTGCTGCCAAAGAAAGTGTTCCTGGAACTACGGATTTTGGCTTTCCTGTTCCTTTAACAAAGAAATGAACCACAGACACTGCCCAGATTGGACAAGGAACTAAACTATTCTTAAACTTCACAGGTAAAACACCAACAACCTCGATGTGTGTCTGATAATGAGGAACTGCAGGAGGAGCTGTCTGGCCTCAGAGGAGGTGAGTTCCCCTCATGACTCACCACATCCAGCTGCAGGTGAGCCCTGGCTGTGAACAGGAGCTGGTGCCAGACCAAAGCTGCTTGGGGCAGAGCCTCCTTTCTAATTTTAATCACTGAAGTGTCACTGCATTACCACAAATGTGCTGAGCAGATGTCCTCTGTCGCTGGCAGGCAACAGCTAACCCTTAGGCCTGGTTCTTTTGTTGCCTACAAGAGTCTGATCAGCTCTGATTTTCATAGAATCATAGAATCACAGAATGGTGGGGGCTGGAAGGGACCTTTAGAGCTGATCCAGTCCAACCCCCCTGCAGAAGCAGCTCCCACCTAGATCAGGTCACACAGGAACGTGTCCAGGAGGGTCTTAAAGAGCTCCAAGGAAGGAGCCTCCACACCCTCCCTGGACAGCCTGGGCCAGGGCTACCTCACTCAAACACTGAAAAAGTTTGTTCTTACGTTTAAATGGAACTGTTTGTGTTGCAGCTTCATCCCATCACCCCTTGTCCTGTCACTGGATACAACAAAATGCTGNTGTCCATCTTGAGCTGGGGAGCCCAGAACTGGACACAAGACTCCAGATGAGGCCTCACCAGGGCAGAGTAGAAGGGCAGAAGAACCTGCCTTGACCTGCTGCCCACACTCCTCTTGATGCCCCCAGGCTGCCATTGGCTTCTTGGCCATGAGGGCACGTTGCTGCTCATGTTCAGTTTATCATCAACCAGCACTCCCAGGTCTCTCTCTGCAGAGCTGCTCTCCAGCAGGTCAATCCCCAGCCTGTGCTGGTGCATGGGGTTGTTCTTTCCCAGCTGCAGGACTCTGCCCTTGTCCTTGTTGAACCTCAGGAGGTTCCTCACTGCACAACTCTCCAGCTGGTCGAGATCCTGCTGAATGGCAGCTCAGCCTCTGGGGAATCAGCCAGTGCTCCCAGTTTGGTGCCAGCAGAGAACTTGCTGAGGGTCCATCTGTCCCCTCACCCAGGTCGTTGATGAAGATGTTGAACCAGCCTGGCCCCAGAACCCATCCCTATGCAACTCCACTGGCCACAGGCCTCCAACTCCATTCTGTGCCATTGATCCCCACCCTCTGGGCTCTGTCACTCAGCAGCTCTCCATCCACCTCACTGTCCACTCATCCAGGCCACACTGCCTCAGCTTTTTGCCTGTGAAAAGTTCATTGTCATCATTTACAGTCATTTTCTTTTAATTGTTCTTCCCTTTTGCTGTCTCTTTTGGGGCCTAATGTGTGAGAAACCCTGAATATTGCCAATAACACTCATGTCAAGTCAGAGCATCAGCTCACAGCTGCCTGTGCCCCCCCCGGGTCCTCCCTGCTGTGAGGGATGCACTTACGGGTGGGTTGTGTTTATTTCTCCCCTCCTTGGATGTGTATTTGTGGGCTGGGAATGGATGTTTTTCACTGTGGGAGCACTGTGGCCACCTCAGCCCCATCACCAGCCCTGTGACACCCATCACATGTCCACCTCCATGGATGTGCAGAGGGTCAGACACACACACACAGCCTCAGAACTTCCCCACAGTGCCTCAGTTTCCCTTTTGTAAAACAAGAAAAATGGCAATAACTTTGGTCTTGGGCTGAAATAACGTGTTTCCTTCAACCTCAGTGATCCTGCTCTATATCCTTTCTGATGGGGGTTGTTCCCTGGGCACCCAAATCCTGTTACCCCCTGATGACATGTGCCTGGGAGGCCCAGCTGGTGCTGGTGCACAGTGCTCCAGTTTGCTCAGTGCCCAGTGCCAGCTCCTAGGCAGAGTCAGTAGGACCTTGGCCCAGTATCCAGTGTCAGTGCAAATGCTACTGCCAGAGCCTGCCTGGGAGATCCCAGTGCCAGGTGCTGCTGCCCAAGTGATGCAGGCACTGGTCCCAGTTCCCAGCTGGAGGTACTGGTGCTTGGGCAGCCCCAGTTCCCTATCAGGGTGGTACCAGCTCCCATTCCCACTGATGGAACTGGTGCTGGTACCCAAGTAATGCAGGGACTGGTCCCAGTTCCCAATGCCTAGTGCTGGTGCCCAAGTGTTGAAGACACTGGTCCCAGTTGCCAGCTAGGGGTGCTGGTGCTTGGGCAGCCCCAGTTCCCTATCAGGGTGGTACCAGCTCCCAATCCCACTGATGGAACTGGTGCTGGTACCCAAGTGATGCAGGGACTGGTCCCAGTGCTCAGTGCCTAGTCCTTGTACCCAAGTGATGCAGGCACTGGTCCCAGTTCCCAGTGCCTAGTGCTGGTGTCCAAGTGTTGAAGACACTGGTCCCAGTTCCCAGCTGGAGGTACTGGTGCTTGGGCAGCCCCAGTTCCCTATCAGGGTGGTACCAGCTCCCAATCCCACTGATGGAACTGGTGCTGGTACCCAAGTGATGCAGGGACTGGTCCCAGTGCTCAGTGCCTAGTCCTTGTACCCAAGTGATGCAGGCACTGGTCCCAGTTCCCAGTGACTGATGCTGGTACCCAAGTGATGCAGGCACTGGTCCCAGTTCCCAGTGACTGATGCTGGTACCCAAGTGATGCAGGCACTGGTCCCAGTTCCCAGTGACTGATGCTGGTACCCAAGTGATGCAGGCACTGGTCCCAGTTCCCAGTGACTGATGCTGGTACCCAAGTGATGCAGGCACTGGTCCCAGTTCCCAGTGACTGATGCTGGTACCCAAGTGATGCAGGCACTGGTCCCAGTTCCCAGTGACTGATGCTGGTACCCAAGTGATGCAGGCACTGGTCCCAGTTCCCAGTGACTGATGCTGGTACCCAAGTGATGCAGGCACTGGTCCCAGTTCCCAGTGACTGATGCTGGTACCCAAGTGATGCAGGGACTGGTCCCAGTTCCCAGTGCCTGATGCTGGTACCCAAGTGATGCAGACACAGGTCCCAGTTCCGAGCCGGGGTTGCTGGTGCCTGGGCAGCCCCAGTTCCCAATCAGAGTGGTCCAAGCTCCCATTCCTATTGACGACAACTCATTTCCTAGATGATCCCAGCTCTTGGTGCCTGGCCAAGAACGCTCCCGGATCCCCGTTCCCACCGGGGCTTTGCAGTTCATCAAACTGGTTCCCAGTCGGAGGTGCAGATCCTGAACCAACACCCGCCGGTACCGCTCCGGTTTCCCGCTGCTGGGGCCGCTACCGGTTCTCGGTCACGGTTCCCGGTGCCGGTTCATGTTTCCTGGTGGGGTTCCCAGTGCCGGAGCCGGTTCCTGGTGGGGTTCCTCGTGGTGGTTTGCAGTTCCCGGAGTGGTTCTCAGTGCCAGAGCTGGTTCCCGGTGCCAGTTTGTGTTTCCCGGTGGGGTTCCCAGTGCCAGAGCCGGTTCCCGGGGCCGGTTCCCGGTGCCAGAGCTGGTTCCCGTTGCCAGTTTGTGGTTCCTGGTGCGGTTCTCAGTGCCAGAGCCGGTTCCTAGTGCCGGTTCACTTTTCCCGGCGCATTTCCCCGTGGGGTTCCCAGTACCCGAGCCGGTTCCCGGTGCCAGAGCCGGTTCCTTGTGGTGGTTTGCGGTTCCCGGTGGGGTTCCTGGTGCCAGAGCCAGTTCCTGGTGCCGGTTTGCCGTTCCCGGCGCGTTTCACGGTGCGG
>WBNH01011181.1:0-61824 GCA_013401255.1 Urocolius indicus | reverse complement strand
TTTTTTTTTAAATTTAATGTTTCTGGTCTTGAATTCTGCTCTCTGAAAGTTCTTAAAGGTGGAGGGCTTTGTTTTGTATCCTTTCAGCAAAAGCAGATCCATTCACCATCTGTAATACCCATAAATGAAGTTCTGAATGTATGAAATACACTGAGTTTTACGAAACCCCTGTGTGTTTGTTTCAGACTGAAACAATACTTGAGCATAACTGATGTATGTAGCTTGCATGTATACAACATGAATTTTTGAATCCTGTATAAAGAAATCTAAACATTTTTCAATGCCTGCCCACATGCTTGCAAATAAACACGTAATAGTAACCGTTTTCCTGTGGAACAGTAAACAGTTAAATTGTGTGAGAATTTTTAGTCTTGGAGAGTGCAGTCATTGTTCATATCCTATAAATTCTGGAACTCCATAGCAGTATCTAGCATCTCTGCTCTCTTTTAAAAGTTACAATTCCTGTGGTTTTTTTGATCAACTTCTACCCGTGCATCAATGAATTCACTAAAACAGTTTCATTTTGTATAAAGACGTATCTTTAAAGAGAAACACTAGTGTAAAGTCGTTTGGGATTTGGCAGCTGTAAATTGTGCAGTAAAATGGGATTTCAGATTTAATAGATTACTTATATTTCTAGATTACAAGCAGTTGTCAAATAGTTGTCTTGATCTCTAGGAAAGGAAAGGGATAAGAGGAAATATGTGTCCTTAGCGTCACATCTAAATTTTCTGGTTTACTGTGACCACTGGGGAGAGAAATGCCTGTTTTTCAATACAAAATGAATACAAAAGAGAAAATGAACGTGTGTCTGATTTCATTAAAGTATCTTATATAGTCAATATAGTATGAGTTGAATTTGGCTTTGATATTTTATGTCTGTGACGATTTAATGCATTGAGTTTTTTTCCAAGTAGCCTGCCCAGTACTAATTAAAACGAGTGAATTTAACTTCTATGCTCTTTTGTAAAAATGAAGCTGTTCAGATTAATATCTTGACTGAAAACTCGAAAGAATTTCACAAGACTGTGTTGGGTAATTTGTGAACTTTTAATAAAAGGGGCTAGGTAACGTTTGTACTGATCATATACTTGTTTACTTTTGTAGATTTAGAAGGTGTTTGCAATACCTGATGCATAAAAACACCTAAAATGATCTAGTTGCAACATGGCGTATAAGTTATACTGCCGTTGCGTGCTTTTCTAGGAACTCTTATTTATATAGCAGCAACAGACTCAATCCTTGGAAATAAAAGAAGTGAAGTAGCCTGAAAAGTATCACATGATGGCACTGTTTCCATTTCCACCTCCAATATTATGAAATAAAGCTATAATAAACTGGTATTAAAATGGTATGTAATGTCAATGTACTTTGTATAATTTATGTAAAAGAAAAATCTAACCACTGTGGTTATTAATATAGGTATTAAAATGGATGTATAGATTTCTCAGAAAAGTGTTTTGTAAAACTTTGCATGTTTATAATATTCCCTGTTTTTATTGTAGAGCAAGAATTCTCCACAATATGTAATGTTTGTGAATGCTGAACTGTAAAATTCATTTAGCATTGTGTTGGGAAAAAACCCCTTTTAATTGTTGTGTAAATGAGATGTTTTATTTTTTGTTTTGATTTTACTGTGGAAAGAAAGCTAATGGCTGTCCTTTTTGTATTTAATATAAAGCCTTTTTGTGGTAAATTAGATCATTAATACAGACACATTTTTAAAAAATGCAAATTAGCTTTCCATGAGCAGAAAAGAGCTTAAAGTGTGTAGTAAGGTCAGAGGCAGGATCAGACATATTTGTAAAATGAATTACATTCAAGTAGGAATATGAGGGAAAATATGAATGTTAAAAAAAAAAATCAGTGATTTATAATGTATAGATGTTAGATGTCATATTATTTCGTTTTTAGATATTCTTACTGAATACCTGTAAATGTTCATATTTTTTAGTAATATAAATTAATCAACGCCTCTAAATTAATATTTTCTATTTGTATAGTCTTTGTAAAGTCATCAATATTAATTATTAACAAGAGAAAACACATCGATGCTTTTTATAAAAAGAAAAGAGTTGAGTGTTATTCTACTTTGGTGTTGTTTATTTTAGAGTAAGGTAAATATCACATCCCACCATTCTCTCATATAAAAAAATAGACTATTTTATACATTTTGCTATTACGAGGATCACTGCAAAAACGAAACAAAAGCCCTGCAAGGAGAAGTTAGAAAAATACCCACTGCTTGTGCAGACCTAATAGCTGGGCTTTGGATCTATGCCAAATTGGGTGCTTGCACTCCAGGAATGTCCTCTGCCAGTGTAAACTTCTGTTCTGTGCCATGTGAGGCTCTTCTGTGCCTTTTTCAGTGTGAAATCAGGGGTAAAAGAAAGTGCATGTTAAAAAAAAAAATCTATCATGTAAAACTTCGCTTCTGTCTAGTGAATCACCAAATGTAACTAAACAGAAGAGGACATAATAAATTATTCTGAACTTCATCAATAGACTGGTTTTAAATAATAACAAAATATTATTTCTGAAGACCTTACATACAGTATGTTATAACATTTAATTGCTAAAGAAAATTGTCCCTGTTCATAAAATAAAGGGTAGAAACGTTCATTGTACTGTTATATTAAAATGTTTAAAAACCATTTAACATATTTGACTTGCTTCAGTCAGTAAACAATATCTTCCTATTTTTGATTGGATATACTCAAATATTTTCTAGCTATCCTGATTGGAAGCACTGGATTACACAAGTATTTCAGTGTTACACTACCTCTCTTGGTATCTGATAGTCCACTCTATTGTATTATTTTAGAACAAGACATAAAAATCATAATTATTATTTTGAATGTTTTAGCAAATTTAAAGATGCAGTAACATAGCTGGGCTTATGTAATAAATTTCAATAAGAAAAAGCATTTTTTACAGCTGTCTATTCATTTGTATGTCTCATTTGTTCATGTATGAGGTGAAGAATTTCAGAATACAGTAAGTAAAGACTTCTCAGTGTATTTCACCATTCAAATTCCTTGCAATTTTAAAATGCCAGTGTTACTTTTCAGGACAAATTTCATACAATAGTAATTCTGTGATTATTCATCCAGTTTAATTAATTCAATTAAGTAAGTCTGCTGTCAGGTGTTCTTTTAATAATTGAATCAACATGCAGATACATAATAAGCATAAAAGCACTTCTATGGCTGCAGTAAATTTAGATCCGAAAGAATCTGCTATTCCACTACATTTGATATAGATTATTCTATAATATTTCAGTAATGGGTTGCACAAAGGCTGCCTTTTAATTCTTTGCTTTCTCAAATGTCTTTATATATAATGGTTTAAAACAGAAGGTGTTCAAGAGAGGGTGACCTTTTTCCATTACCATAGTTCCTGTCATTAATGCATTATAATTTTCTTTAGAAGTCTGGAAAAAATGTGTGTATGTGCACTCTGTAGCAGGTATGAATCAAAGTGTGTTAGTGAAAGTTAAGAATTGTCTGTTATTGCTAAAAAAAGGAGAAAAAAAGAAAAGAAAAATGAGAGGAAGTAATTTTATTGTTATTTTTGCTGTAAAAGTTTAAACAAACCTTACACATTATACAAAGCAGTTACAGACTTGAGAGTTTTAGCATCTGAAATCTGAACAAACAGCAATTGACTTACTCAGATGCTAAAAATAATATGGTCCTTACTTTAACTTAAAGCAAACAGAATGTTGTATTAGGCTGGATTGTGTATAAAGGCCAAAAATATATCTCCATCCGATGCAAGGTATTACTGTAGATGTTATTTTAATAACGTATGTATTAAAAAAACGTGGTAAATGATTCACTTGGCAATACTCTCAATGGTGCTTGATGTCATAATTATTGTAAATATTAATTGCTGTGCTAAAAATGTAAGCAGGATGACTTTGTATTAGATGAAAAATGAAAATAGTCTGTGTACGGGTAAATAGATAATCATACAAAAGTAATTGGGGTTTTAAAACCCCAATCTATTCTGCCAGCATGAGCTCGTTTGCATGTTAATCACAAGAGTGATTTCCTACTTCACAAGGAAGTCTACACTCTTTCATAACCACTTTTAATTGCATTTAAAATGTTGCAGGGTTGGGATATTAGAAATGGAGGCGTATCAGTGTCAAATTAATAAAAAAATGTTTCTTAAAATCTTTATAGGCTACAGATTAAACGTTATGGACTTTTTGTTTCTTAGAAAATACAAAGTGTGTATTAGGGTACACTTTAAGTGAGGCATGTTAAATGATAAAAACAGATTAATTTATATGTGTGTTGTTTCTTTTGAAATTTGATAAATGGAAACATAATCGTTGCTGGAAATTACAGAATGTATTTTTATTCGTAATTTGTTTTATAGATTGACTGATACTTTCATTAACTTTCCATTTATCGATACAATAGTAAATCAGCAACAGTTATAAAAAATCTAGGTTTTTAATAAAGCGGAAGGCAGTGTGACAATAAAAAAGGTGTATGCTAAATTCTTTTCAGTTATATAGCACTTCAACTATATTTATTTTCAGAAGAATCCAGTTAATGGTTTTAATGGAAAATAATTTCTCTGCTTACATGTACAGATTTTTACTAGTTATTTTGAAATTGTATACTAAACATATACCAAGAAAACAACTGCAGACTAGAATTCATATAATGTAGATATGCTGTAAGCTGTCACTTGAAATTGGTACAAGAATAAATTGTGACAAAATTTATGTATTTATTGTTATTTACAGCAAACTCCAGGATTAGAGATACGAATAAGAATAGTAGCAATCTATTTAACAGTTCTTTTTTCCCATAATGTTTAAAGCTGTGCAGTAATAAATGAACAACATTTTAAGTGATTTTGTGATATCCATATAAGATTCAACAGAGCTTCCTCTGTATTCTGTAAAAGGCCAATGTCAAAGAAAAGACAAAATGACTTGTTCTCTGAAGATGGGAATGAAGAAATGTAGCTCTCTAATAAAACAGTGTAAGTTCACAATGGTTACAATGTGATCAGTCTCAAAGATACAAAAACTAATTTTTAGTCAAGCTGTTAAAAATTATATATTTAAGAAGATGAAAAGTTTGAGGATTAAAGAAAAATCACTCACAATTTTAAAGAGGGTATATTTGCTTTCATCACCAGGTGTTCTTTCTAATATAAATTACCAAGATGATGTTTCCATAACATAGCTTGGGGTGCTCTGGAGATTAAAACTACCAAAACAGACCTATTAAATTTTTCATAGGGAGGGTCCACTAGGGATAATAAGCCAATATTCCTTGTCCCATATTCCAGATGTTTTATGTAATTCTGCATCTTTCTAAACCTAAATCGTAGCTTTTCCAGAAAAAATGTACTATGGAGACCAAGATGAAAGGCAAGAACTGTCGAAATGTTAATTTTACTATCTGTTGTTGAGGTCTGTTACCTTTTTTATATTTTTTTTTCTTACTCCCAGTAGCTCAGTTCTGCTTTATGAATGTTATGGTATTTCAGTTGTTTGAAGTTTTGAAACTTGGAGCATGACTTTGACTTAGTAAAACACAATGCCACATGGTATGTGACACACTGATGGATAGTCTTTGATCCATATGGTTCACTCTTTCTGTTTTCAGCTTGGATGAGAAAAATTAAGTTTAACATTAAAATGATTATAACAATATTCTTTGTAACATAAACCCAGGGTAATTTTAAACAAAATAACGAGCTTTAGTAATTTTCTAGTAATAATGTAATAGGCAATAATAGGTTTAGTGGATTTTATTCACATAGACCATTAACATTTTAAACTGATATTTGGGTTATTGCACAGTTATAGGATATTTCTGTATAACTCTGAATCTGTTAAAGCTTTAAAGTATTGCTGTGCTTCACAGATCAGTCAGCAAATGCGGCAAAATAAACACACGAGGCTACTCTTCAGATTCACACTCCTTGGTCTCCTGTTGTGCTCTGATGATAACTGACCAGCAGAAAAGTTCATGCACTATTGTTCCTGCTTTAGTTTGGAACAGAAATAGATCTGGTAAAAATGAATTCATGTCTAATTTTTTGTTTTGATCCAACACAAGGTACAGGTGGTAGATTGGGATTACACAAGGAGAAAGAGCAAATGCATTGTAAAGAAATATCCTTTTGCCTCCCATTCAGGAGGTCTGAACAACTAAGTACACCTGGCTGCTGACTGGTCTGGGGTTTTTTTTCCAGTGATCGATTGTTTTCAACATAATTACTCAGATACATTGTTCTGAGAGAGTTGTCTCACACCATGTGACTTTACTAATTGACTTTCCTAAACCTGTTACTTACATGCTTTATGATTTATAACGCTGCAGTTTCTGAAAGTGAAGACTTATATGCAAACTTGCACTATTAGAAGCTAATGCCCTGATATAAATACTTAATGAATGCTTATCATTGTCTTACATTTGATGTTCCTCATCTTTTAGCAATTCAGTTCGTACCAGNCTTGGGATAAGAGTAAGGTAGTGGTATCATGTGTACCAGGGAAACGCAGAAAGTTTCAGGAGAATGAATTTAATTTAACATAATTTAACTTACATTATTTTGGAAAAGAAAGTCAATTTTTTATTTAAAAAACCCACAGTATTTTCAGTCCCCCAACTACAAAGTTCCTGTTCCAGTTCATTTGATCTCCAGAAAAAGATACAGGGAGAGATGTGATTATCCTCCTGAGTATAAACTAAAAAAATCAGGTAACCTCGCTCTGTTCCATGTGTTTTTGGGAAAGAAAGCTGGGTAAATTTCTTATAGGCCTTGTTCTCCATTGTAAAGAAGAAAAGATGAAGTGAAAAAGAAAAACTCTTTTATGTAGGTGTTTTTCACCTTTGGGACGAAACAGGTAGGAAAACACACGATTAATTCCTAAAGAGATTACCTCCTTTGCCATATGATGACTACACTGCCTTAAGGTATGCTTCACTTAGTTTGGAGAACTATGTTAGTTCTGAAATACACACTGAACCTCTCTAAACCTGTCATATTTGGCCATGACTTTAAGCCAAATCTATTTACCAATTCTTTGTAATAACAAATTTTCAAGAGGACCTCAGTAATCTCATTATTTCACTAAAGTTACAGAAAAAGATCTTCATGGGAAAATTAGGGGCTTGTCACAGCTTGGCAGATTATAAAATCTCTGAAATATATTTGATTTTATTCTTACTCTTATAGGCAATATTAATAAGATTACTGTTCTTTTACACACTCAAGATTTTTTTTTCTTTGTATTTTATTTTCTTCTTTTGCCATAGTTTAAGTCTTAGGGCTGGAAAGTGGGGCAAAATGATCCTTTTATCTTCTAAATGTGTACAGTCAGTGAGTGTAACAATTTTCCCTAATTTACTTCCATAGTTTGTTTCTACTTATTTCCTAGAGGCAATATGGTGTGAATATTCTGCCATAGTTCATATTAGTTATTATGAATTTTGCACAGTCTTCAGCTCCAGTCCTTTAATGTACATTGTTAATAAAAGCAGCAGAGTTCCCCAGTTTGGGAAGAAGTTTTGCGTGTGTGGCAATGCAACGGAGTGTATTTGAGTTTGATGGCTAAGAGCTCATGACTTTCAATTGAGATCAGTATCTTTTGGTTTTTATATGAAAGAATTCCATCAAAAGTGCTATATCTACACTTAGTTTCATTTGGTGTTGGTGTTTTTTTCTTTTTTTAAAGTGTGTTATTGGCAGTGGTAAAGACTTCAGTTCTTTTTCTCAGGGAGCAGTACACAGTGATATTATTCTTGCTACAAATAGAAGTCACTGGGGAAAAAGCAGATTTGCCCATTCCTGATGTCATTGTGCAGAATAAGAGGCCCATAAACTGCCTTACATGAAGGACAAGTAGGATTGCCAGCTGATGCTACTCTTCCATATGGTGGATGTTAACAGCTGTAGGAAGCCTGCCTATATTAAAATGCTAAATTTAGCAAGCAAAATCTTTCTTATCAAAGTTTTTTTTGTTTTGTTTTGTTGAGCCCAGACCTCAGACTTTTGGTAAAGATGTGTATGGGAAATGTGCTTTTGTTGTTTTGTACACACTTCTTCTGAACAGTGCTATTTTCCCCTCTCCTGCTTCTGTTTCACAGTTAAAATGCTTAACAAAGAAATAGTAAATTGAAGTGTATTTCTTGTAAGTAGTCCTACAGAACTTTGTGACTATCAGCTCATATTTATGATGATAATGTTAGCATATAAAATCAGAAGGTATCTGAGAGACCCTGCTAGGTGTTACATAGGATGTACAGGAATAATGAAAAAGTAATACTGGAACAGGCTGCCCATGTGAATTGTGAAGTCTCCTTCTCTGAGGACATTCAAAACCCACCTGGATGAGTTCCTATGTGTCCTACTCTAGGTGATCCTGCTCTGGCAGGGAGGTTGGACTAGATGATCTCTCGAGGTCCCTTCCAACTCTACACCCCTGAAGAAAAGTGGCAGTGCCTTCTGTCCTTATCTTTACATCATCTTACCTTTCAGTGCCCATGCCCACAGCCCAAACAGGGAGGCCTCCACCATACTTGTGTTGAAACTAGTCCATGCTTTGTGCAGACTCAAAGGTGGTGGCTGAGCAGTGCCTGAGACAGTGCTAGTTGGCACTGATCAGGATCGAATGGTAATGAGCAGTTGCAATGTGATGCCTGAGCCTATGCTGTTCTGTAAGATGTCTAGATTTTGAATCAAATGTGTGATTAAGGCAGAGGTTTTCTTTTTTTGTTAGAATTGTTGGTTCAGAGTGCCTGAAACAATGTGGTCGTTGTCCTGCAGCATGTGGGATTCTTTCAGAGGGATGCTGCAGGTTCCAGAAGGGATGAAATGGTCCAGCTCCATGATGTTTACCTAGGAACCAGTTGTTCTTTTGTGTCTGGAGGTCGGCTTGAAAATAGCTATTGGCCTTGATTGCTTTCTTCTAGAAGAAAGCCTAGAAATGAATTGACATATATGAAATGTGATGACCAAAGAAAGTACATGGAAGGGTACTAGCTATTCTGTCAGAAGAAAGTGTCTTGCACCTTTGATTATGTTAATTGTGTTAGGTATTTGAGGTTTTTTTCTGTTTTGCTTTGTTTACTAAAGGAAGGGACAATGAAAAGAAACTAAGAGGTGTGAGCTTCAGTTTATGGGAAGAAATTGTGAGTGATTGTGAGTGATATTAGAGACACTTGGACTGAACGTTCAACCAAAATAGGCTTCTTTTTTTTTTTTTTTTTTTTTAATTTTCCCCTACTGAAGGTCTTTTAAGGGTTGCCCTCTCTTGAAATCTGAGTTGAGAACAGCAGAGGCCTGGAGATTGAATCAGCCTGATTTGCCTTCCTTCTCCTCATCCTCCAAGAGCCCCTACTTGCCTGGTGACACTGGTCTCCAGCAGACCCTGTTCCCTTACAACTCTATATGTGGTGGACTAGAAAGCTACAAATACTGTGATATTTACGGAGGCCAGTTCTTGTCATGTTGTTTCAGTTAATTTAACTAATGTGACTCTCAGAAATTATTTTTGTCTAAATTTGTCATTTGATATGGTGGCCTATGAGTCAAATGAGGATCATGTATATTCATTTCCTTTTTAAAACTGTAGACAGTTTGGTTTTCAAGCTTATTTGCCGTATTATGTAGTTCACTCAGCTCAGATAATGTGTGTTGGATGTTTGATTTATTTTGTTTTCAAGTGGTGAGAACCATGTCTTCACTTATGAAGGGATTAAACCTGACTGAAATACAATGTGTTTGTTAAAATTTCTTTTTAATTCAGCAGCATTCTTATTGGATTGTACATTTAGTTACTGGACCATGATTTGACATCTATAATAATTTCTAAATATGATAATTAAAGAAGAACAGTTTTTTAAAAAGTCAAATGGGAAAATAAATTCTCCTTTATATAATCAAACATACTTTTGTGTTAGTCACTCCAGCCTCACTGCAGATGGATTGTTGCTGGGAGCCTCAGCTGCTGCTGCCATCTAGAGATGGTGTGGAGGAAACTGAAGCAAGATTGGGTTCTTTGTGGGTGTTGCAAAGGACGTGCCTACATGCTGCAGCTCAGTGAAGGAAAGCAAAACAGGGGTCTTGTCCCTGTAATACAGAGTTTTGAACCACTCTCTTTACTATTTTGGGTTTGATTTTCAAAGGTTTGCACAATATATGCAACTGATCATTGCCTTGCTAAGAATTCTGATGTTGGAGTTGAGAACAAGTCAAAAGAAGATCTCAGTAGCCACAGTTTTATATGTGAAGAACTGATCTATGCAGAGCTAGTGGAAAGTTTGGAAAATTAAATTATTCCATTCCCCTGGATTTTTTTTTTCATATATATGCAAGCTTTTTGCAGGTATTTCCTATTCCGTACAAGATAGATGCAGTTAGATGAGTGCATCTAGTGTGGTTATTATTAAAGAATATGATTGCTGGTCATTGGTTATTACAAACATTTTAAAACTCAGTGCTATTTAGGCCAACCACTTTTCTGTAGTTTATATTACATTAATGTTTCTGGTTAGATCCAGAGCTTGTATATTCTCTAATTTGAATATACCATTTTGCCTGAAAACCCAGTCTTTTACTGTCCTCACATTTATTGTTTCTTTCTTCTGATCATTGGTAAACTGTTTGCTCGGCCTTATATAGCTATTGTCATGATTTGAGCCCATCCAGGAACAAACAGCCATGAGTAGCCACTTGCTCAGTTCTCTCCCTTCTGGCAGGACAGGGAAGAGAAATGTAACTGAGGGCATTTGGAACTCCATAAGGATGGGGAGGGCTCACTGGCAGTACAGGAGACCTCCTTCTCCAGATGATGATACTCTGTGTTTCTTTGTTGTGATTCTGTCCTTTGCAAATCATATCTGATTTGCTATCCAGAAATTTTACGGTAGTTTAAGGTCTTACAAAAGTAATATTTCAATATATGAAGAATTTTGCGTAGTCACAGATTTATTCTCTATTGTGTACTTAATCTTTCTAAATTATTTTAAGTCTCATCATGCCTTTAACATTGTGTTTTTGTTTAGGACAGAGATCATATGATAGGTTCTCTGGTATTTTTTACTGTTGGAATACAAGCTTGTGTTCTGCATAAGCCAGAGGGGCCCATGTTGAGATTTTTTTTTTTTTTTGTTACCCAGCAGATATTTGGGTCAATGAAGGTGTCCTCTGAATACAAAGTCTTCAATTTCAATGAAGTATTCTTTCTCTATCTTCAGTAGACACTCATTTTCATTCTCAAATTGTTCTGTTTCCTTACTCAGAGGAAATCACAGCTACAAAATTTTATTATGTCTGCTTCTTCTTTTATTATGTATGCTTAAATTTTCAAATTACATTCTTTTGCAATGTAAATACTTTTAGTGAGTAATGTTACAGACTGCACCTCTTCTTGTGCTCTATGAAACAGAAAGGTACAATTCAGTCAGTAATTGTATTGCTGATCTGGTATCAAATTCCTTGTGACCAGATATCTACAATGGCTTTAACATCAGTATGGACAGTAGCTGTGTCATTCTGCATTCCCATAGCCACCAAATAATAGCTGCATTTTTTTGTCTTAAAAGATAATGATGGCTGTACCCTCGAGCTACTTTTTGAAATGGGGTTGCAGGAGAATGTAATAGGAAATCACATTTTGTACGGAAAGGCGGTTATGTTTTTCAAGCTAAAGCTGTTGATAACAGGCTTTTTTCATCTGACTGGCAGGTAAGGTAGTCCACTGGAGAGTGGCTACTAAAGCTTTTAAAATGCCGTTCTATCCATAGCTATTCTGCAGTTAATTTCAGTGCAAAGAAGTGAGTATATTTTCTCATCCAAGTTTCTCTTGATGCAAACTGCAGTCATTGGATCTTCATTTCATGAAGTAAAGAACTTTCTGTTTGTCCTGTGCTTTTAACCTTCCTTTTGAGAACTTGACTAGAAGAGTACTGGAGTTCAATATGTAAGAAATATTTTCATGTTATCTGGATTGTCTTTTAAACTCTTCCCATTTACATTGAACATTAGAACATGTCAATGTTCTGCAGTGGTTATCTTGGGATTTAAAAAAAACCATAACACTTCTTTTTCCATTCGTTTTGCTGTCAATGTGCACCATCTGACTTGGTCATGCTCTGTAACTCCAAGTTTGTAATTCCTCTTAATATGGACTTCTTTCTTTGTAGCTAGAAGTACAGCTTTACACAAGTGGTGGTAGGAAAAGTGTTCCTTTCAAATAGAGCATTTTCAGAGATTCAGATAATTTTATTCTAGTAGCTGGCTCTCCTCATTATAATTTGCTATGTTGTCAGCAAACGTCATCAGTCATTTATTTGTTTTCTTGAAGATTGTTGATAAAAGTGTGAAACGCTATGAGACCAGTAACCTATCGTGGTAGATGTGTGTTACAAATGCCCTTGCAAACTCCCTGCTTGCAATTACATTCTGAGACTTACTGATTTGCCTGTTTCTAATCCATTACATATTTTTGATGTTAATTTTGTATCATTCTTGCTTTGAAGTCCTGGAGTGGTGCGTCACAAGCTAACACACAGAAAGTATTTTTCACTGAAGTCAAGTGGGATAGTTTTACTTACACCTGGTTTTAAGCAAAGATGACTATAGATTATATGCCTGAACATTTTGTTTGAACACATGGTGATGAGTTTTTATTGCTATAAGCAAAGTTGCTCTAAAAATTCCTAACTTTTATATTTAAGAAGTATTATTCAGTATTGATAGATGATTAAAAACTATGGATGCATTCTATATGTAGAGAAGATTGTTTCTAATTTTACTTTATGTAATTTTCTCAGTAAAGAGAAAAAGTTCTTCCAGATTTAAGTTAGCTGTAGAAGAATTAGATTTGAGGAAACCCATTGTTGAAGGCTTGAAATAAACTTGACATATTTATTATGGAACTTTAAATAATATATAAAAATATTGTGATCACAGTGTATAATACAATTTTGTATGAGGTACTTTGTGTGTAAGAGGTATTGGAGAACTTTACACGGATAATATTTTGTTGAATCAAAGTTCATAGTGAAGTTCAGCTCTCATTTTTTATTATTATTGCTATTAATGGTAATTAGTGATAATGGCAAATTAATAGTAATAGTTACATTGATAGTCTACGAGCAGGACTCGATCCCCTTATGAGTCCCTTCTAATCAGATAAATTCTGTGATTCTATGGCTTTATAATATAATTGTGTTTTGTAGGTCAGTTTTTGTTTTGGTTTGTGTTTTTTAAACAGATAGCTTAGAATTGTGGACACTTGTGACAAAATACATGGCTGGAAAATGAGCAGAATTTTTTCTCATGGCATTTGTGGTATTTATGACACTTGGTAGGCTTTTGTATCAATACTGCATTAATACGAAAGCAGCTCTATTCTTAGCTCACATTTAATTCTCTGTATTGAGCTGTAATACTATGGATTATATCAACTCCGTGTAGTGTTTCAAACATAAGCTAGAGTTTACTGCCAGGTGGCAGGAATGAGGCGTATAAACATTTTATGGGCAACAGATGCAGATAAATGGAGAAATTTATCTCATGCACTGTATACTTGTTTTACTGAGAGATACAGCCTTTAGTAATTCCTCTATACTGGCTGATACTGGAAAATTAAAAGCATATAAATTATGGCAAGATTAATTACCATAAAGATAAAATAATCATAAATTCCTATGCATAAAAACACGAAGTCACTTCTCAAAAGCATTGCAGTGAATTTTTTTCTTCTAGATTGTTGAAGAAAAACATAGAAGAGTGAGGAGTAGCAGGAAAAAACTTCTCTGGTCTCCAATTATTAAATTGCAGGTAGACCGGTTTATTTATATTAAAAGGTTACCCGATTCCAAGAGATTTTCAGGATACTCTTATTTTAGAAGTTAAATAAATACATTATCGAGATACAAACACACTTGGCCATTTCTTAACAAGACATCATTATTGGCTCTTGAGGGGAAGATAATCTATTTTGCTTGGATATACTTTCCCCTCTGATATTCTCTGCAGATAAAACAAATGTGATATAGTCCTCAGATTTATAAAGTAGTTGCACAGAGCCTGATACTTAGCTTAGTTGCAGCTATCATGTTCAGGCCACTAAAGTGATACAGAGTTGTATCAGTCACTGAAAAGAGATGCAAGTCCATAAAGTACGTTACCTATAGTGTCTGGTGTTTATTTCTGCCACTGAGGCTTTCCTAGTAGAAAGCTTTGAAATTGAGGAAAAGAGATGGGTATCACTGGGAAAAGATAGACATGAAATATCATACTCTGATACATTTTGCTTAAATAAAATGTCATACACATTACAAAGTCTTGGTTATTCTTTTAGTGAATAGTACTAGTAATAGAGTTTAAAATTCTGCCTATGAATACATTTTCTGTGTAAGTGGGCTTAGTATAATATTTTTGCAACTAGATTGCCTTGGTGGTTTTTTTTTCCCCTCTTTTTTTTTTAGATTTTTGTAAAAACAAACTGAAGTGAAATTCGATAAACCTCAGCCCTGAAATTATTTTTAAACAAAATTTCGCTGGTGACAGCTTGTTTTCTTAAGTAAGCAGATTCCATATGTGGTATTAAGTAAATCATGTTGCGATTTGATAGCGGTGTATTGGGGTAAGACATCCTGTAACGGAACTATGTCTCAAGTTATTTACTGTTTTTCCACTGCCAAATTGTGATTGTTTAGTCTGCTAACACTTGTACTAAAGGTTTTTCTGGATGGTGGTTAGCAGTTGTTTTCAAAGCAAATGTTAAATCTAAGAGGACATTCCTTTAAAAAAAAATCCTGTTCTGGCAGAGGAACTTGATTTGTGTTCTTGTTCAGTGTTCCTTTACTGTTTTTAGTATGGCTGTTGAAATCTATACCTTCTATGATCTCATTGTACTGCCTGTATTTCATTAATAAGTGACTCTGTTTAGAGCTTGGGGAGTGAAATATTTTTCATATGACACTACCCAATATGACTGCAGTTCACCAGCTGCAAAAACCACAGACGATCTGATTTTGTGGCTTTTGAGGGTGTGAAAAGTTCAATTGCTTATACTAGGGCTTATATCTGTGTATTATACCATATGGAAGCGGAACTACTGTAGACTTGGAAGAAAAAAGAGAAAAGCAAATTCTTTAGCTGTGGTTCAAATAAAGATGAAAAATACATATCTGGCAATGTGGATGAATTAATATTGCTATATCGCATTAACATGTTTTTAAAATAATCATGTATATTACAATGTTTGCCACATAATGCTATTTTTAAAGAAGGATGGCAAATGTGGAAATTGTAAGTTTGTGATTTTGCTGATTAAAGCTTGATGAACTCCTGAAAGTAGTGGCTTCATGACTGCTTCATTAAGATAACATGTTATTGATGCTTAAATAAGTTTACCTTTCTGCATTTCTGTATTGAAATTTCTTCTGTCTTTTCCTTGTCTAGTAAGAGAGAAGGCAGTTGTTTAGAGTTTGTTTAGGCACTGTCCTGATTATCCAGAATGCAAACTAAAAAATACTTGAAGAAATTTTATTTCAGTCATAACTTGGGAAGTTTTAAGGTAGTTTTGAATTTGCTAAGTCAAAACATGAACAGTTACACTAGTTGTCACTATTTTGTGGTTCCTCCTTTTGTCAAACCGAAGTATAAGCAACTCTCTGTGGATCTGTGAAGTAATATGTCAGATATGTTTGCAGACAGTTTTAAAATGCTCTTTTAAATGACCAAGTAAAAGAAATCAAAATAAGTTAAAAGGTTTTTTACCAGTCTAATATTCTGTGATCAATTTTTGTATGTATATGAAGTCAAGTTTGTCATCAGTAGAATGAGTTGCAAAAAGTAAATATTTTGCTATTGTGTAAAGCTGTAACAAGAGAATTTGCAAGGTGATAGCCACTACTTTAGTCTTTCACGATACACATGAGGTTAGCATAGTAGTGCTTTCAGATTAATTGGAGTGAGTGTGTGTGTGTTGTTTTTCTGCAGGGTGTGCGTCCTTTCAGAACAGGAAAAGTTCCGAAAAAGTTTCAATGTTTCTACTGAAAAAAACACCATTCTTTGCTTATAAGTACATCAGCAAGATTTTATTTACAATGTATCAGCAATTTTGAGTATGACTTTGAACTGTTTTCTTTACGGGACTGAGAAGCAAACTGAAAAATGCAACCTGTTGATGACAAACATACACCTTTCCACAGCTTCTGCTGTTTCTGAAGATCTCAATATTCTGAATGACTGGGTCATTCAGTCAAGGAACTTCATCATTTTATATCCTGAACCAGATAGTACCGAATAAGAAGTTCTAAATAGCAAAAATAATAGCAACCAGCACGTGACCAAGTCCTAATCTGATCTTTCTTTGGATAGGTCTAAATGATGAAAAGTTTTGTAAAACCTCATTCCTTTCTGTGAATAAAGCATAAACACAAAGTAGTGCTAAATCTGTCATACACTTTGTTCACTGTGACTCATCCTTCCAGCTCTATATATAGATTCTGCCGTCACTGGGAAAGTGCTTTTTGTTGACAATAGGCCTCAACAACAGGTTTCTCTGAACCACTGTCGAATACCACTTAACTGCTAGCAATGGAGCAGCTATTCAGAGTGTGGCTATGAAAACTATGACTGAGAATTGATTCCACTCATAATGAGGATCAGATGTAAGAATAAGTGTGTGAGTATTGTAGCCATACTTGTTGCCAACAGGAAAAGAAAGGAAACCAAATAAAAGCTTTCAGCTCTTGTGGTGTCAGTTAAAAAATTTGAAACGGTTTAATGAAATCACCAGTTGGCCACCTCAAATTTTGGTATTTGGTTTTTATGTATTAGGAGGGATTTCAAAATACTGCATTCTTTTTATCTGATTTTAGGGCTCTGACATTTTTAGATTTTAGGCCTTTAAACTTTTAATTTGTACCCATGAGAACTGTAAATTCGTCTTTTTTTGTGGGTTTTTTTGGTTTTTTTTAGGTTTTTGTTTTGTTTTTGCCTTTTTTTTTTTCTAAAAAAGGATTTCTTGTAATAATTCTTGATTCCAATAGCTGAAACTTTAAGGAAAATACCAAACATGTGAGATTTCAAATGAAGCCCTAAGTATAATATCCAAAGTTGTAATATGAAAAGTAAAACCAGTTTATGTACATCAATGGGTAAAAATGTCTGGCTATTAAAGTTGGTTGGAATCTTTTGCAACTGAGTTCATTGAAGCCTATATTTTATTATCTTATCCTTGTCTTATCCAGAGGTAATCCACGCGTCTCATGTCTCAGAATCTGCACCTCTAAATGGTAATGCTTCCTCTGGTCAGTGGTGTGTGAGTTTAGGGGAGAGAGAGGCTGGGCTATTGAATCAATTCTCAAAGAGGCAGCACAGTTGTCACAAAATTCAAATAATTCTTTATTTTCACATCTTGAAGCTAAGGGGGTTGAAGTTCATTGATCAAGACTCAAAGCCATCTAAGTTTGTGAGATGTAGAAGGTGTTTGTAATGAAATTATAATTATAAATGGTACTTAAAATGACTGATTATTTGTACATTGATAAAATCCTGGTCTGGTAGTGTTTGTAATTTGCAGTTTAGGATTACTCAGTTCATTACCCAAACCTATACTACTACTACAATGTAATTTTTTACCTCAGACTGGATCTCCACAGAGCCAAACAACATTCTGAAATTTTGATCCATTGTGTGCTGAGCACGTTGATAAAATACAGAATTTTTAATTTATCTGGCCTTTGAGAGCAATGAGTAAAATTAAAATATTAAAATACTTTTGTATAAGGGCTGTAATTATACAGTTTATACAGAGTTTTTTAATTTATGTAAGTAAGTTTTCATTGTTGTAATTTTCATTAACAGTTGAGTAATTTAATTATGCATAGTAATTTTTGTTATTTTTCCTTTTTAAAAAAATACAGTTTTATTTAGTACACTTTGTAAATGCTAAATAATAGGAAAAATAAGTATGCAAAAAATTTTGTACAATACAAAAAAATTATTACGGGAATTTCTGTTCCATTTTTTATTAAAGCACGAAGAACTTTTTAATTTTAGAACTTCATAGACCTGTTAAAGTGACCAGCAATTCTTTTTGGCTTTCATTACAAACATTAACTGTTTCATGAAAAACACTTCTATGTGTCTTTCAATTTCTTGGTTGCAAAAAGATATGAAGTAAAAGTAAGGCAGATAGGAACTTTATTTGCAACATTAAGATTAACTATAAATAAGATTTCCAGTAGAGCAGAGTATGTAATGCTGATACAGTTCTCAAATTCTGTATTCTGTTTCTGAGTTACTAGATGATAGTATTATAAGTCCACAAATAAATTTCAACAGTTTGGTTGCACTATTATCTGCTTTTCTAAATTAAACTCAAATAAATTAAAATAGCAGGTTCACTAAGCTCAAGTTAGTATTTTTTAGGTGCAAATCAGACTAAAAATATACTTGTAGAATTCATTGCTTTCCCTCAAATAATTTATTTTATGAATTTACTATCACATTAACTTCTAAATAACGTTATTTTAAGAGGCAATAAAAAATCTTTTCCTCATGTGTCCTTAATCTAACATCAACTTAGCACAATTTTTTTTCATTCTATCATCAGATGTTCTTTACATTCATCATGCATTTCAGCCTCACTCTAGGACAATAAAAAAAAGTTGATGTGTCAATATCATTGCCCTACCTACTTGTTTTTTTACTTAGAGTATCCACTTTGTTATAATTTTAGGGAATTTTGTAATGAATGTTTTATGTTGGTTTGTGTGAAGAGTTCACTTTTTAGGCATATCTCCCTTATACTATTTACAGAGTAGACATTTATATTGGAGAACTGTCTGGTTTGTGTAGCATGGATGTCTTTAGATAAAAGTAAACTGGAAGATGCTCTCCAAAAGCACATCAAGTGAGCTCCATTATCTAGACAACATTCAAGACATTGCGGCAGACTGAAGTAAAATCCACAGAGGGATATATAAAGTGGATGGTGAACCTGCAGTATGGGTCATATTGATCCATTTTTGTTGCTTTGCTTGTTAACATGGACATCATTTATGACAATCTCAGTGATTGCTTGAGATGTGCTTGTCATGAAGTGGAGATTTTCCTCTGGTATAATAACAGAACCTTTTTTTTAGAGAAAAAGAACACATTTATTGCAACTAACCCTGTTTTTAAAGATCTTGGTTAAAGTTAGAAAATAGTGCTCAAAACTGTGGAAATGTATTTAGTGTAGTCCTTTGTGCATACAAGCTGTGATGCAGTCATGTTATTGTAGTGGTTTGTCTGGGTCAGGTTTTGGTAGTGAGGGGCTACAGGGGTGGCTTCTTTAAACAAAACTGTCAGAAGCTTCCCCTGTAGCTGATAGGGGATTGACAGTCAATTCGAAGATGGACCTGCTGCTGACCAAGGCCAGGCCAATTAGTGATTGGTGATTAGTGAACACCTCTGTGAGTAATGTAGTTGAGAAGGGGAAAAAGTTGCTGGGCAGTTGCTAAATAGCAGGAGTGAGAATGTGAGAACAACATCTCTGCAGAAACCAAGGTCACTGGAGGAGTGAGAGCAGGTACTCAGGCACTGGAAGAAAGACTCCCCTGTGAACTGTGATGAGGACCATGGTGAGGCAGCTGTGCCCATGCAATCCATGGAGGCCACCGGGAAGCAGCAACCCACTCACAGCTCATGGAGAACCCCACGCTGGAGTGGGTGGATGCCTGAAGGAGGTTGTGACTCTGTGGGAAGAACCCTGGAGCAAGTTTCTGGCAGCATCTGGGAGTTTGTGGGGAGAGAGGAGCCCACTCCAGAACAGGTTTGCTGCAGGATTTGAGATCCTGTAAGGGACCCACATGGAGCAGTTGATACCTGGACTGTTCTCCCCATGAATGACCCACACTGAGGCAGTGTGTGAAGAGCTACCCCTGTGTGAAGGACCCATGATGAGAAGCAGTTTGTGAAGAACTGTATCCCATGGGAAAGACCAACGTTGGAGAAGTTTGTGGAGCACTATCTCCCGTGGGGAGGGACCCCACACTGCAGCATAACTGACCATAACCCCCATCCCTTGCGCTGCTGGAGGGGAAGGAAGGAGAGTACTGGGAAGAGAGAGGCGTGGGAGGAGGTGTTTTAAGTTTTATTTCTCTGCTCTGTTTTGATTGTTTGTTAAGAAATCAAACTGATTTTTCCCAAGTTGAGTCTTGTTTTGCCCATGATACTAATTGCTGAGCAATCTCTCTGTCGTTATTTCGACTCACAAACCTCTTGTTATATTTCTTTCTCCCTGGTCCATTAGAGTTAGGAGGGGGAGTAATAGAATGACTTGGTGGGCATCTGGCACCCAGCCAGGGCTAAACCACCACAGTTATATAGAGTTCTGCAGGGCTTCTTGCTTCATTCAGTTCTCACAATGTTTAGTGACCATTTAAGTTACCCAGTTTTTTAGTTCAGTATCAGAAATATTTGACAGTTTCTCTTACTTACGACACATCATTCAAGCTGTGCCAATCGGCTCTTCTACTTCACTGGTCACTGTAGTTTATGAATGCTTTCTAAACATTTCTAGAATTTTTTTTTTTTTTACAATGGGATGAGTTTGGAACTATTTGTGTTCCGTGAATGGCAAAATAAGGTGCAGGTGCAGTTGTGATGTTACTTTTTTTTGAGCACTAAGTGTGATAATAATTTTTTCCAAAACACCACTTTCGTTGATTCCTTGTCATGTCAAGCACATCAGAACAATGTTTGGACCTCTCAGAGAAGGAAGCATAAATTTACATCAGCATGAGGGGGGAAAAAAGTTGTTTGTGTCACACAAAAACTCTGTAATAAAGGTGAAGTTATTCCAGCACTTCAGAATGCTGCTAAAATGACTTCATTATGTGTATGTCTCTATAGGAGTGAGTGATTGTGCAGGGTCAAAGCAGAGGCCTGTCCTTCGCTGTGGTCTCTCACCAGCAATTGCCAACAGCATATGCTAGGGAGGAGACAATGAGCGTGTCAAACAGATAGAGTATTTAAACAACCTAAAGACTTCCTGAGCCAGAGGAGCATCCATAGCATTTTCTATCAAGGAATTACATGACTGAATCTGTACTTTGTGAAGAAGCACCTGCCTTTATGTGTTTTAAACCTCACATCGACATCATTTGGTATCATCTTGTATTAAAGAGACAGAGGACCGTCATTTCTTGGTTATCTTTTCCTTGTGACAGCTTTAATTCTTTTGTATGTTTGCTCAGTTATCTCTTCCACAGACTAATGAGTAGTAGTCAAATTAGTCAAAACTATTGTGTTTAATCACATTTGCTGGCCTTTATGCACACCATTTCCAATTTTACCTTATCTTGGAATTGGGGCAGGGAGGCTTGTATACGTAGATAGTAGAGGCAGGTGGATCATATCTGGAGTACTAATGATTCCTGTTAAAACATTTGATAATACTAGATTGGCTTTTTTTGATCATGGTTTTAACATACTTGTTTTCTTCAGCTTTAATGTGTAACCTGGTTGTTGATCATCCATATCTGTCATCATGTAGATAAAGCTGGGACGGCGTTTTACATCAAGACATCACCTTATGTTTTATCTGTGTTGAATATTGTTCACTGTTTTATTGTCTGTTTACTCAGTCGTCTTATCATAAATTCGTAAAGAAACTTAAATCTATGCCATGATCTTGTCTCTTGTCCTATGGAGGGGTTGTTTCTTTGTGCCTCAGTAATGGTTCCTGTTTAATGTAGTTTGAAAGTATCATTCAGATCAGTGGTACAACTGATGTGTCAGTGAGCATTTACTTTAGGCTGAGCTGGGATGCTCCATTGCCTTCCCTAATTTGAGTTGAATAGACTCTCCCTTGACCATAACTGTTGCTTCCATAGCTATTTAACCCTCCCGAATAAGGGTGATTCCATGCAGATAGCTAAGTTTAGACGTCTTTGTTTTGGCTTATCTTACAGTTTATTTATTGTCTAGGTACTGTGATGTAGTGGAGTATTCTTAAATGAGATACAAGACTCTAAAATACTAATTTCATGCAACTCATCTGAATGTGTTTAGTCTTTAGTTTTTTAGAATTTATTAAACCTTGTGTGGATTGTCATGTTTCTGTTGATCTTCTTCTTTGAAGAGCTAACTTGTCTGATAGTATAGTATTATGTTAAATTGATCCATATATTTATATAAAATGGTGTTTGGAGATATAACGCTTTTTTTTTAATGGAGTTGGAATCTACTTCCCACAAAGTTCTTAGCAGTCATGGATGAAACTAAAATTTTATAATGTTCCGGTTGAACTGAAATCAGTTATTTTGCTGACAGAATTAAAATAAATATTGAGTTTTATGTCAAGGAGAAATGTTTTCCTTGAATCTCCAATGTCCAATTTATTTTCTTTCAAAATTCTGAAGAAGATAAGTTAATTGGTACACTCCTTATTTAGAGGTGAACAGGAAGTACTAACTGACTTAACCAAGATACACAAATAATCTTAACAGACTTTTTTCTGTCTAGGAATTAGATCTTTTTGCCAAATAGCATGACTGAGTAGCAAACCTCCTATGTCTGTTTCCATTTGGAACATTAATTAGCTTTTGAACTCTTTTAAGTTCATGCATAACTGATTTGATGTAACCTTTCTTTTTAGACACATAAGGATAGGAGGAATACTGCTTTGTATACCTGTTTAACATATAAAGGAAAGTTAAACAAATTAACAACAAACACATCAGTAAAAAATAATGAAATAACAGAAGAATAATGAAGAGTAAGATACTAGGTCAAATATAATCCAAAATGTATTGCAGAAGGAGGGCACTTTGTCAGAAACAGTTATTAGAAACTGGCTATGAAACCTAAAAATGGGATTCATCTCACTTCAGATGCCCATAGTGTTACCTAGTTCTGAGAACATCATCTAGACCCTCATTATAGTCAATGGAAAGAAAGACATTTTTAAAGAAAGACATTTATAAAGAAAGAATCATCTCAGCTTCAGACAGATGTCTAAACTGGTTTCGGTGATTCAGAGTGTAAAAGAGTTTATAGCTCTTTGAGCTAATTTATAACATGGCTGCCAATATTATATCTTGAATGATAACTGTCATCCCCTAAAGCACAGAGAACAGAACTAGTTTTAAGAAGGTTTTTTAAAATGACTTTTCATCCTGTAACTCTTGTGAACATATATGGTGTTTTGTTGGTATATTCTGATTTGATTTAGAATTTTTTTAACTTATTGCATTGTTTATCTACACAACTGTTACACTTGCATAATTTCTTTAAAATAAGTGTGTATATGTGCTTAAGTAATTTAGATTCACATCTGTACTTGTGCATTAAAGCTATGTTTCATATCCAGATAAAAATGAAGATGGAAAAATGTACATAGATTCCTAATAACATATAGGTGAGTTATATTAATTGAGCTGATTTGTGTCTGAAATGTTAGGTTAATCGTATTTGTTATGCTTGTAATGCTTGTAAAAGAGAAAATAATTGCTTAATTGTAAATTACATATTGATTAAAGCTCACATGTGATTTCAAGCGATGACTAAATTTATGTTTGCATGGTATACCCTCTACTGAGAAAAATATTCATTTTTTCTGGGCTTTGAAATAAATGTTTCCAACTGATGCTTACAGCATACTGCCTTAGAACTTTAATGAGTGATTTTTGTTTGAAATTGCATAACATATTCTTGTACTATTTTTCTCTCAGATATTTTCATGAGTTATTTACAAAATAGGCACAAATTCATATTTTTTTAAGTCCGGTGTGTTAATTAAAAACAAACACAGCCTTTATGAACATCTACTTTTTAGAATGAGCTAGAAAGTGCAAAAATCACAGCTTTGAAACAAATGGTTTGCTTTTAGGTAAATTATGAAAAAATTCTTTATTATCACTCTTTTTGTTTAAAGGAAAATCAAAATTACTATTAAGTGAGATTTCCTTTTTCAGTATTACGCTAGTGGATTACTTTGAAAATAGATTTGTTTTTCAGTTTTACATTGATCTGCACCAATGCCAAATTACATACACAAAAAATCTGAAGGTTGTTTTATTCTTTTTGCACTATAGTTGAAGAAAATCTGAAGTTTTTAATGAGTTTTGACTGTTCACAAAGGGACAATTTTGTGCTGATTGGCAATTTCAGCCTAATTGAAAACAGATTAAAGAAGAGAAAAAACCCCTGGCTCATGGAAAGTTTGTACTTAAAAGCCAAGAATACAATATCAGTGTTATTGCCAAGTAATGAAAGTGCAACTATCAATCCATATCATGTATCATTAACAAAAAGTAAATTCTGAAACAAATTCCATCTTGTAATTTAGGAATGAAATCTCTGATGTTATGTGATTTCTGATAGTTAATATCATGCTTAGATGATTGTTTAGGAATTCTGGTGATTTAGTACTCTGATATTCCTAATTAATAATTCACATAATCATACATGACTAACCAGGGAACTTAATCAGGGAAAATCCATAAAAATATTGTCGAAATCACAATATGTCAGTAGTAGATATGGGATGAAGGTGTTGGGACTGTGGTGTCACAAAGACTGTGAAAACATATGTATGTTGTGATTATGCTGGAATAAACAGGCTTTTGGGAGCACAGTATCGTAGAAGACATTGAGAGCAACCAGTATATTAAGAAACATACTAAAATATAATTTATTCTTTTTTGTCTTACAATTGAAGGAAAAAGTTCTTGATGGAATTTATAGTATCTGACTTAATTAACACTTAATTTTGTGCCTGAGCTTTGGCCGTTCTAGGATTTTTGTCCTCTATTTTCAGAAACATTTGCAGTTACATTTTCAGTTTTACCATCATAATATGACATAACTTCTAGTAAAACCTCTGTAGCAGATAGAAGATCAGTGACAAGCAGAACTATGAACTTCTTAATGGAGTGGTAAAACTCAAACTGGATCATTTTTCTATATAAAATCTGGATATTTATGGAAATAGTAGGAAATAAGAGTTCCGAGTCACTTCTTTAAAATGGTACTACCTCAGTATATTTACAAGTGTTACATTTTTGTTAAAATAAGATAAAAACAAATGCTTTTCTTTGATAAAAGGTAGTCCAGTTAGTTTAACTTTGTAAGTTATCTTTTCTTTTTCACTTGTTTTCCTAAATGTGATGCTGCTTTTAAAAATCATCCTCTATGATAGTACTTAAAAGTCATCGCTTTATTTTGATTCTCAGGTGTACTTTAAAACATTAAATTCTTAAAAATGAAGCTTTTTGTATTTATTTTCAATCATTTCATTCCAGAGAAATTTGTAAAAATATTAGAAATGCTTAGAAAGTAAAGGAAAATTCTTTTTAAATAAAAACCCTCTCACCTTTATTAGATACATAAGAAAAAAATCTATTAGATTCTGTCACAAACATAAAATTGATACTTAGAAACTAATGTTATATCTTGTTAGTTCTTTAGATGAACTGATTAAACTGATTCTGATGTACAGCTTTCAATATAAAAAAGTAGAACTCCTCCAGTCTCCCTGTTCTCAGCTTTGTTGTTTGGCTGTTCATATGAACCAATTGAATTAGTTAAGGATCTGAACTGGAATAAAATTAAATGGGGAAAGTATGTTGCCCTTCCTGAAAGGTTCCTGGTTTGAAAACCTGATTAGCACTTTCAGTGAAATCTGGTTCTAATTTTATATTTGGGGATTTCCGATGGATTGCTGGTTTGATTTTTTTTTTTTTTTGTCTTTCCTTTAAGTTTACTGGTTTTACTAAATGTGAATGTGATGTAGTGGGACCATACTTAAAATTTGTTTATTTTTATCCCAATGAAATTAAATGCCTTATATTTATTTTTTTTTTATTTGAGTTTAGTAAAACACATTATTCTCTGTTGTTGTTATTGTTAAATTGTTGTTCACTATGGATTCTATTCTTATTAGCAAAATAAATGTACATATAGATGTGGTTATAAATAAACATGCATTTCCCTTTTGAGAGGTCTGCACTATCAGTTCTGAATGGTTTCTGTAAACCTGTAGGGTTTTTTTTCTGTTGTTTGAAACCTTTTGGTAATAATAAGAAAAGATATTTAAAGAACCATAGAGATCTGTAGGGAGTTTTTCTTTATTCTTGTATGGAATTTGTATATCAGAATCTCGTTGTGAGCATAATTGGTGAAGAATACAAATGTTACGAGTATTCAAAATAATTGCATATACTAATTTTAATCTCTTTAATCAGGCATTCTTCAATTTCTCTTCAAATAAGCATTCCATTTTTTTAAAGTCACAAATATTAATCTTTAAATTGTCAATTATATCTATCCACAGTAAAGTGAACAGGTAGTCTCATTTGTCTGGATGTTGTATTTCTGGGTAACCTAGAAAACTTTCAAGTACGCATTAATGTACTCACAATATTTGAATTTAAAAATAGATATTAACCTCTCAAATATACTTGAAAATTTTTAAGTTTTCAATGCAACAACAATCACAGAATTGTTGGTACAAGTTTTCAATTACAACTTTGAGGGTTTGTGCCTTCACTAATGATCTCATCAGCCAAATGTTAAACCCTTCTTCATGTTCTAGCTGCCTCCAGAACCTACGTCCTGTACCTGCAGTATGATTTTCTTCCCAGATCTGTCAGAATACCCTTCAGCTTTTGAGTTTTTTGCTATTGAATCCTTAAAGCAGCAGAAGGAAAAGTAACACAGTAATATTTCTGCAGTGTAATGCAAGCATGAGGTAAAATGGGTAGAAGATGAAGACTTCCAAGAGAAGTGGATTTTAAAAAGGAATTTGAAATACAGGTTTTACTTGGCAGATAAGAAAAAAGAAAGCTTAGTGAGAATATGTGTGAGGAATGTGTTTATGTGTATTCATTTTAAAATCTCACTATCCTCATCAGTGTCTGCCACAAATGTAATAATTGCCTGTTTCTTGTTATTTCTGTGGAGATTCCAAGTAGTGGGAAGTGGGACTGAATTGCCACATTTCATCACAGTTGTATAATAGTGTTCAACAGAGTCTAAACGAAGATTATGTGTGTGTGTGTGTGTGTGTGTGTGATCAGATTGTGGTTTTTGGAATAAAATATTCAGGAATTTAAAAGAATCTGTACCAACCTAATAAAACAACTAATCTTCATCAGAAAAAATTGCAAAGTTAATTTTAGGTTGATTTCCTAAACCAATATGTCAATATGACACCCAAGGTTGGGTTTATGCCTAATAACTATGATTATTTGTTCTTTTAGTCCCATAGTCAGTGCATGGGTTAGTCCCATAGTCAGTCAGTCAGCAGAAAATGAAGATCTCTGTATGGAATTCTTCAGAGCACATGCTGGCTTGGGGCCAACTGAGAGTTAGTTGAGGTAGAAGAGACCTAGGAGAATTCTCTTATGGAAAGGAAATAGAAAGGATAGGAAAAGAGAAGGGATTAGGGAAGAGGGAACAAACTTAAGTAATTGCAGTAAAAAGGGAGGAGAAGTAATACATCTTGTATGAGGAAATTTCAGGACACAATTTCTGAAGAAATTTGAACTTTTGCTAGTTCTGCTGCTCACAGACAAACTTGGTTATTTCATGACAAAAAAACTAGCACTTTCAGTATGCTGTACCTCTATTAGAATGTTACTCAGATAAATAACAAATGCAGTTTTCCATTGTTGTTCTCAGATCTGTTTATATGCATATATATCCCTTGCATATTCTTCTGGCACATTCCTGTCAAGGTAAATTTTACTTTTCTTGCTTGCCTTTGTCAGTTTGCTGTGTGGCAAGACTGGTAATCTAGGCCTAATTCATTTGGGTTCATTGTGTATTGTGGGTCTCCAAACTTCCTGGAAGACTTTGTCTGTTCCTTGAAACTTTAACTTCCACTCGAAATGTGACATCTCTTTTAGAAAAGCATCAAAGCTTTTTGTAAAGATTTGGAAAACCAGGTAATCTACTGCATCTGTAAACAGTTGGTGCTATTAGACCATTTATTTTCATTTTTTAGAAACAAAGAAATGCTGCTTCTACATGAACGCAGCCAATTAAGTTTTCTTCCATTGGATTCCTAAATGCTCTTTCTTTCTGCTAAACTAAGCAGCTGTCTACTTGTAGGTCCCTCTTGTCTTGTAGATACTTACAGTTAGTAAGGAAGTTCTGTCTTAACTCTTTGTTGTACAAATGAATTGGACAATAGTTCTAATATTCCTGTTAGAGAGGTACATTTTGGCAGTGTGATGCTCAAATGAGTCACATTGAGAAAGATAGGCCCATCCATTTGATTGATCTTTCCCATTGTTTCAAGGCTGAGGTCATTTGAAAAAATGAAGCTCTGATTTACAATGGAAGTAATAAATTTGGGACAATAAAAGTTCTTCAGAGAACCTACATTGTCTGACAATTTTCCACTTACAGTTTTCAAGATCTATGTATTTAAACAGTTTTAATCCATGTAATGTAGAGTATTGATTTTGTATGGTGCTTGAAAATGTCATGCAAGATTAAATCTTATAGCAATCTAAGTGTACTATGACAATACGAGTTAATGTTATTAGCCAAACTTGTTATAGCATAAAAAATGGTATCAAGTTTAGTTGACAAGGCTTGCAAGTGAATGAATTATGCTATCATTTCTTAATTATTTACTGTTCAACCTTTCCAGAATTTATACTGGCTTGATGTTAGCCTGTAGTTTCTCAGGTTTAATCTTCATAAACACGAACACCACGCTGTGTTTTTGCAATTCTCTTGATCTTTTAGAGTATTCCAAGATTTGTTAAAAACCCACATTGATGTTTCAGTGAATTCCTTTTGCTTTAATTGCTCTCCAATGGCTTTAATACTTTTGGGGTATAAATTATCTCTGGATTTCAATAAAATGTCCTCCTTTTTCTCAAATAGAGATTTACTAAATGTTTATTCTTTCCCAATTACTTTCTAATAATTGATTGTTATTTTCTTAAACCCTAATGATTGTGGATTTTTATTGACATTTTTTGGTTTACCTCTTACTCATATGCTTTTCTGTGATGAGTTGACCCTGACTGGATGCCATCTGCTCACCAGAGCTGCTCTATCATTCCACTTCCTCAGCTGGACAGGAGAGAGAAAATGTAACAAAAGGCTCATGGGTCGACAGGGAGAGATTAGTCACCAATTACCATCACAGGCAAAAAAGACCTGATATGGGGAAATTAATTTATTACCAATCAGAATCAGAGTAGCATAATGAGAAAATAAAAACTAAATCTTAAAACACCTTCCCCCATCTCTCCCCTTTTTCCAAGGCTTAACTTTACTCCTAGATTCTCTACCTCCTCCCTGCCAGCAGGCAAGGGGTCAGAGAATGGGGATTGTGGTTGGTTCGTGACATGTTGCCTCTACTGCTCCTTCCTTCTCAGGAGGAAGACTCCTCACAGTCTTCCCCTGCTCTGGTGTGGGGTCCCTCCCAAGGGTGGCAGTCCTCCATGTACTTCTGCAATGTGAGTCCTTCCCACAGGCTGCAGTTCCTCATAAACTGTTCCAGCATGGGCCCCTTCCATGACTGCAATCCTAAAGACACAGACTGCTCCAGTGTGGGTTCACTAGGTCCTCTCTACTTCTCTGTATCCAGTTGGTAAGGAGTTTATGGTCTTCAGACATGGATGTGTCTTTAGTGTAAAGGACAGCACTGTAAATGCTGAACTGTGAACTGGTTTATTGCCAGACTCCTTAGCTGGACTATGCAGTAATTCTGCTGTAGGTTGAAGAAATTATCCCTGATTGCTTTATAAGACCAGTGTCCAGCAGGGAGAAAATCACGTTTTCCAGGTTTGCAGTATCTGGATATTGTCCCATTTTCCTGGCCTGAGAGGCTTTTCTTCCCATACTTTTTGGTACTATTTTTTATAGTTTCATTTGTCAAAGACAATCCAGGATATTGTGTACAATGTATTTAAAGTCTAGCAAATAACAGAAGAAAGAGGCCTTGTTTCACTGATAATAATGTAATTTCTTAAAAGTTGCTGAATGTCATCTTTAAAATATTCAGTATTTTTTCATCTTCAATTTCTGTGTTTTATTTATCAGGGTGTTTTTAAATTAAAGCAATTTCAAGGTCGATGAGATAGTCTTTAAAGAGACAATGCTGACCATTTCTTGGCATTGAAGAGCCAAGAAAAAATCTCTAAAAGTGTAACAATTTGCCTGATTACCTTGCCAAGATATTGCCTTACCTAATATGCTTACTGTTAGTGACTGATTATATTTTAAGTGGCATATAATTATTTCCATACTTTTTCACTTTGAGAGTAAGGCAAATAATATTCAGTAAGCATTTATTATTCTTAAAATGGTAAGTTGAATTTATTTTATTATGCACAGGATGGTTTCAGAGATATGAAACATTAGAAAAAGATACTTAACAATTAAGATAAAAATACAATGCTGTTCTGAAACATATACTATCACAGAATTTGCTTTTATTTTTTTAGAAGTAAGAATTAAGAATGATAAATCATACTGCCTGTAAATGATATTCCAAAGTGCCTACAGAACACCGTATTGAATATTTTTTAAAAATAAAGCAGAAGTCTACTTTATTTTTTCTGCCCAATTAATTTCTGTATTTCAAAATGTTATCTTCAGACTAGGAAATTTAGAAGTATACAGTTGATTCCTGCTTGAACATAAATGTTCTTTCAAACATACTGAAGTTTTTAATTGTAAAGGTATTACAGAAATATTTAAAACTATGTGTAAGATTAGTCCTGAGAGGCATGGAATATTGAATTCTTTGGGGCTTGTTGGAGAAGAAACCTCTATAAGTTTATTTGTGTAAGCTTTCGTGTCTAAATTACTTCTTGGTTTCAAGAAGGTGAATCTCTTTAGTTTTTCTTAGTTACCATTTGAGATGCTCAGGGTCTGACTATCTTTTACTGAGAGTTTTAGCTGCGTTAGTCTGTTTCTTTGCAGCATACAGCAAGCCCAACAAATTTAATAAGAATTTTGAAAATTTGTTATTTTTTAGAAGTTCTTATGTGTACAGTATGCTATAGCTAGCGATACAAAGTGCTATATGTGCATTTTGACTGCACTGTGTGGAGCCAAACATTTTTTTCCATTACTATATCCTCTCTTAGTGAGCTAAATGATTAGACACTGATTATGATAGTTACTCCTACTTCAATGTCTTCTTTAAGCACAAAGTGTGTTTTACTAATCAAAAAGATATTTCATTAGTTTTAGCATTTTTAATTTTTTTCTTTTAGAAGTGGGAACACTGACAGGGTAGTAATTGCTAAATCTAATTGCTTTCACCTGTTAAAATAAGTAAAATTTGCAGTGGCGGAAAATATGTGTGCTTTAAAATGGAAAATAGTTGAACATGTACCCCAAAGTATAGGAGTTGTCTTTTTTTTTTTTTTTTTAGCCCGTCTGAGTGAAGTGTCTGTTTTGTACTGCTACATCTTCTCAAAAGTCTGCATGGCTTTTGAAAGCCAACGATTCTGCAATGTACAATATTTCAAGCTAGCAGCTACTGCCGAGTAATGAGGCATGGGAGCAGCTGGTATTGGTTTATTTCAGAAGCTTTGTGTCTGATTCTATTAGCCTACCTACAGATGTAACTGCTCTTTCCACTGTGTGATCTAAACATAGAACAAATAATTCATAATTTAAAAACAGTTAAATGATCATTTTTGCATTCTGTTTGAAGTTTATTGCGTGAGGCTAATCAATGGTGAAGTAAATCGTGAGTTGCTACTAAAACTAAAGCAATTCTTAGCTAAGAAAAAAAAAGGAACTTTTATAGAAAAAGAAGATGAATGTTTGTCACTGAACCCTACTGAATCTAAACAAAGAAAAAGATTACCTAATAGTCTTGCAATGCATTTGAAGTACAGTCTGCTATTTGTTTGGGGAGTTGAATGGAATATATGTCTTAAAATATTTCAACAACAGAAGTGGTGTTTTCCAGTGAGTAGATCTTAACATTACTAAATTACTGTATCTTTTTTTCCTAGTCAAGACTCATTATTACACTGTAAGACAAAAGTATCTGAAGCTTTTTTAACTTGCCTGTGTTGCATTTTAGAACTAATTTGTACTAATGATGAAGTGCTTTATTTTTATTTTCTACCTATTTTATGTAAGTTATGTGAATGATAGCACTGTCTTTAAACTTAATTCACATTTTAATTATGAAGACTCAGTGCCTGAGAGCTGAGTTATGCAGACAGTCAAAACAAATTGCACAAAACAAATTTTGCCCTGTGCAAAAAATAAGTAATAACAAGTGAGAGTGTAAGACGTTGTATTTTCATTACGCCAGAAAGAAAGTACATTTTAGGTGTTCCAGTTGTATCATTCTTGTCTGTAGGTTTTAGGTTGTTTTTTTTTGTCACTACAAGTGAACATGAAATAAAGTCCATAGTTTGGATCTAACGTATTTTTAAATGTTAGCACAATGTGAAAGTGATGCTGTTCCTACACTACAGTCAGTTCTGTTGATTTTTAAAAATGTTTATTTCCTTCCTACTGCTATCTGAAAATTGCTGGTTTTGTGGTGCATCTGCATTCAGATGAATAGCATGTACCTTTTAATGAAGTAGAGTATATAATACTTAAAATAAGAAATACACAGTTTAAAAGTTAAATATATATACTTGTGATCGATGTGTATATTGCTTTCTAAGACTTTCTTCTGAATTTTTAATTTTTCAGGGACGTTAGTTAGCCCACCTAGTTTTAAGGTGGAAATGTTCATAGAGAAAAATAGACAACATGATTACCTATGGTAACAGTAGATTTGAAGATGCAGATAATCCTTATTATCCTATGGCCATAACATTTTGACTTTAGGTTAATAAACTATTGTTTTAAATTGCTAATATGTAGAACTAGTAATATCCTTGCTTATTTATGGTAAAAAGAAGCAAAATGCCTTTTTAAACTCAAGTAGAGCAGTTGTGTGTACTGTTAATATAGTTTACAATTGGAAGTATAGTACAACCTCCAGTATATAGAAAATCAGTAATTGTCAACACTTTCTGTTAAAGGAATGAAACAGAAATTTCCACAGGTCTTGTTCGGCTTACTTTTCCTGACTAGTACTTCTGGAGCTTGAATTTCTCTGTATGATGCATTGCATTGCAGTCTTGGGGGCCTCTAGTTTAAAATCTTTAGCCCTAAGTTTGGTCATCCAGTGTTGATTGGTTCTGGCCTCATTCTACTGTAGGTGGTTTCAATAAATTCTCTCAGGCTTTATGACAAAAATTGTTCATAAAGTAATTGGGAAATTTCCTCAGAGCACTCTACATCAAAGGATGCTTAATTGTCCCGGCCACGCAAGAAGAAAAACAAGATGTGAAGTGCTTAGTTTAATTAGGCCACAACTTTATTAACTCAACTGGGAGCACTACCCAGCAGTAAATGCAGGTCATTGTTCTTTCCTTGATCATTCCTGGTTTTGGAGGACTGCTGTTCACCTCCTTTTTCCAGCCCTAGAGATGAGACCTTGTGGTTCTTCCCTTATATGAAGATTAAGTTGAGGAATATGAGAAATAGGGGTTTGTCCCACTCACAGAATGATGCATCCTTCCCTTGCCTGTCCAGTAGCTTTCTCATGACTCTCTCTTCAAGGAAAAAAAAAAAAAACCTCAGAAAATAATTGACTAATACTATTTTGAAAAGGATATTCAGACAGTAAAGAAATGGAAGATGTTGTTTTAAGAGCATGAAGATGGGATCAAAATTCTCCCATGTGTCTTTGCTGTTTTCTGCAGCATATCTTAAAAGTAATACTTTGCAGCTTTTCCTTAAGACGCTCTATAAGCAATTTAAGTTATTTAATATGTGGCAAATGTAGCTACATGTCCACTGCAAGGCTGTGTCTTCCAGCAGATAGTGCATTGCAGTGTGTGAGCTGAGTTTCTCCAAGCAAGGTGATCGATGCTTCTAGGAAAAAAGCAGCTACTTTACAACACTCAGCTGATACAAAGAGTCTGTGTGGGACTTCAGAATTCAGCTTATATTTGCATATGTTTTCTTATATTAAATGTATCATCAGGTTTTACTGCTTCCTTAAGGAGAAAATAATTTGTATGTCTGCAGTTAACAAAGCTCTTCCATCAGGTAAAAACAAATACCTGTTTTATCTTGCCTCTCCTGTTTCTAAAGAGGATACAAGAAAGTCAATGGTAGTAGTTTCTAAAGAGATTCCTGTGCCGTTTAAGTAGACAAAGTACACCCTCTGAAGCAGTACAGCTGTACTTCTTTAGCCTGCAAGGAACTTTCCACATTTTACTTTTAATAAACAATAAAACTTTTATACCAAACATTTTCTATAAACTTACATTTTCTAATTAAAAGTTTATTTTGTGGAAGGAACTCCAGGTGGTATAATTAGTGAAATATATTTTAATGATAAATCTTCCTTGTCCTATTTTTTTTTAATAACAAAAAACGTCCTATGCATTTGAGATGCTCCCTATGGGTTGTATATAAGAGCTTGGTTAATTAGCTAATCATCTTACCCACCTTACTTTTTTAAATGTGTCCTGTTTCACAGGTGTAGTGTCAAATTTTATTTGGGATAGAGGAGATAAATAAAGCATGAAGTGCTCAACTTGGCCTTCACAGAAGAAGAGACTTTGGGCTGTCCTTTGAATGTCGGTTTTATCGGGCACATCAGTCACAGCTCTCAGCCTCTGGTCACACTGCCTACCTTCAAGCTATCCCTGTGTCCCTTACATCTAACCATTCCTAAGCAGAATAGCCTGGATGCTATAGCATAACTAAAATACTGTTAAGTCTTAGTGCATTTCTTAAAAAAATCTTACAGCCTCTTAAGACTGTGCTTTCTTTCACTTGTGATTTATTTGGCTTTGTCTTTTTTTTTAGCTGCAGTCACTACATGAGTTTTGTAGTACTGGTATTCTGCCTTTCTTCCTCTGCTTTATTTCTTCTCCCCAGCTCCAGTTCTGAAGTTTTTATTCTAATATGTGGTGAGCACTGACCAAACCTGCAAGTGCTCCGTGTCTTTTTATCTTCTGGCTAAAAAGATCTTTAAATTCTGTTCTAGTTAGTTGACTTGTAAAGTCATTTACCTATTCAGAAAAGCAGAAAATCAATCATATACATAGTGATTCTGTGATTATCACATGCAGCATTACCTTAACCCCCCTTTTGGGTTTCTACTTGTTGGTGAATGTCAAGACCTTTACTCACATTGAAACGGCTTTGGGCTTTTTTTTTTTGTATTTTCAGATTTTTCATCTTCTTCTTTCTTCTTTTTCAAAATAAGAACTGGACACACAGACACAATTTACAATTTAATTAATTTGCTTTAATTTACCATAGAAGTTAAAGAATTTTATCTGAGAGACATATACACGTCCATAGTTTTCATGACTACACCTGTATTATTAGTTTAACTGTTCTGTTCTCCTTAGTTTTCTGCTGCTTTCTCACACCTCATTCATCCTCAAATGTAGTAACTTCTTGGCATCTATCCTCTCTACCATTTTTTAATTCTTCTGACTGACTTAGTGTCTGTTTGAGTGATGACGTGCAGTTAGATATTCCTTACTGTGTTCTTGGTTTAGGATGACTTCATACCCTTGCATTCCCATTGTGCACTGTCTACCCAAGGTATCAACATGTTTTGCTCTCTGAAGATAAATGAACAGCCATCATGAAAATGTTGACTACTAAAACTCTTTGGAAGAGCCCTTGTAGCTTTTTTGTTATGGTTTGGCTAGGTAGCTGTTAGACAGAAATACAGGCACATATTTCACTATAAGAAGCAAGACGAAGAGTGTTTTCAAAACCTCCCTATATTTTGACATGGTGGACTGTGTTTCTTTTAAGGAAAGTAAGCAGTGACAAAGCATTTGGATGCAGTCATAGATTCACCCAAGTTACTCCAAATAGTGATAAGTGAGGGACTATTCTAGTCCTTGTGAGCTTAGCTCAGGTTCTGGAAATGCCCTGCAAAACAATAGGGAATAAATGTTAATTGCTGCAAAGACATATCTGGAGTAGGTATGTGTTTTCCACTGGTGCATGCAGTCAAATGAATTAGATGTTAATAATAGGACCCTTTATGCCTGCTCAGATTTCTTCCACCTCCTCCTTATTCTCTATGTCATTCCCGATGTCCAGCTTGTAAACACTGGGTTACTCTGAAACCTCTGAGCCCTGTAGCGCTGACCAACGTTGCCTTTCTATATGTTTTTCCCATGGTGCCACACTATGGACTTCATTCTCCTGAGATATGAAATCATATCTTTTAATCCAAGATTTTTAATATCACTGTCATCTGCTAAGAAGAACAACAAAATCAATAGTAAAATCAGTTTGATCACTAACTGGAGCTTCTAGCTGCTTTTGAAATTTATGAGGAAAGTAATCTCCAAGTATACTGTAATATCTGTGTAGCTTACAAAGTATTTGTGGCTACTTTTACTCAAATCCTTAACATTGATTCATTGGATTCAATGCAATTACAAAAGGTAGTGTTTTGTATTTTATTTGATGCTAATCTGCTGTGAATAAGGGAAATGCATTGCTCTGTTTGCAGAGCAGTACCTTTTTGCTGGAGGCTTTATTTCTCCTTAGATATGACGTAGCCTTATTTTTTCTGTCTGGAAAAAGAGCCGCTGTCCCTGTGAATGCTGTTGAGCTGAATGGAGTTACGGCTATTCCTGTCATTTTTGCTATTCCAAATTTACCCTCTTGCTTCACTAGTTAATGAAGAATTTCACCAGCTGCTTTGGCAGAAGAGGGGAAAAAAAAAAAGTATGTGGTCTAGCTACTTTCCCTAGTAACTGAAAAATGACTGTGGATTTAGTGATCCTCTCTTTATGAGGTTGCACGATTATGAAAAAATATCTGAATATGTGAATAGTCCCTCCACAAAGTATCTATACCAGATAAAGACCCTCACAAATTTGTGAAGAAGGACTTGGTAAATTATTATCCAGAGAGAAAAGAGAAGAACCCAAACTTGTTGCTGATTAAGAAACTTGATGTGAGGCCAGAGTATGATGATGAATATGAATGTACAGCCATCAGTGTATAAGATGTACCGTGTAAATGTTTTCTTACACATTGATATTACTAGGAGTTGGCAGCAGTCACTGCATGGTAGATGTGAGAATGGGACTTCAGTTGTTTGCATTGTTGTACAGACTTAGAGCCCATGACAGAACAAGCTCTTGAGTTCTGAGTGGAGATACTCATGCTGACTGATGTGAATGTATATGCAAAGAAACCTGATGATTTGAATGTGGGCAAAACCTGTTATTGGAGATATACAAGGAAGATTTTTATTGTCTGATACGTTCTACAGAGAGTGTCACATCACTGGGGGACTAACACAAGTTTCTCAATATCTGCTTCCTGTGCATCCACACATCTTTTGGAGTCTTTTGCACTAACTACTGTCCCAAATATGCTGTTTGCTCTTCTGTTTCTCTTTTCCCGGAGTTCGCATAGAAGAACCAATGCCCTCTCTTACTTTTTTTGTTGGACTGGCCAAAAATTCAGCAGATGTTAAGGTCCCTGTCCATTAATCCTGTCAGTATTTGTTCCAAGGAGACAGACCCCCAGCACAAGCAGTTGTTACAACAGCAGCTCTGTAGCAGTAGTGGTGTAGCGGTTCTCTTCCCCTCCTCTGTTTTGTAATATCAATCCAACTGCTTATCCTGATCTGGATAAAAGTAAGATGCTTTCCCTCTTATTTTCCCCTTTTATAACATTCTCTGCTGATACTAGTAGACTCATGGAAGATAAGCAGAAGATGTAACCTCAGGTTTTCCTTAGAGTGAAGGATGTTATTTTATAACTCTGGCAGAGAGTAGACCTTTGTCTTTTCTGCAGTCTCACATCGATACTGGTGAGCCCCTTACGGTTATCAGACACTACTCACGGTAGCAAAGAAATACACTACCCACAGTAGATAAGCTTTAGGAAAAAATGGGTGTCTAAAAACCCTGTTACTTAGGAAAATCTATGCAGCTGGGCTCTGACAGTATATAACATTGTTCAAAAGATATAACAGTATTGAAGATCTGCTTGTCTTCAGTCTTTGCCACTTTTGGGTAAAGCTTTCAAGATGAAACTCAGGTTCATTGTTGGTTACATTTCAAATATTCTTTGTAAGTTTTTCAGTCTTAACCAGAGGTATGAAATTGAAAGCTCCTGTTTATAAGCCTTTAGTATCCTCTTAGCTTTCTAATTCTGGCATCTGGATTTTAATATGATCATATAAATGTTGCTGTTCTAAGGTACAGAAACCAGTCTTATTTCTTAAAAAAAAAACATTTGTATGAGCAGTAGAATCCACGTGAAATCTCTGAGGTCTGTGTAGCACAGCAGTTGTGGCAAAGGCTTTGTTTTGTTGGGTACATTAATAACACTTCCTTTTTCATTAACCTTTGAACCACTTCAAATGGTTGAAGCTCTGTCACATTTGGAGGAGCTGGCTAAAAAGATATTGATTGCTGAATGAAAGCAAAATATGATCTTGCAGATCTTGTCTTGCAAAGTTGAACTAATATATTGATATATTGTGTGTTTTCTTAAAGTTTATTTCTGTAAAATACAGAGATGCATATTTAAATCACAGGCCTTCACATGAAAAGAAATTGAGAACAACTTTATTGTCTTAGATGTACCTGGGCTGAATAGTAAATTCATGAAAACTAATTTCATTAATTTTGGTGAAAAGAAGTCCAAGATGGTGATACTTTTCCAATCAAAAAAAAAAAAAAAGGTTCATTTGAGCAGCTGTAATTTATATTTGGCTTTGTCAGACATAAATGGACTAGTTTCTTTTTATATTTGATGCAGTTTTTAAATTATTTTTAGCCATGTTGCCCAGCTGACAAACCTGATGACATCTTGAGTAAGGGTTCAGCTCTCAGACTGAGGCACCTGAGTATGCCTGTTCATAGATGTCTACGCTTGCAGTAGATGGCAGAGTTTCAAATTGTAATGTATAGAGCTTCCACTTTAATCAATATAGTCAATTGAGTCTGGAGAGCGATTTTGCTTGCCCTTAAGTAAGTGTCTGGAGTGGGATTTATTTGCCTAAACAAATGTTTCAAATTACACTAGAGATGCCTTTTTACATTTGAGATGTCCGCAGCAGGTTAGCAGATCTAACACAGGACCAATGGAACACTTCCATACACTTCCCTCCTGTATTGGCAGCTAAAAATTTGGCATGATACCCCTGATTATCTACAGTAACAATGGATATCTACAATTAAGCAACTAACTAGGAGCCCTTCTGAATGGTAGTTTCATTTCTCTCTAGGCTTCATTGACTGCACAGTCTGTAGAAAAAGGTACAGATTTTGCTTGGTTGTAATAGATTATTAAAAACTGCACGTACATGAGAGGACCTATATTTCAGTTCTTTAATGGAAAGCTAAGTCCTACCATTCTGCTTCTCTCTGAAAATATGAAGTCTGAATAATAGAAAAAGGTTTTTTCCCTGGTATACAAAAGTATTTTAAATCTAAATTAGTTATAGCTAAACTGTCAAAAATACATTAAGGGTGTTTGTCCATGATGCAAGACTAAGGCTTATCTATACAAACTAGACCAGAAAGATGCAGCTCAGGTATCAAATTTAGTTGTGAAGAAATGCTAAAGGACAATGCACTGTCTTATTTCCATTCCAGTTGTAATGGAAAGTGTTGCAATCTTAAATAGAATTTTTAGGTAACTATTGAGAAATACTAACTTTTAAAGATGATCCCTGGACTCTGCTTACCTTTGGTAGGGTCAAATACCACTTTTTGATGAAGTTCTTTTAAAAGCAGCATAAAGGAAGCTTCTGTATCACCTCATCTAGACTTTTTCCTAGGTAAGATTCTGACCTTTCTCTTCCATCTAAAGGAATTGAGGTGATCATGTGCATTCTTAATCTCAGTGGCCAGCTTCAGTCCCTTGACAAATACAGTATTACAAAGGGATACATTTCCTGCTACTTTTTGATTTTGTAAGAATTAACTCACCTCTTCTTATTACAAAAAATGGGGATTGTAAGCAATTGAGATTATTTCAGAATCTGTGCAGAAAGCAAATAGATAATGATAAGGAGAGTTAAACATAAGTAGGACTCCTAGTATTGTTAACATTACCACCGTAGTCGCCAATCTGTTAGAAGATAATGCTTTATTTCAGTTGTTCAGTATATTTTCTTTTTAAATTTTAGCATTGGGCAAGAATAATTTTGGGTTTATGATAGCAATAAATTGTTCTGGGAGGAAGGTAATGTCATTTCCAAAGAAGACAGGTTCCATTGTTCCTAGTTGGCAAATAAAGAAATATGACTTCATTTAACTGCAGTTACGTGGTAGCCACGTCACTTCTCCTCTGTTTAGAAAACACCTAGCACAGTGATTGCTTTCAAGTGTAAATTATCTTATAATTCATAGTGGATCTTGTATGCATTTTTTGGATCTTGCTATGCAGGGGTTGTTCCACAATCTGTAGCAGTTTTGATGATATTTGTGTCTTTTGGTAGCTTTGTTGTGTGTCCCCCCCCGCCAAAAAAATAAATAATTCCACTTCATATATTCATGGATAGTTCAGTGAGTAATTTCCCTATGAAATAAATGTATTCTAGGGACATACCTAAAAATTGTCACCACTAATATAGATACTAGGTTCATTTGTAAAAAAAAAAAAAAAAGGTAATATCAGAAGCTTATAAATTATTTAAAAAAAAACCCACTATCTTTCAACCTGTGTTAGCAAAGAGAGCTTTTACCAATACAGTGAATATCACTTTGGTCAAAGAAGAGGACATGTTTGGTTTAACCATCTAGATACTACACTGTCCTTCAGGATGGACCAAATGCCATTCACATGGTCCAGAGATACGTGATAAGATGCTCGATATGGGTTTATCTTGTTAGACCAATTCTGTGCTAGGTCTTGCTTTTTCACAACTATGAGCCATTAAGTAATGTTTTTGATAAAGATGCACAGATTTTAGAGCCAGAAGGAATAGAAATTCTAGGAGAAAGGACTGAAATGGAAAGGAAGAGGGAGGTTAGAGGGGAGAAGAAATCTAGAAGTTAAAGTCTATAAGAATAAAAGAGTCACTTACTACTATACTTTTTCAATATTAAGTCAGATTGGTTTTTTTTGGTTTTTTTTTTTTTTTCAGAAAAGAGAAATGACCTGCAGACTAAAGAAAAAGCAGAGTGAGAAAGGAGGACATTGAAGTTAAAGAGAATGTGGGCAATGTAAGAGAAAAGAGAATGAATTCTAGGATCAGCACTCAAATAAATACATATAAACAAAACTCTTAATATATAGAAGGAGAAAGATAGGTAATGAGGTAACAGAAAGACGCAAGACTAGCCTGAGATGGAATTTCTCATTTGTGTACTACAGAGTGCAGACATTTCAGCCTGTCTGGTTTAGATCTGTGTAAATATGGTGGGCTCCAAAGGAGAGACATTGCTCTCATGACTTGGGTTACAGGAATTAGACATTCTTGAGCAGGAATGGGCAAAGTACTTCTGCAGATTACTTGCCAGAACGGCAGGTAATCCACTCATCTTAAAGTCAGGGCATCTATTCCTGTATCACCAAAGCATTTCTCAGGTTTTTGAGGAAGTATAGTAATAGTTACAATATCTGTTACATCATTTTTTGAAAGAGCTTACTGGCTTTTAAGTAGCATGAACTTGATCAATGGTTTGGTAAATATTTTCCTGTCTCTACATTCTTTTAAAAGATACCAGTTAGAGCTTGACTCTCATGTAATAATTAGCTAAAGGACCTAATTAAAATACTGTATGAAAGTTTGTAGAATGTAATGCAGTGGCATGTATTGATATTTTAACAGTTACTGTAAACCAAGCACAGAGAGTTTTTTGAGAATAACATTCCTTCAGACTATATTCGTTAGACTTACCTAGATTTAACTTCCGTGATTCAGTTTAGGGTAAACCGAGACTTCTTCCTTCAAGATTTATCTGTGCCTTCTTTCCAGTCCCCGAGTGGGTGAACAGTGTTTGCTCTGTATACTTCTATTCCATTCTGCAGGAAACACACAGTAACGTTCTCCAAATGGTCACAGGGAGGGGCAGGCAGGGAGGCAGGTGGTATTCAGAGCACAGGTTTCTGTCCCTTCTCTGGGAAAAACCAGGGACCAGGTAGACTGGGTAAGGGATAGATTCTGCATTTGTAAAGTCAACACAAGGGGTGAGTTTTTAGTCTATAAGTTGCTATCCTTTTGAACTAGATTTTCCCTAGATTTTCCAGCTCTGATTTTACCCTCAAGAGGATGGCTGGTGAAAAGCCATGACATGACTTCATATGATTTAAGAATAGGAGGATAATTAGTTAAGAATAATAGATAAAGAAATAGTTGTTGTGAGACATTCTGCAAAAATAATTAGAATAAAATGTGCAAGTTAGAGAATAGATAAAATTCCCTTAAATTATTCTGCAAGATCTCTTTGATCAGACTGTGAGTGCTTTGGTGGTAATGTCTCTTGCTGTGGTTCATAGAGTGCCTGTATCAGTGGGGCCTCTCAGCTGATGCTTCCAGCCACTTGTAGCAAAAATACTAATGAGAATGAATATAACAACGTCCTGTTTGTTCTCACATATATTTACTAGTAGACTGAATAAGCTGTTAACTGTATCTGATATTGTAATTACATAGTTGTCTTAAGATGACTTTCTCAATGAAGCCTAGCTAATATTAACTAATCCTTTGCTAGTTTTCCTAACAAATAACGGCAACTTTTTCTAGCTGCTCATTTCCTGTATTTCCTGTAACTTTGTATTTCTCAGTTTAAAAGTTTTCTTCATTATGTTGGTGATCACAGAAAGATTAAATCAGTTGCTTCCCTCTCACTGAATGAAAAAGTCCACACTCACCTCCAAAGTTTCTTTCTGAGATGGTATACCATTTTCAGTTTAATGACACTGGTACTGCTATTTCATATTTTTCATGCTCTGCTTAAGCCTTTAGTATTAAATAATCTCCAGTATTATCTGGAGTGGACTGAGAAGATAGTTACAGAGTGCAACCAATGCTTTTTTTTCAGATGAATTCTGATGGTATTCTGACTGGGAGGAATATCTCTAAGGAAGTTCTTCACTGCTGAGTTTCACACAAATGGAAGATGTTTGGGTGTATTCACTTGAGTTAACCCGGTGCAAGTGTGAACAAAAAAAAAGTCGTAGCTGAGCTACTATGTCCTTGTTAGCTCTGATTGTATTGCTAAGGCATGGGGAGACGTAACTTACTGTTCTTTATGCCACAGTGAGCTTAGTTGCTCACAGCGAACTGTAGGAGAGCCTTTATGTATTTCTGAGCATACACATGAGACTGTTCCTTGATCGATGCTGTAAGATTGGTTGCAAGTGCCAGGAGATTTGCCTGGCTTTTGTCACAGGAAGCATCTTCTTAAAGATAAGATAGCAGTAACAGTCAAAATGGGCAATAAAACATACTCTGTATCATAGTGGTCATCATGTTATTTATTTACTTTATCTCATCCCCATCCCTGATATGTCTTGTCTTTTTATGGCAACTTTTCTAGAGCAGAGATACACTGCCATTCTACTGCTGCTGTGTTGTACCTTTATTAGTAGTTAAAATTGTTCCCAGGTGGGTAATGCTGTCCTGCATGTTGGCAGTTACAGCTCTGGCATGTTAATGCAATCTAGTGTTTCTTCTGGAGCTGATGCTGCACCCATCACTCAGCACCTTTATGTGATGGTATTTTGATACAACAGCTTTGTTTCAGTGAAGAAAGTTTCAAGGTAATGGCCCTTATTTAGATGGAGGCATGGGAGTGGCTACCTTAAGAGCCTAATGTCGATCAGTGACCAAAGACAACAAATATCTCTGCACTTCTTACGTTGTATTTCTTTGCATTCCCATTATACTTTTACAGGATTTGGAGTATTTCATAGCTGTGAGAATAAACTTGTAGTCCCTTAGTGAGGTAGACAACCATTACCCATATCTCATGAGCAAGTATTTAAGTCTCTGAGATGAGTGGGCTGAACTGGAGATATGCTTGGCAACTATGACTGCTTGTCATCTCTGAAAATCCAATACAAAGCTATTTTTCTATCAGTGACCAAAATTAGTACTCTTGTGTCCTAAGCCAGTATTGCATCTCAGGTCGAGCATTAGCCCGTGAAGCTGAGGGCTTTCTGGGAGAGATGTTAAGGAAAAGAGACATGCACTTTGCTTAAGACAGACCCCTATGGGGCGTGCTGCTTGCTACCTGTATACATCCAAATCTATTTTTGCTCCTCTCTCATCTTTCTATGACTCTGTCCCTCTCCTATGTTGTTTAATGCTAGCTAAAAATAGCTAATTCTAAAAGTATTGTGTGTATTAACAATTAAACCCCAAATACTAGTCAGTCAACAGGTTAATCTTACAGCTGAGTTTTTCAAGCAGTTTGTACAACCTACAAGGATCCATTTTCAGGACTGGAGTTTTTGCAGCTAAAACTTATTTTTTAGGAGAAGTTTGCCTGTTTAATAAAGTGAGGTTGGTCTCTATCTATCTATTTAATTATTTTTAAAACAGAAAGAAAATTTGATTCAAAAGTGAGGACCAGATAGAATACATGTGAAAGATATATTTTATTGGTATGTTAGAGCTGCTAGCACTGAAAAACCGCAGACTGGAACTCTTGTTTTATATACTACTTCATCATAAATGTAGTCAGCTTTAAATTAACATAGAGTGTAGCCTGTATTTTGGAAAAAACTTGAAGACGTGTTCTTATTTCCAAGTTTGTTTGTTTGTTTTTTTCCTTCAACCTTGACGATTTCTTCAAATGACTTATTTTCCTTTTAGTGCCTTACAGTGTATTTGCAAAAGTTATTACTCAGGTAATGCAGTACAATTAATTATTTGATATCTTTAATGGTAATGCTCAAGTATTGCATATTTCAAATAACAGAGAAATAAAACTCTGCTGAACTCAGAGAAACAGGATTCTTACCAACAAATTATTGGAAGAATTAAGTTCCATATCTGAATAATTTTATTCAGAAGTACAGCTTTACTTCAAGAGTATGAAAGGGATGACATTTTCCCTGACTAGAGAAGGAAAAAATGCACATTCTAAAACTGTTTCCCCCCTCTTTTCTTATGCAGAGGTTTTATCTGCTGTTTAATGGGTAAACTTACTGTGAAGTATAGTTGCTTGTTTAACTTTACCCCTATTCAAGTCTTTGATTTTGGCAGGTTAGTTAATTCAAATAAAATTTGTGAAGTTAAGCACTTTCAAGAAAAGGCATAGGAGAACCTAATTTAACCTAGAGTGTCTCTTTTATTCTTCTGTTATTCATTTGAAGTGCCCTATCAGCTTGAACTGACCAACTTCAGTCATTTTTACCCTTTTATTTTTTTCTCTAATGTAAACTGAAATTCCCTGCTGTTCGTGGTATTTTAGTGTTTAGCATCATTTAATGAGCAGGTATCATTAAACTTAAAAGGTCCTTTTCTGTATATCTCTGATTAGTTAGTGAAAGAACCAAAGAATTCCTCTAATTTATCTTTGCTTCCTTGTTATATTTTGATGTTGGCCCATTTTACGTTTCAGTGCCTTTTTATGAAATATGAAATTATAATTTTGGTGTGAAAGTAGGACAGAAAGTGGAAAAAATCTCTGGCACTTGTAAGATGTTTAAGCTAGTATATCTTGTTTACCAATGAACTAAGAGAATGCTATTTATTTTTAAAATTTTACTCATATGAGTATGTGTGTGTCCCTGTTTTGGCACCTGTGAGTGTGTCTACACATATAAATGTAGCTAAAATAGATACATTTTCTAATGTAAGTATTCATTATCTTTGCTTTACAAATATACTTATTAACCCCTGCCAGTAACCTTTGCAGCTGGGTACATATATATTCGGTACAAAATTCTTCCTTTCTTGTACATCCAAAACTCCCGTTTGAACTCGGTGTTGAATTTTAATTTTTAGCAAATACAAGATCAAGGTCCAATTAGTTGATGATACAAACTCTGTGGAATGGAAAAACTGAAAATGATTAGTTATGAGGTCGTTATACATGTTTGTTTATTTAGGTTTGGCTAATTTTAAAGTAGTAGTAAGAACAAATTGTTGGGTTTCTAACACTCATTTGTTCTAAATTTCACACTTGAAATCCTTCTTAAAAAGATTTAAATCCTTTAAAATAAAAGACTATTCTTAAAAGAATAGTCTGGTTTTAGATGTAAGTGTCACAACTGAGTGCTCACATGCTCTTCATTTGAACAAGGGTTTTCTGGATCAGGATCATTGTTTGTTCTATCAATTTGTTCTTTTTAGATCTTAAGGGTCTAAATTATTTAGTTGACACTGAAATTAATAATTTCTGTTTTTGAGATATTTGCCTAAGGTGATTCACATCATGTGACATAGATATTGCCATGTTTTAAATAATGACAGTTAACGGTAATTGGTCAATGCAATCCAATATACCATTCCAATATACATTTCCCATTTTTGATGTGCTAAAACATATTCCAGCATTTTGATTTTCTTTTTATTTTCTTTTATGAAATAAAATCTGGGAGATAGAAACACTGCGTGAAGAAAAAATAATGAGGGTTGAATGGAAGTAAAGGTCAGATATTATGTAGAAAGTTGCAGATGGCACTGTATGTCATTAACATTGCTAACATCTAAAAAGATGTAACAGTGCTGCCTACTGGTAGGATGTAGTAGTATTAAAGCATTAAAGTCAACGTAGTGAAATTGTCTGTGTGCCATATCCTTCATTGTAACAACAGCATTCCCCAATCTTTTTTCATGCCCCACTAAGTAATGACAAGATCCATGGTTTTGCATCAGGATTAAATAACACATTCTTAGATGTATCACTTTCATGGAAACTGGATGTGCAAAATAAAAGATGTAATTGTTTTCCATGGATACTTATAAAATTCTATTCTAACATAATTGTATGCGTTCTGAAATTTTTGTAATGAAGTTGTCTATATTAGATCTACAGTCGTTTTTATGATTGTTATTAGGAGGAAGATGCCACATGAAAACAGTCTTATTTCATGGTAATTGTGAGGACCTATCTTGTGAAATGCATCAATGGCAACATTTTTAATAATAATAATTTAGAATACATAGCAGGTGTATCCAGTAGAAAATGTCAGCAGTTTTAAAAATGGAGAAACCAAGACAGTGGATTACTAAGATTAAAATTTTAAACTTCTTTGTCTAAAGTTAAGCTCTTAAATTCATATTTATGTGTTATTTTTCAAGAGTAAGGAACTATTTCACCCCTTTGAGAATTAGAACCTTTTGTGGAGATAGTGAAGGGAATTATGAGCTTGCCTGTAGGTATGCAGTTTCAAAACAGGGATTCATATCAACTGTACAGTAAAATTGGGATATAAGCCTGGTAGGCAAAACTCTGATCTTCCATCTCCAATACAGCACTGTGTGTACAGATGTTATTAATTATAAATGCGGGCCAATTATTTACGTGCATTTATGTAAGGAGCTCCCTACCTATTTATTTTTTTAAATACACAATTATGCTAAAGTTAATAAATAAAAGCTTTTTGAGACAGTGTGGTGATATTTGAAGATGCTTCCAAAGCCAAAAGACAGAGGTCAAAGAACCAGTCTGATATCCTTAAGGTGAGCTGCTTTACCCCAGCAATGAGGAGCTGGAAATATTGAGTTCTCACATCAGCAGGGCAAGATGTAGTCATTCATATGCATAGCTCCTTCTTTCCCCAATATAGGGCCTCTTTCTTGTGTTGAAACATGTTTCCTGGGAATCACAGACTGCAAGCCAAGGCTGCCTGCAGGAGCTCAGTATCGGTCATGAAGATGATACAGGGAGCTAATGATACTTGTAGCTAATTATCTCATGCCACCTTTCCTTGATTATCTTTGAGAAAAAGAAAGAGATGCTACACAAGAAACTAATTCTGGTGTCTTCTGCCAGGCTTCCACTTGAAGCATTTGTTGAGATAATAGGCAAAAAAGGAGTAATTCCAGGAAAGCTAACCCTTATTTTCTTAAAAGAAACTGTTTAGTTATTGCTAGTTAATATGGCAGTTTATTTAAAATGTGTAAATCAAATATGAAGGTGGCTGAGAGTTCTGCAAGATCACAGGTATTCTCTAAGTTCGTAATAACCAGTGACAGCTGAATGCATAATTTTTAGAACGGGATGCTTGATGAAATATTACTAACATTTAGAAGGCAATTTTTACCCCCCAAAAATGGTCACTATGGTGTTATGCCATGCAGAGTACCAGTCCTCGTTCACTGTCACGTTTTGTGTGTCTCATACCTGACTAACAAAGATACTTCTGTATCCCATATGATTACTTATCATATCTCAAATAGTTTTACGTGTAAGTATCTCAAGAGGTAATAATTCTTTTAAAAATTAGGCCACCCAAGCCAAGAAAGTGGAATTTAAACAGCACTCCCTCCCAAAAACTTTTCTCTTTCACCAAGAGCAGAATGGATGTGTCTTTTTCACTCACTTCAACCACTTCACCTTTCTCCTCTCAGTGAGATTCCAGCCCTAATGGATAACATTGGATAAAAAGCAGTCAATAAAAATTTAGAATCACATTTATGTTTGACCAGCCTAGTTTTTATTTCTTTATATTTCTGCCAAATGTAAGCAATTGACCCCCATGACACAAAGAATTCAGAAGATCATGACATATTGACTGAGAAAGCATTAGTAAGTCTGTATAGCATTATTATCCCTCTATCTTAAGCAGGCATAATATGAAAACTGCATTTGCATTGTTGTAGCCATTTTTGCATTGTTCTTCCAGGATGAATACAGCAAGTAAATTATCATTGTAGGTTATGTAGTAAAATGTCTGAAACTGTAATGCAGCCATGTAAAAATGCAGTTTAACATGATGTGCTATAGCATAATGCAGAGCAATTAGATAAATTACTGTTAAAAATAGATGAAAACTCCATTCCACTGTATGCTTAGCTCACAGAGGGATACTCTCTTCCCTTGATCCATAAAACCTAAACTAGAAAGTCCAAGAAGCTGTCAGTCTCATTTGGTCTCCGTCATGAGTGTTAAGAGAAAGTAAGTTTTGACTCAAAAAACATCAAAGCCTCTCTTCAGTGTGTACTGCATTCAGGGAGGTTCAGAAAGAGTTTCTACCTGCTCTTCCTCTATGAGAAAATGAGAGATCCAAAATTGAAAAAGAGAGAGAGAGCCCCAATACAGAGTCCCAAACCACTTTTTTAACTCGTTATCCTCAACTGAGTGCTGTTTTCTTAAATGAACATCTCTTCCAGTTGTATGCTTAATTGACTGGGGTTTTCTGAGTATAAATCTTTCTTGTATCTTCCAATGCAAGGCTAAACCCATGGTCTACCAACTGGATAGTTACCAATTTCTGTGTTGTTTTGTAGCCATAGCAGGATGACTGATCAGGCAGGTACACTGAATGATCATGCAATGGTCAAACTAGATCAGGCTTGAGAAAAGTGGTTGGTACTATATTATCAGAAGACAATGACTTGGATTAATGGAAAATCACTTGCAGAAAAAAGGATAAGAGCACCCTGCTGTGGAGGAAGAATGCTCCAGGTTAGTTTAGAACCGAAGCGATGCTCAGGAACACTGGGAAAAACACATTAAGGAAAAAAATGTGTGCAAATGTATTTTATTTTCCTGACATCTATGTGGTTCTAGTAGTTTATTATTAGTAAAAATGTCATTGGGATGAGACTCGATTTCCCTGGGTTACCACTGCAACTGGAGTTTTAAACTGTCTAGACCATTAAATAGGACAAATAAGACATATCCAGGATCATACCCACATTCTGAGTCTCACTGTACAAAACAGATGATGTCTGTAACGTAAATTCTCTTGAGCTTCCAAACAAATTTGTGGCAAAATCCACCTGCTTATTTGGAACACTTCGTGAAATGTCCCCACTTCTGAACTGTGCCTGCAAATTGTCTAGGAGAATGCTAGCTGGCATGAGTGAAAAGCATTTCAAGAGCAGTTTTAACAGTTTAAAATGTAGCTGATCATGTTCTAGTGCTCAGAAGTGTTTCTGGGCAGTATTTGATTTACTAGTACAAATCAAGCTACCATATCTCAGGAAGTGGCAGCAAGTGGTGACTTTGGGATTATGAATGGATCCTTACTAGCCCCAGAGGAGGTGAGAAATTAGGTAGAGTGAAGCCTGATGAGCATTCAGATGAGGGACAGCAGCTTGCACTTTTAGCTGTTACTACACTTCATCAGACTTCAAAAAGAAATAATTCTTGTTGTCAAAATAATGTCATTTTCTTATAAAATATCTGTCAAGTGTCCTGTTAATCAGAAGAGGATATATATAGGTAAAGTAGATATGCCTACATATCTGGTTTTATCATCCCAGTTCCTATGTTGAGTTGGAGTATTCAAAAAAGAGCCATAAGAAGCAGGGTTTAGGTACACAGTACGTCTCATAAAGGAACAGACCTTAATCTGGACAGGACATATCTTGACATCTTCCTTAAAATTTAGTTGCCTTCCTTTTACTTTCCCATTTTTCAGTTCATTTATATTTTGACTGAATGGGACTGCTGCTGTTATCAAGGAAAGGATTCCCTTTTGGCTGCTGTTTTCTCTGTCTTTCTCCAGTTTATTGCTTGATGAGCAGCTGTGGCTTTTCCCATGACATACCAAGATTTGGTTATATCCTTTTTGGCCTAACTTTCCCTTCAGATAGTTTGAGTTTGTACTGGTGTTTTTTTTTTTTCCTTTTGCCTCATCTTCCATATTCCATTTATTATTTTGACCCAGATTTGGCATAATGTTTATCAGTTGGTAAGAGATAACCATGAGCTATGCCCTTGAAATTGTGTTTGATGTTCCTCTTCCATCTTTCCAGGGATCTGTTGTGGATATTCCACTTATGTGGCATCCGAGGTGTTGAGAGCCATGTGGCGCATCTTGTCTAATCTCTCCTGGAGATGTTCCATTTTTCATGAGTGATTAAGAGCAGGAATTTCAAGACAAACAGGATGTATCTGTAATTAAAATTCTTAAATGTTTTGGTGGGATAGGTACCATATTTCTTACAATCTCTTTTCTATTTAAAAAAACAATATTTAAAAATAAAACTTGGTTTTATCTCAGTGCAAGGCAATTTGCAGTTATTGCAAAATGTTTGAAGAAATGCAAAAGATCTCCTTTTCAAACTTTAAAGTACAACATGTCTTTCCTTTACACATTAATGAGGAAGTGAAGAGTCACTGCAAAATTCACACCTATATATTGATGTTCGAAGTAGTGTTTGATATACCAGTGACAGGTAAGGACGTATGTTGAATGTCTTCAGTTCAGCATTGCGAGAAACTTAAGGGGATTGACTATTTGTAGTGAAGCTGGTGGGAATACTTGGTAAGTTTTAGTTGTGAAGATGCTTTGAATACCTTACTGAATCAGAACACAATAGGGCAGTAGATATTACATGAGCGGCCAGGATCTGTGAAGTTACTTAAATATTCAGGAATGCTTTTATTTACCATATCAAATGTGGCATTTTGCAAGAATGCACATTTATTGTAGGGCTTGCAGCTTTTTCATCACTTTTCACTCCTGTTGCTGCACTTTTGAAGAAGAGTATCCGTGCTCAGTGTGCTGTTCTACTTGGCCGTGAGGCATAATTGTGAGCTTTGCAGCTCTGAAGGGTCCTATGTGCAAATTTGTGACTCTCTAACTGCCTCCAGTGTTCAGGGCTGTCACAGTGGTGCCTCTTGGCATGCACAGTAGCAGGACTTCTGGCACTTTAAGTGACGTCTTTTCATCCAGGGAGGCAAAGCTTTGGATTACTTTCATAGATTTAGAGGCTTCAGTGCCACATGGTATGTCAGACACTTAATTGCTGTTTTGCAACTTGTCTGTGTGAACTGAGACTGTATTTCAAAGATGCTTTCAGAGTGTTGGTGTTGTACAATGGAAAGTGATGTAGTACATACCCATTCTACCTGTGAGATCCACACACATACTTCTACGTAGCACAGCTGTATGTCTGTGCAGAGACACTAATTTTGGTATTAATGCTGAAAAGCCCTGCTGAGTTTCTAAGCTCCATTCTGCAGCTGGCTTGAATGCTGATGGTTTGTGTTATATTGAACAGTGGAGTGTAGTCGTGCCTTTAGACTTCTGAGAGACACTTTGGATTCTGAGGAGCTTCAGTGTTAGAAAAATTTGTCATCTCTTCTGCCAAATAAACGTAATTATTTTCTTGCTAGAAATACAGATCTGGTAAGCAAAAGAAGAAAAAGAAAACAAGGCAGCAATTTTATTAATAATTCTGGCAAAGCATTTCATGAAGACTCACTCCAAAATAAATTGGAATTTGAAGCTGGTTAGAGGGGCTGCAAGGAAGACTATGGTAGGATATCACCAACTGGTGAATCCTAGATCCTTTTGGCATCTCTGCTTTTAAATAATTATCCAGAGTACTACTAAACAGCATGTTAGTGAAGGCCGAAGAAGATACTAATTGGTTAGAGTTGTCAACACTAACAGCACTAAAAGAGTGAGAAAAGCTTTTGGCATACAATAACCATCTGTACGGGGATGAGGAGATCAAAATTCTGTCACCATTAGGTTAATCTTAGGAAATGTACCTATATTCTCATTTGCTGTAGCTTTTGTTTTATATTTTAACAATCTAGAAAGGTATCTGAGTACTCATAAAGACCACAATAGAGGGAGCAGTCATACAACCATAAAATTACAATATTTTTGTCTCAAAGTAAGTTAATACCCTCGAGAGAGGGTAAATTGAAATGCAGGAACCCAGACAAAAGAGACATTGGGGTGAGGAAATGACAGTGAGGCGTGTTGCACTAGGTCTTAGGCCACCTTGTTTTTATTCCTGTCTGCTGCTGGCTTGCTACATGACCTTGATCCAATCAGTTCCTTATTTTATGCCTCAGTTTTTTCATCTGTTAAAAAATGGGGATAATGATACTGAGTTGCTGATGAAAAATGCTTTACAAAATGTGGGTGCTATTATAAGCAGGGTATCAGATCACTAGGTCGGTAGCTAATGGTTCATGAATTTATAACTATAATGTAAAACTATATAATTTGTAACTGTGATTTACTACAGGTAAAATATTCCATTTAAGTCTAAGCCTTGGTTAACTAAAACAAACAAGAAGGGTTTCAATGAGAAAAAGAGATGTTTCTCCTTTTTTCATGCGGTGATTCAGGGACTCAATATATACCTATAGTTTGACTGTTGGATTTTTAGATAAGATAGATTTTTAAAAATCATGTCTAAAGCTGTTTGGAACAGATGCTCCAAGGCATTGAAACAGATGCAGCATAAGAATGAGAAGAAGTTACCACAGCAGCGTTACCGTAGTTGATGTGACGCTACCCAAGTTAGCTGTCAGATCTGTGTGTCCCATTGCAGCCCCATGCAGGCACAGAACCAACCAGAAAGGCATTTTGAGCATAGCACTACTGCAGTAAGTTTGTCTTGGCTGATACATGGCACGTGACTTCCTCTGCAGGCGCAGGAGCCATGCACAAACTCTGGCATGTCCCTGGTTTGGCAGAGCTGCTGTGCTTACCGAGCAAGTGTGAGAGTTACTCTGTGCACACACAGGGAACACTTCCATACATGCTCTGGCCCCTGTGTGTGATGGCCAGACGTGGGTCAGGTAGTCTCTACGATACTCAAAGATATCCATTAGCCAGGACTGTTAATCAATAAAATCAGCAGTTTCTGGTGGAATTTAAGCAGAAAGGTCCTTGTGGAGGTGATGGTGCGCCCAGACCCACTTTCAAAGCACAATTGATTTAGATCAGGATGATCAAAGGTCCCTTCCAACTCTACCATTCTATGATTCTATGATCAAGGTCTTCCCTAGGTGATTTTGAATTTCTCTGAGGGTGGAGACCTGTTACAGTGTTAAACCATTTCACTGTGAATTATTTTTTCCTATCATCTGATCAGAAATGATCACGTTGCAACTTACATGCATTGTCTTTTTCATGTTGCTTTGTAATCTGGTTCTCATATTTTGCACCTTACGATTGAGGGTCCTTGAACACAGTATAGGGGTCCTTACACAGCCTTTTCTTCTAAGGGCTGAACCAACTCAGTACTCTCACACTCTCCCCATATAAATCATGTCCTGGCTCCACTAGCACCTTGATGGTCTTCTGCTGGACTCAATAGCCCAGTAGTGCTTCTGCATCCCTTCCACGCACCTCAGTTTGGGACCATTCATGGACTTTGAACTCCATTCAGTTACCCAGGCTGTTAACAAAGATTCCAAACATTATTGGTTCCAGTGCAGATCCCTGAGAAGCGTTGCTACTATTTTCCTGCCAGTTGATCTTCATACAGCTCATTTTAACAAACAGAAAAAAGACATCTTGGAGAAAGAGGGTCCCAGCTGCTGATGAGCAGAGCAGAGCTCCTGTAGTGAGTCCACGATACTGTTTCTGGCCCCAGAGAGAGAGCTGTTCTGAGTACCAGAGATAATAGATCCCTTCACAGTGTGATACAGTCTTACATCTAAGAGGATGAAGTACAAAAATAGCTAAATATGTTAGCATGCATAGACCTCAGAGATAGCAGAATAGGAAAATAGTATAATATGACATGTAAACAGTTGGAATCAAGGGAAATTTTGTCTGAATGTCAGTTAGGAATGACACATTGTCTTCTACAGGAAGTATCTGAGTTTTATCTAACCAAAATCTTATTTTCTCTCATTTTTCCAAGAAAGATATGGGCTGAATCTCTAGATATACTGTGACTTCTTTTCGATGTCTCTGGATATTAAAGAAGTTCTTTGCTGTTTCGTTGCATTCTGTTCTTGTGAGCTTCACACCTGAACTTTCAGCCAGAAAAAACTGGGGCTCAAATACAGTGAAAGGTTAGATCGGAGGAGAACTACTAAAACACAGTTATGTATTTCAGTTTAACATGTGTGTCATTTTGTTTATGAAATATGTGTTCTCTCTTTTCTGTTCTTATCACTGTGTAATAGGAATAGCTTTTTCCAAGATTGTACGTCATCTCTAAATCATGGGGTTTTTTTCTCCTAATGTGAAAAAGGAAAAAAAAAAACCTATTAAATTGAAAAAATAGATATATTTTTTGTAATGACTGGGCTTGAAACGTCAAAGTTGTCCACGTTTCTGGCCTAATCCTCTATGAAATCCCATTAGATAATGGCTCTAGTGAGACTTAGAGCCAGTTTAGCTCCTGAGCATGCAGGTGTGGTGAGACTTGGAATAGAATTCTCTGTTTGTGAGCTTAATATTTTTTGTACACTCCAGATACTCTGTACCACTAAAACAGTGTACAGTAACAGAATCAACTTCACTAGTTAAAGTTACAAGTCAATTTTTTACTTAATTCTCCCTGCTACTCTTATATTGACACTCTTTTATCCTAACGTTTTCCCCAGGTACTAGCCCTTGTTTTTATTTATGTAAGCTGATGTCCAACTAACACAGAATTAGCTAAAATGATTTAGAAATAAAGTGTCTGGCACTACTTTTGCTGCTGTGGAGTGCACCTGTTTCTACTAGGCCAGAATTTGCCTCAAATGTCTCATTTAAAGGGCAACATCAATGATAATTTTGACTACTCTCGTGCCAAATCCTGTCAAAACATTTTTGTTTCTGCACATCATCATTATTCGTTTATGACTGCGTGGCCGTGGGAAAAGCATTTCTTAGTTAATTACAGACACAAAGCCTGCAGAGGGAGCTCAAATCCTTGTTTATGTGGCCTCACTAAAAGAGCATTTTATTTCTATAGACAGTGGAGTAACTTGTTATTTAAATATATGAGAAAATTGTTCTTCAATGTTTAAGGATATTGTATGTGGAACCTAGCTATTTTGGGGATACAGTGAGAGTAAAAGCCTTTGTGAAGTGACTGGGAAGAGTGAGGATTTCTGGGGCTTGGTAGGTGGCACTGTTTGAAATCTCAAGAGCTGTAACATCCAGACCTCTAAGCCTTCCTTTTCAGTCCTCGTTCGGGATGGAAAGTAGTTTCAGTATGTCACCACTCTGTCAGGTCAGAGCCAAAATTGTGCAGAAGGACCAGATCAAGCTCCAGGAGTTGGAGTTCACGTCAGGAATGTGGAACTGGAATAAATGAGGCCAGGAACAGATGAACTGAGGAAGTTGTTGCAGACCTTTCATCAAGGAAGGACAGAGAGCACCTTATTTTGAGTGGGAGCAGGCAAAAAAAACTTCTGGTTGAATGACATCTTAAAAAAAACATTCAATTTGTTCCACTGACTGGGAGAGGTTTTGTCATGACTGTCATGCGAGGAGGGAAAATGCCAATGGAAGGAAGCAGTAATATCGCAGCCTACTGTTTGAAAAAGAAAAAAAGACAAATCTAGCAGAGTTAAATTAAAGCAATGGTGGTGTTGAGGGCAGCACTGTGCCTTTTAATCCTCTGCTTGGCAGGTTCAGGCAAGGGCTGGGGTTCACCAAGACCATATTCCTGTGCTGCCCTGGGGGAGGTCTCCAGTTGCAGGAAGCTCCTGCCTTGCAGTTGCAAAGTGTATTGAACTTCTGATTGTTTTTCTTGCAGCTGAAAATGAGAAAGAACGATGTTGTTTTCTATCCTGTCAGACATTTTAGCTTTGCAAGAGACAGGAGCATGTATGGAGCCAAGGCCTGGGAACCTGCCAAACTTTGGCTGCTGCAAAGGCAAGAAATATCTGCAAGTTTGTTCTCTTTTGAGAGTCCTTTAATAGTTAAGGATGAAGGAATAGTTTTAGTGGTACTGCTGGGTTTTTTCTCTTTTTTTGTGAAAATAGGTTTTCCCTATGATTGCCTTTTGCTCTCATTGGCAGGAGGCTCTGGCATTTTCTCAGAACAGCCTGAAATAAAGATATGAGTTGGTATCTGGTCACTACTAATTGCAAAGTTTTGATAGAAACAACAGAGATCTGTTAGTTTTTTAGTCTTTCTGGTGAAACTGTAAGTATTGCCAGGGTCAATGAGGCAGATGGTGTATCATTTCATGCTGAGAAACTAAACTGTTTTCATGGGAAGGGTTTCACAAGTCATTCCAGCTTCCTTCATATCATAGAATCATAGAATGGTAGGGTTGGAAGGGACCTTTAGAGATCATCTAGTCCAACCCCCCTGCATATATCTTGTATATGTGACTGAGAATTTTTCAATTCTGTCTTCAGTTCTGGACGGTATGGAATGTCTGACTGTCATTCACTAAAAAAATGTGAATGTTTTATTTTGATACTGCTTTTCTTTTTTTTCAAGCAGTATTCATGTCTTCTAGAATTTGCTGGACTAAATCTTGAAAGTCTCGAGTGTTTAAAAGTTTCTTACTTGGAGAAAAGGTGTCAGTATACTAACAAGTTTTTGGTCAATTCAATATTGGTGAGGATTAGGAACAAGAACAACTAGGCAACTATCAATGAGTTGTAAATAATGGACTAAAACTCACTTTTCTTCTTTGTTATATCTCTAGATCTACAGTTGCCATAGCTTGCTACTGGGAAATACACACTAATATTAGGGGCAGAGATGGAATCTAGAGCAGAGATGTAAACACTTCCCTCCCTCTAACCTGTTCTTGTTTGTTTTTTTGCCAAAATCTCTCAGTTTCATGAACACCCTGGATCAAGAACGTGTTTGTAGTTTCTTGCAAACAGAGTCTTAAAGGAATATATTTGCCCACCTTGCTGTTTTTTATTCAGTATCATATGCTGTAAATAAAAACTGGTTTTAACCAGTTGGTTCCTGACTACCTATGTGTTCCACTGTGATGGTGTGTTACTGTTTGCAACAAAATGTGATCTATATTGTATTCACATGGATAGAGGTTTGTATTCACAGCTGTTAAATGCAGAATGGCAAAGCAATTAACCATTGTTACTGGTTCAGTTATTTTTAAAATAATAATAAATTGATGTAAATATTAAACTCCTAGTAAGTTGTTAAATTTTTTCCCCAAAGATGTTTGTAACATAGTTTGTTAACCTTCTGAGGGAGAAAATGAGGTGTTGACATAATATTAACAAGGACTTTTGAGTTTTGAGTGGAACCAACCATAATCATCACCTGTTAAATCCGACTTTTTTTAGTCAATCATGAAGTGAAAGCTGTTTTGAGTAAGACTCGTGTGCGTGAACTTCATGTGTGATGTGGCACCAGCTGCCTGGCTTTTTCTTTCTTCCCTGCTGGGGCTCCCCGTCACCCCCACTGTATTTGTGCTAGTTCCCACCCAGACTTTCTCCTGAAGCTTCCCCTCCCCTCCTCAAGAAGCAGAGCACTACAGCAGACAAGATTGTTCACCCTTGGATCCACTCCAGCCAGACTGACTCCCTTTACCCAGGACAATCCTTCAAGACATGTCTTGTGCCCTTGCTTGCCCTCACATGTCCCTGTACCATGCTGAGGGACACACAACTCACAGCATTGTCATCATGCCACAAGACCCCATGCTATTGATCTGTGGCCCAGTCCTTTCGATATTTAGGACACTTTGAACTGGAAACTGAATGAAAAATAATGATTATACTTTGTATCTTGTGGTCACCTAGGGTGCAAGGGAAGCTGCAAGCTGAGTTGTATAAATTGTGAAGGTGGTGGCTCACCCTTTGAGAGGGTCCCAGCCTTGAGCAGTGCGTACGTGCATCAGTCCTCACCAGTGCTGTTCATTAGCTGGTGCTGGCTCAGGGGGTTTGAGTCCAAAATCGTGGGATTGTGCACCAGAGGGGATGTGGATACCTTCTTGGTCTTTCCTTGTGGTTTTCTTCTTGGCAGTGTATTCCCAAGCATCGTAGGTGTAGGTTCTAGAGTCACCATACACTCTTCCAAGTGTGTTCCTAGACTGCCCTCATGGGATGGCAGCAGCAGTGAAACCATCTTCAGTGCAGAGTCAGCTTGGGTTTCCTCAGTGACTTCTCATTGCTCTCATTAACCCTTGGGAAGTGAAAACCCACGTACAACCAGTATCCAGTGGTTTGTGAGTTACTACACATCTGCACATAGCAAACAATAGACGTTGTTGTTGGAAAACTGGGAAACTGGAGGCCCAGCGATCGATCCTTCTTCTTCTCTGTGCATGGGTAAAATTGCTATCAGTGTTAATTGCTATTCATTGAGTAAATTGGAGGGGAAAAAAAAAAAAAAGCTTGCTAAGCAAGCTGAAGTTTAAAGACTAGAATCTAATGTGGAGAGCCTGCTTTAAAGTTGATTATTATGTCATATTTAATTTTATCATCCTAGTTATGTTCTTATTATTAAAATACAGTTCTAATAGAAACAGTGCAATTCTGATATCTAACTAGTTAAACCTGATATTGGAAATTTAGAAAGTAACATTTGGATACCATGAAATAAGTTGACAAAATTTTACTTTGGCTTATTTTTTTAGGATTAAATATGGCAGTGTGTATCCTGTGATCACAGATACAGTATAATGTAAATACATACCATTTAAGCCTAGTAATTATTCTCTAAATCCATTATTGTGTTTTCTTCCAATTCTTATTCAAGTAGCCTTTCTGTCCTCTCACACATGTAAAGGTTTTGCAGGGTTAAGCCTGTGATTTCTAGTTACTGGTATTTAAATCAATACAGGGATTCCCTATATATCATTTGTGTATTTTGGCATTTCTATTACTTAATGCTGATATGTACTGTCCACATTTCTTCCTCTTAATTTCTTCTAGTGCTCTGGACTGCTATTAAATCAGTACTTGGGCTTATCAGTGCAGGGCTCCCTTATAGATCATGCGATACTAGAGATAGCATCCAACTGTTGCAAGAGCTGACAGTTGTCCAGAGGATTACAACTGTGATCATATTGAGTTTGGGGGGATCCTGACCTGTTATATGTTCTTTTGCATAATTGTTTCTGGAGGCAAAAGGGCAGGAAGGGTGCAGAATTAGAGCAACGCGTTTGACGAGAACTTGTCATCTGAAAAACAGTTTGCATTGCCTGTCATCTTTTGTTTGGTAGAAAACAGGCTGTGACATAATACCTGTCACTGCCAGCGGGTTTTTCTCTACACCCTGGAGTGAAAAAACCCATGCAGTAACAGCCTGAGGTCTTCACTACCTGTGCAACTGTGCAGGTCCCGGCTGTTCTAGTGGTCTGTATTTGCCTACCTGCCCAAATTATTGACGAAAAGAGAGATGAGGAGATTAAAAAAAAAAATTCCAATGACAGCCTTGATCCTCAGAGAGGAGATCAAGAAATGTCTTCTGAGGTTGCTGTTGGGCCAGAAAAAAAATCGGTGCAGAAGGAAGAATGGTAAATGCAAAACATGCCAAGTGTACCTCTAGGTCGTTGTTAGGGAGATGGGCCGAAAGCTGGTGGCAATGAGCAGAACTTTGGAATCGGAAACTTAGTTCCTGGTGAAAAGATGGCAAGTGAAAGAGAGAAAAATGGTGTAATTCCCTGAGATTTGAAAATATGTTATTTTAATTACAGAATAGGACCCAGTGTTGTGACACTACAGAAAATTTATGCCTTAGAACTAATCCTAATCTGCATAATAGAGTAGGTGTATTGATTGTTTTATTTAAGAGTGTGGAGTGTGTTTTAGGAGAGGATGATGAAGATGATGATGATACTAAGGATTAAAAGGTTTTTGATAAATGCAGTGGCACCATGGCCATTGAGAAGCCTCTCGTCCCATTAGTATGCTTCTGTGATCTTTCTTCTTTTTTTTTTTTTTATTTCCTTTTTTTTTCTTTTCCTGTGCTGTGTATGGTTTTGAAATTGTTGTTCTCTAGTTTATTTCTGACTCAGGCTTTGGTCAGTATTTTGTTGTCTTTGTAAATGCCTGATATAAAATATTTAGGACTGAACTCAAGGTTAATGTAATTTTAACCATCCAAACTTGACGCACCTCTGATATAGCTTTGTGGAACAGGCACCTATTGCTTGATAGCTGTGTGAAACTGTTGCCTACAGAGATGGGCTCTTGACACTGTCTGCCAGCCTCAGGCTGTCCGCTTTGTGTCTGCTTTAATTGAAAATTAATAGTTAGGGGGTTGCTATGGAAATGATACCATTGCTTGCAGACAGCAAACCCAGCTTTTTGCGAAGAGACACTAGTGGTATTGTTTGTCCTTGTTGACCTCAGAAGTTCAAAAGCCTGGAGGAGGAAAGGAGATGCAAATATTTTACTTTAAAAAAATAATTTGCATATTTATAACATTATTTTTGAATGTCAGAGATATCAAGTTTTTTTAACAAACTTTTGTGGGTAAAATGCTAGTGCAGGCTTTTAAATGTTATGTTAATTGTTATTACACAGCTTTACAGGTTGATAAGGCAGTATTGCTGAAGAGCATATTATGTTACCGTTCTAGCGAATGTAAACAGATTTGTGTGAAAATGTTATTTGACTGATGAGATAATGGAAACTATCATTTATTTCCTCTGGAGTACATAAAGTCGTTTGTATCATTTGTATACATTATTCACAGTTTCTTTGAAACATGAAGACACCGTAAAAAAAAAAAAAAAAAAAAAAAACTGTGGGCAGTCGGGAAACAAAATAAAAATAGGGGAAAAGTAGATTTGATTTTTTGTTTTGTTTTGGTTTTTTTTTCCCTCGAAAAAGTGGGAGCTCGTAAACAAACGGCATTGAACGCTCAGCCCGGGCAAGCAGAGGACAATTTAAACTCTGGGCTTTTTTTGGAACGTCGTTACTGTCTAAATCATAGTTGTACATAGAACACACCATGTGATGATGGGCTTTTTCGTGCTTTGTTCACTCCTCTGATAAGGCATGTGTTCCTATCTGCGTGTGTACG